>CM052543.1:26184974-26225163 GCA_028533065.1 Trachops cirrhosus | reverse complement strand
AACCCTGGTAACCACTGATCACTTCATTGTCTTTTATAGTTTTGCGTTTTCCATAATATCATATAGAGGAAATGATGTAGCTTTTTCTGAATGGCTGGTTTATAGCTCATTTCTTTTCATCACTGAATAATATTCTATTGTGTGCATATACCACAGTTTATCCATTGACCTGTTGAAGAACAGCTCAGTTGCTTCTTAGTCTAGGCAATTATGAATACAGCTACTTTGGATTATTTTGTCAATGTCCACAAAATAACCTGAGGGGATTTTGATCAGGATTATACTGAATCTATAAAAAAAATCAGAGAATGGATATCTTAACAATAGTGAGTCTTTCTATCCATGTACATGAAATATCTTTCCATTTATTTAGATCTTCTTTAATTTTTTAATCAGAGTTTTTCAGTTTTCCTCATATACAAGGTCCTGAAGAAGTAATGCCTGCTTGAGTGAGGTTGGTAAGGTAATAATATGAGTATAATAATTTATAGTTTTAATTTGAACATTTCACCTAAAATGTCATATGGTGTGCTTGAGTGTGATATTGTTACATTACAGAATTACATGCTTATGATTTTGTAATAAAAGATTTTGTAATAAAGAAGGGGTGTTATTTGTGCTGGACCCTTTATACCTTGATTATATTCTGTTAGGTTTGTATTTAAGTATTTTTCATTGGGGAAGCTAAAGTAAAGAATAATGTGTTTTTAAAAATGGTAATAAAAATACAATTAAAAATAAAAAGTAATTTTAAAAATCTAATTATTCATTGCTGGTATATAGGAAAACAATAGACTTTATATATTAACCTTGTATCCTGCAGTCTTGTTATAATCACTTATTAGTTCCAGACGTTTTTGTTAATTCATTAGAATTTTATACATAAACAATCATGTCACTTGTAAAAAAAATAAAAAAAGACATTTCTCACTTTCCAGTTAGTACTCCTTTTATTTCCTTTCCTAGAATTATTGCACTAGAATTTCAAGTATGTCGTTGAATAGAAGTGGTGAGATAGAACATCTTTGCCTTTTTCCTGATCCCTGGGCAGATGGGTGGCAGCAGTTGGGGGGGGCAAGTTTCAAGTGTCTCATAAAGATATTAGCTAGAGCAGGGGTCCCCAGTCTCTAGGCCACAGACTGGTACTGGTTGGGGACTGTTCTTTACTTCACCCTCTATTTGCTCTCATGGTTTCTGATGAGAAGTCTACTGTGATTTTTATCTTTTTTCCTTTTCTTTTCTTTTTTTCCAGAGGGAAAGTTTTATTTTGCATGCAATGTTAAACAGATGTTCCACATCAAACTAACTGTAGCATATAATATAAAGTGTTGTCAAAATAATTATCTTATTTCCTTCCTTCCTCAATCCCACTTACAAAATGGATCTGTAATTCTCACCTCTAAGATTTTGCTCTTCTCTAATTTTTGGATTTGACACTGATGACCCTAAGATCATTATGACTGGCTCTGGACTGATAGAAATAATTTTTCTTTATAGGTAAGATTTTTCTCCACCTGATTTCTTTCTAATTTTTTTATTTTCTTTGGTGTTCTGTAGTTTAAATAAAATATACCTAAGTCTGTGTTGTGTTGTGTTATATGTGTTGGTATTTATCTTTGTTGGTGTTCTCTGAACTTCCTGAACCTGTAGTTTGGTGTCTATCGTTATTTTCTAAAGTTCTAATCCATTATTACTTCAAATATTTGATCTTCCCTATGTGAACCTAATGGGTTCATGGAGGTAAAGCCCATGCAAATGGGGGCTTTCGCAAGGCTGAAACCACCAGGAGATTCCCACTGTCAGACTAGTCCATACTCAACCACCTGCAATTCATCAAAATTAACATTTTAGTGTTTCTACCCCATTTATGGTCCCAGTGGATTCTGTTCCAGGCAAGCAGATCTCATCCATGTCTTTCTGGATGTGCCTCTATCTCCAGAATTTGTGGTAAAGGTTTGTTAGAAACCTCAATTATTGGATGAATCCAAGAAAAGTCATTGATTTTCAGTTTGTTCAACTTTTTCTTACTGCAAAGACTTGAAGTAATGACTTGCAAGTTCTTTACATATTGTAACTAAAACTGAACAACAGTATTTTAAAAAATATGATTTTATTTAAACTTTACATTAGTGCTAAGATATTAAGAAATAATTTGACAGACACCATCCAATTAGTAACACAGAAATGTAACCAGAGTTTAAATTCAGGTCATCTGAAACCAAAGCCTTCTGCCATTTCATTACTGCACACTGCTTTTGCACATTTCATGCACTGCTCCTTATGATTGCCTACAGTGGCAACAGGATCATGAAGCATTGGTATGAATTCAGAAGGCTGTGGCTTAAATGGGCATCTGAGATCTTCAATTATTTTCAAGCTGAAAAATAATTTGATCCAGTAAATACTATTCAACAAAAGGTCAAATCATTCCCCACTGTACTTAGTGATGGATATTACAGTTCAATAGCTTTCACGTGGAGAGTCTGTAATGTGATCATTGACCTTGTGCATTGGCACCTACATTATAAAGGAGTAAATTTACTCTATAACTGAAAACTCACAACATTGCAATAGGTCAACCAAATATTGCACATCCATTCAAAGGCCAATAAAAGCAAATGCTATGCCACTTCGGGGCTAGAGAAAGAGAGCAAAATAGCAATCAAAATGAAATACTGATTCTCCAGGTAATCTTTTAAAACATTCCATGAGTCCCCATATACACATGGATTGAGCAAAAAGGAAAAAGGACTCATGGACATGGATAACAGTGTGGTGATTGTGGGAGAGGGGGTGTAAGGGGGCTAAATGGTAATGGAAAAAATGCAACAAAGATTAAATTAAAAAATAAAAATATTTCTTTAGTTGTCAAAAAAACATACACTACTATTATTATTTACAATCACTGATTTTAGGGATCTGTATTATCATAAATCTCATAATATAAGCAAAACATACATTATCATCCATACTTGGCAAATCAGGAAAGTAGAGAGGGTAAGTAATTTGCCTGAGTCATATATTTTAAATGTCTGAGTTCTAAGAATTGACCCTAGGCTTATTATTAACAAAGCCAATCTTCCTTCTACAAAACTAAGTTACAGAAAAATGGATTTTCATGTGTTTTATGTGGTGGAACTGCACAAGTGGAGTTTAGTGGAGAGGGAAGAAGGTGGCGAACACTGATAAAGTGATGATCTACATGCCTATAACTCCTTTCACTGGCTCCCTTAAGCTAGATTTCCTCTGAGGATGTTGTGAGGCAATGACAAAAGGCAGCTCTTAGCTTTGGTGAAAAACAAATGCATAGATACCCTGCCACAGACCAGCTCACCTCCCACTGTTATTCAGGAGTACTGTGGGAGTATGCTTGTGTCATTTGTCTGAATGGGTATTGGGTTTCCTCATGCATTTGCGGTCCTACAAAACAAAATGTGGTCTTTGGTCAGGTTTGGGAATTCTTTCTATTTACATGATAAACTAGGATCTCTTGTGAACTCCTTTGTATGTTCAGTGTTGGCTCTATGTGGATTTTGAATGTCTGATTGCATACACTTTGGTTTATATTAGAAGGTTCTTCCTCACAAATCAATAAAATTGATTATGTGGGCCAATGGTAAAAATAGTTTAACTAGTTTAATTGTAATAGGTATGATCCCTTACTTTAAATTTAACTTTAATTATATAACTTATCATTGTTATTTTGTGATTATTATTATTATTATATAATTTCCACTGAGTCATGAGAATTGTGGCCCATAGTACACACTCGCAAATGGGATCCAAGGCAGGAAGATGTGGCTATCTGCGTGACCTCATGTTTGGTGTCATTGAGAAGTTCCCCACCTACAAATGTTTTACTAGCCTATTTCAATATGAGTTTTCTAACACTAAAGGTCAATCTTTTGGTTCTTAAAGAAATAACAGTCTGAATGTTAAAGAATTCTTTTGTATTTAGTGAGATCCTACTACAGTATATTAAAGCAGTTTAGTTAGTGCGGAGTGGGGATTATAAAGACATAGAGATAAAATGTGAAAATTAATGCATTATAAGGTAGAGTGTGATTAAAATCCTTGAATCTAAGTTATTTTTTAACAAAACCATTTAGACATCTCTATGAGAAATATTAAGTTTAGGAGTCACTGACAATGTCACACGTAAATTCTCTTTCCTTCAAAGGAGACTGCCTTGTAAGAATTAGAAAAAGATCCTAAGATATCTGTCATGATATGGATATGACCTAAGGGCTATTTTTCCATAAAAAAGCAGAGAAGAATTCCATTTGGGAAGATGAGGATCAGATGATTTCTGAAGCCCTGATTTCCGCTGGGCTTTGATGAGAAGATAGTGGGAAACACAGTAAAAACTGGGTTTGCATGGAATAAGAATGTATGGGCTTTGGTTTAATCCTGCCACCCTTGAACAGGTCACTTCAGTTCTCTTCGACTTCATTTTCTTACTTATATAAGGGGAGAGTTAGGGTATATTGGTGCTAAAAATAGGTACATAGTCACTACCACTGTCCGTTATGTTTCCCTGACAGGTACCACTAATCAAGCATTCCACTCTTTGCAGATAAGCCTAGATAGAGCCTCAAAATCCTTTCAAAAATAGCAGGTGGATACAAATAATCTTATGGAATGCTCAAAAAAGTTACTAGAGATAATAAATAAATTTAGCAAAGTTGTAGGTCACAAATACAAAATCAGTTGTATGTATGTATTCTAGCAATGAAATATTACAATGTGAAATTAAAGATGCAATAGGTCACTTCAGCATAACCTTAGAAGCTCTATATCCTACCTCATACTCAGCATAATCAGTCTTTAATTTTAACCATTCTAAAAAAAGTATAGCAGTATCTCATTGTATTTATTTAATAATAAATGGTGTTTACTATTTTTATGTGCTCATCCACATAGCTTCTTCACCCAAGACCTTTAGTCCATTTGTAATGGGTTTTTTACATTATTGAATTTGAGAATTTTTTTGAACATTCTGGATACAAGTCTTTTCTCAGGTATATAATTTGCAAGTATTTTCTCCCAAAATGTGGCTTATACTTTCATTTTTTAAGACTGTTTTTGGAAGAACAGAAGTTATTAATTTTAGAGTCAAATTAAACAATTTATTTTATATATCGTGTCCTTGGTGTCATATCTAAGAAAATTTTGCCTAGACCAGTATCACAAAGACTTACTCCTGTGTTTCCTTCTAGAAGTATTAGTGTTAAGTTCTTTATTAGTCTTTCATTAATTTTTGCACATGGGTATCCAAATTTTCTAGTACGTTTGTTGGAAACATTATTTTTTCCCACAGCAAGAACTTTGCAACTTAAAAAAACCACAACTGACCTTATATGTGTTTTTCTGAACCCCATTCTCTTTCATTGATCTTAATGCCAATATCATACTACCTTGACTACTATAACTTTATAGAAAGCTTTGAAGTCTGGTAGTACAGTAAGCTTTTTAACTTTATTCTTCTCCTGCCAAGCCATCTGTTTTGCATCTTTTGACTTTTCACTTGAACTTTAGAATCAGCTCATCAATTTCTACAAAAGCATCTACTCAGATTTTTATTGGTATTGCATTAAATCTATAGACTGATTAGGGGAATTTGGCATCTTTAACAATATTGAATCTATCTGAGAACAATGTATAAATATGTTCTTTTATTTAAGTAATTTAATTTCTCCCTCCAAATTTTTGCAATTTCCAGTGTACATGTTCTGCACATCTTTTGTTAGATTTATCCTAAATTTTTCACATTTTTGGTCCTATTATAACTTAGTAGCACCAAATACATACATATATATTATATGACACTTTTAAATTTCAATTTCCAAATGTTCTTTGCTAGTATATAGAAATAAATATTTTTAGCCCTGACTGGTATGGGTCAATAGATTGAGTGCTGGCCTGTGAACCAAAGGGTTGCTGGTTCAATGACCAGTCAGGGCACGGTTCTGGGTTGCAGGCCAGGTCCCCAGTAGGGGGCATGGGGGGGCAACCACACATTGATGTTTTTCACTCTCTTTCTATCCCCTTTCCTCTCTCTCTAAAAATAAATAAATAAATATTTTTCAAAATAAAGAAATATATTTAAATAATGATTTTGTTGTCCTACAACCTTGCTAAACCTCATTTATTTTCCCTAGAAGTTTTTTTTCCTCAGATTAAAACAACTTTCACTGACAACGACTGTGTCATTTGCAAATAAAAAGTTTTCTATCTTCCTCCCTATTCAAATGTTTTTTTGTCTGTTTGTTTTTCCTTACCTGACTGTGCTGGCGAGAGCCTCTGGTGCATGGTAAGAGCAGACATCCGCCTCTTGTTCCTTGGTTTCAATAAATTGGTCAGCAGTCCCTTCACTTGCATTGTTTGTTTCCAGCGAAAACTTATGCCATGTCCCTTATCTTTTTTTCCTTTTTCTGTCATGTTTTTCCTGCTGTGGCTATTATCTTTATTTTTAAGAAATATGATTATAATATTCCTTGTTATAGTTATCTGCATTGTTCCCTGTGTTCAGGGTTCACTGAGCTTTTTTGGACTTAATAGTTGTGTCTTTCTTCAAATTTGGGGACTTTTCAGCCATTTTGCTTCAAATATATGTATTTTAATGTTGTCCCCTCTTTTTTCTCCTGCAGAGACTTCAATTAAAGGTGTGTGAGGTTGCTTTAAGTTACCCCACAACTTATTCATATTTTTTCTTTAAGTGTTCTTTCTCAGTGGTTTTTATTTTTGGAAAATTTTTGTTGCCAAATCTTCAAATTCACTAATCTTTTCTTCTACAATATCTAACTTGCCATCGATCCAATCCAATATACTTTTAACCTCAGATATTATACTTTTCATCTAGAAGTTTGGTTTGTTTCCTTATTTTCTCTTCTGTGTCTCTGAACATGGCATGTATAATCCATTTTTCTAACTTCAGTACATATACAATATAGTTGTTTGTTTTAATACTGTGGTCTATTAAATGAAACATCTGCAATATTTCTGGATCCACTTCCACTGATAGTCCTTCTTACTATGGACCATAATTTCCTTCTTCTTTGCATACCTGGTGATATTTTATTAGATGCAAACCTTTGTGAGTGTTATTTGTTTGGGCTCGGAATATTTTGGAGCTGTACAGTCAGCATCATTCTTTTCAGACAATAAAACTGTATAACTACTTCCACCAAAGTCCCAAGGCCTGAAATGAGGCTTTGGTATAAAAAGGAAAATCTATTAGAACCTGAGAAGTAATCACCATCTCCTTAGTGTCATGTACATGGATTTCACCACATTATTGGGCCCTTATTCCCATGTAACTCTGAAATTGTGTACAAATTTTATTCATCATGATAAAGCTAAACAATTCAAGGGTGAATTTCTGCCTTATTACATTTTCCCACTGAGCTAGGTACTTGATAAGTGGAAATAAGAGCTTAGTAATTAGGAGATATAAGAGAAGATTCTGGAGTATAATATGAAGGAAGAATTTGCTACTGCCTTGTTCTAGTGACAAACTTAATAGCCAACTATTAATGGCAATAACAACCATTACATTCTACATTGTGGAGTTTTGTGTATTTCTATTATATTCACAACAGTCATCACATTCTATCATTCTAGAATAGATGATCTCATTTTATAGATATTTTCACCTTAAATTTTCTTAAACAAATTTCTCTTAAATTTCATTTAGGATAAAAATATCCTAAAATAACAATGACTCCTACATATCATGTGATGCATTTAAACTAAGAATAAAGGAAGTGTTTACCTCAAAGCAATGCAACTTGACAAACCTGAGGTCAAATTCAGATTAGAGATGATAACTTCAGGCTAGGTCTAAGTAAGTTGTCAAAGAATTAAAAAATACTTGTCATAAGATGATTTAGTTTTATATATTATTTTGTGACGTGATGTGGGCACCCACATGGCTCATGAATTTATTTTTTTATATTTATGTGGCCAGCATTATGCATAGAGTTAGTTTACCTGTCAACCCTCTTAACCTGAACATTTTTCCCTGATTGTATTTTTCCACATCTGTATCCATTTATCACTATCAGTTGAGTAGAAAGCATGGGTGGCTTCAGTTCTTTTTCCATTGTGTATTTGTGGTGGGTGGTCTTGGGAGACCAATTATTCAATTTCTCTTCCTATTGGTACTAAATGGAGCTTATATCTGTATTAATCTGATTAAACATCCTTCATCTTGTTCTACAGTTGAACTAAGGTTTCTGGGTTTCCTCTAGATGAGTAGGACTTTATACAAAAAAAAACAGAGTTGAGAAATCAAATAAAAGGATCTTTTAATACTGCTTCTTATTCTCCAAAGATTCAATGGTTTGAAAGTGCTGAATCCCTTACCCCAAAGAAAGTAAAGCACTAACAGCGTCTCACATTTTAGGATATCAAAATGGCCTTACATTATGCTGCTAACAAAGGCACATTCTTCAGGGAGCCAATGGTCACTGACAAGGTGAATTTATGTTTCACCCACTTGGATTCGACCTACTTTTGGAGACTACCACAAGATTATTGTGTTTCTAATCATGATTTTTAGGGCCCTAGGTACACTGATACCCTACTTAGCTACTTTCAGATCTAGGATAGACCTGGTCCTTTCTAACTGCCCCATCTTGCTCTCAGTATAAATTATGCCACTCTGGTAGAGAGAAAAACTGAAATGTGGCATTTGATAAATTTTTGATTAACCCCCAACACCCATTATACCCTAGCCAGGGACTGGTCCATGCAGGATGATGTACATCTGATCCTTTGGAGACCAATGAAGCTTCATGAATAAAACTCACTGGAATGGGAGTTAGTCTAGGGAAAGTCTCCCGAGACAGCTACAAAAAGACTGTCCCAAGTCCTTCACCTGGATCTCATCTTCTCTGAATGTAACTCGGCAAGTACTGTGGATATTGAGGGAAAACCTCCCAAGGATGGAAGAATAAAAATATAGGAAAACCTAGGGTTTTAATGATTCTATTGATCCACTGATAACATTGTTTTGGATGTTATCAGTGGATCTGATAACAGATCCACTATCTCCTGTATTTCAATTATATGAGGCCATAGATTTCTTTCTTTTGTGTGTTTGTATATTTTGAAAGAGGATTTTTCTTGGTGAGGATAGAAGAATTCTAATTAATACATAATATTAAGGATTTCAGTTAGTTATTCTGGCTACCAGGGATCCTTTCCTGATGAAGTCCAAGGTTTCTCAAAGTGTTTTAATAGGAAAACATTAGTGGGAAGAGTAGGGTTTCTTTCTCTCTGTTTATGAAGTATTATCAATTCAAAAAATTATAGCTTTATGTGCTGGGGCCCCATGCAGCTTTCCCTGTGATATCAATAGCTGCATTCCTCTGAAATGAAAGTCTGAATCTTCAGATTTGAATTAAGGAAGCGCTATCAAATGAAAACTTTGTTATACACTCCAGAGAATTATACCTGATCCTACTTGTTTCTGGTTTTGAATACCAGCCAGAAGAAATAAAATAAATTCATAATATTTTATTAATAAATTATGTCTCAAAAAAGTTGTTTAATAAACTGAAGAATGGCTGTGCAAAAGAGAATTTAGATCAACTCCTTGGTGCCTGATGCTCTCCTGGAAGCAGCCTCTCTCTGACCTGTCTGCATTTGCTTGGCCTCAGGGGAACTCTGCTGAAGATCTACTTACCAAAATATACATTAGGACACTCTAATCATCCTCAGGATCAAAATGCAAAAGAGGCAATAGTTGGAGATTGGAACATTTGGAAACCTGTTCTCTTATTTTAGTTTTTAAAAACAGATTAGTTTGGTATTTTCTATTTAATGGATATAATTATTGATAAAAATATAATTATGCCTTCTTACAGTATAGTTAATTACATTGCTTAATAGAGATTTAATATCTTATATGTTGAATTTACTTGTGACTACTTTAGTAATTTGAACCATTAGATGGCACACCATATAATATGCATACCTTGAGACATTATCTGGTACATTGTGAGATGGTGTACAGTATTTCACATGTTGTGTATTGCTGAAAGGAGAAATCTGAATTCTCATTATTTTCTTTGTGATATGGGGCAAGCCAGCTTCTGTGAACATCATTTCTCTCATCTCTAAAGAAAGGATACTATTTGACCAATCTGCTTCATATAGCTGTTATACATAAGGGTCATCAATTGTACAGTAAGAATAAAAACACTTTGTCAGTTATATACATAAAAAAGGAGCTCTATCTCTAGCACAATGCTAGTTTTGCTGTGACACAAGAAGCCTACTCTTTAATGCATAAAACAAATATGTTGTCTACTTTATAAAGCACTGCATATGAAATAAACAAAGTACAGTAATCAAGTGACACAGGGGAGGGTTGACCAACTCAGTCTGAGAGGATGGAGAAGCCATCAAGGACTTACTATCTGAGCTAGATTTAGAAGACTACTTTCACAGAGGTAACCTGGTCCCCATTGAGAGAAAAGGATGCCGTGTTTAAAAGCATGGAGATAGCACAGAGTATGTTATGTGCAGGGAACCACAAGTAAGGCAGGGTAGCCAAAATCTAACAACGCTGGGGTTGGGACTGGGTAGGAGTGGGGGGTCAGGTTTACTGTAGATTGTAATGAAGTGTGAATCTAATGAGGCCAACCCAGAGGGCTCATATGTGTGCCAATAAGGAACTTGGGCATATTCTGTAGGCCTGGCTCATCACTGGAATGACCTTGAACTTTGAAAATTAATACTATTGGCCTCATCTCACACCTTCTGAGTTAGAACCTTGGGTAAGGAATGAAGTGTGTGGTTAGACTCAGAGATGCATCTATACAACCTTGATATCCTCATATTTCAAAACCACCGATCTGGTTGAAAGGAAGTCACTAAAGGATTTTGAGCAGGAAAATGACATGATCAGATTTGTACTTAGAAAAATCACTCAAACAGCTATGTTGGGCCAGGAAAGAGGGTAGTCCAACCTGGGGGGTAGAATTCAGGACATAACGGAAACCTGGGTGCTAGACAAGAAAACTGAAAGCAGCCAAGAAGCTGGCAGGCAGGGCTGAGAGTGCCTGGGGTGTGAAGGGGCTGACGGGGCTGGGGGAGGAGAGACCAGTGGGAGATGGGGTTAGTGGTGCAATAGCCTGTAAGACAATGAAGGCCCGGTGGCCAAGAAGAGTGTCACTTTTCCCTAGAAAGATAGGGGGAGCACTGGAGGAAGACATGATCCATTGCTTGGAAATTGTTGGCTCAAGGGGCCAATTGTTGCTCAGCACAGGGGCCTCTGGGCAGAGAACTGGAGTATAGCTGATTCCTGACACCATCAGAACTCCAGTTTCTAGAACATGTCAATCAACTCAGAGTAATAAAAGCAGGGAAAGAAGTAACAAATAGGAAGGTCTGATTTATATTAAAGAAATCCAAAGGCAAATACCCTAGGGTAAGTAAAAAAAAAAAAAGGCAGTCTTTAAAGCCAAAAAATCAGCCAATTTTTCATTCAGGGAAAATAAGTAATATCCTGGGGTCACTGAATGTCATCAGACAAACAGAAAACCCTGCCTTATGTGTCTATAATGGGTCGCAGTAACTATACATCTTGGATTTCTTATAAAAGTCTCAGCATTGTGACATGTGTTCATCTCTGTGTCCTTGTTTTTTGGGGAAATGTAGTTACTATAATTTTAATCCCTAGTGTTTCTAGTTTCATTTGACCTTGAGTAAATCATTTACATCTTGAGTTTTTCACAGTGAACAGAATTGGATTTGCAATTAGATGACCTGGGATTTTTGTCCCAAATTCTTGCACCTGACATTTGAATATACTTCTTAAATTCTTGGAACTCTAGTTTCCACTTCGAACATGTATTTATAAGGTCATTATGAGGATCAAAGATGCTAAGTTAGATAACATACCAGAACTGTGCCAGACACATAGTAGGTCCTCTGTAAAGTCAGTTGCCTTTTTCCAACAGCCTTTCCTCGTGAAGAAGATGGGAGAGATGAAGGACGAGAACACAAGTGGTCAGGATGCAGCCTCTGAACAGCATCTTCACTTCCTGCCTTCACAGCAAACCTTCTAATTGATCACAGCCTTCTTTGTTTTCAAACAAGAGCCTCAAAATCCTTCCTAACACACAAGCTTGAGCTTCTTGTACCAGCTGCATGGTTGTGACATTTGAGATGAAACCTATTTGCTACTCCTGGAAATCTCTAAGGTTGCAGCTGAGACCACTGGAGTTCATAACAAATAGAGCCTAATTTCCAAAATCATACAACTGAGTGGAAAACAATTTTTTCAAAGCTGAGAGGATACTAGCAATAGATACAGCATGGAATAGTCTGCCAGTGGACCTTTTGGGGAATCCTTGAGACTGGAGATGAGATTGGAATTGGTCTTTATGACAGGCAGATTTAAGATCTGGCAAAGTTGTCTATGCTTTAATCCCTGGAATGTGTGACTATATCACCTTACATGGCAAAATGGATTTTTCAATTGTGATTCAGGATCTTGAAGTGAGAAAATTATGCTGGATTACCTGGGTGGGCCCAACATATTAACATGAGTCCTCTTAAGAGAGAGAGGGAGGCATAAGTGTAAGAGTCAGGGGAGGTGTAAGGATGGAAATGGGGTCAAGAGGCCTGAAGCCAAGAAATGCAGGCAGATGGAAAAGGCACAAAATAGATTTCCCCCACCCTCCAGAGCCCCCAGAATCTGTGCAATCCTGCTCACACCTGGATTTTAGCCTTTAAGTCACATTTTCGGACTCTTGACTTCTAGAAGTATAAATTAGTAAGTTTGTGTTGATGTAAGCCACGAAGTTTGTGGTAACTTATTACAGCAGCAGTAGGAAACTAACAGTCTTTAGAGAAGGGTTTGGATAGACAATAAAGAGACAATTAGGGTGAGTGGTAGATAATGAACAGAGGCTTAAATGTGAATATAAGCAAAGCATATGGTAGGGAAGTATAGATCCTGACCCATTTGAAGAGGTGGGACAGGCTAATGGCAAGAAGGAATACTGCTCAGCCACAGGAAAGATAAACTACTGCCATTTGCAACAACGTGGATGTATCTTGAGAATACCATGCTAACCAAAATAAGTCAGAAAAAGTTAAGCACCATATGATTTCACTCACATGTGAGATATACAACTGAAAGCAATAAGTGAACAAACAAGAAAAACGAACAAAAACTCATAGACACACAGACAACAGTGTAGTGGTTACTAGAGGAAAGTGGATGGGGAGTACAAAAGGGTAAGGGGACCAAACACGTGACAGAAGAAGTCTTGACTTTGGGTGGTCAGCAGACAGTGCAATATACAGATGACATATCATAGAATTGTACACTTGAAACCTATATAATTGTATTAACCACTGCCATCCCAATAAATTGAATTAAAAATTAAAAGAATGAAAAAATTACAAAAAAAATAAAAGCAAATTGCAGAAGAAAAAAAAAGTTAAGCCCTTGGACTGATCTGACAGCCTGAGTTTTAATTGTACCCTTGATTCTTACTAAGTAAGCTTGGTTCAGTTACTTAACTTCTCTAGCACTTCAATATTATCTATAAAATAACAACAGCAATATTGCCTACAGGAGGTCCTTGAATAATATGTTTCATATAACATTAATGAGATGCATAGAAACTTAACTCTTGTTTATATCAATTAGCCTATGGTAAAATTGGTTTCATTATTAGTCATTGTACTTAAGATCATAGAACTTATTAATGTAATGACATTAAGTGAGGACTTAATGTATTTCATAGGGTTAAATGAGACAATGGATGTACATTGTCTAGTACTGAATAAGTCCCTTGTAATGGGAGCTGCTATTTTTATAAATGAAAGACGACGTCTGAATTTCTAGTTTACTAGATTGTAGAAAGCTCTGGATAGCAGAATGAGATTAGGAAACTACTTCCTAGACTGAGTGACCATCTGAAGAAGACGTACTGGAAAGTAACTTCAAAACACAAAAATACTACTGTGGTAGATTGATATGGGAAAGACAAAGGACAGGAAATCCCGCCCCTTAATGGGAAGTTTGAGAGATAGGTGTTGATGTTCATTAATATAGGAAAAAGTAGGCACATTTTGCCCAGGCATCCTGGTTGACACTAATGGCTTATCACAGGGACACAGTGTCATAGTGCAAACACTGGGAGTGAAGAGTTTAAGGTTCCTAAAGCTGTTTGCTACTATAATACTTTGAGGAAGCCCCTAATATATGTGTTTTTAAGTCCCCAGTGTTGAACTCAAATAACCCCTGTGTCTCAGCATTTGCTATTTCCAAGTCATACTTCCCCTCAGGCTTATCTTCTCTGTGAGCCTAAGGGCAAATGATTAATCTTCAGAAAACTATAAGGATGAAAACAACTCTCCTGAAAAGCAAATTAATTCTAATTGCTCTGAATTTCAGTGACTAAGCCCTGTACTTACCAAATAATTAGGCCTTTTACAAAGATGTGAAGACTAACTGAAGGACATCACAAAGGAATAAGTCAACAAGTAAATATTGTATTTTGTGTGCAATTAGATTGTCTTGTCTATGCTAAGCATCTCCTGTGTGGCATCTTTTGATGTGGGCTTTTTACTGAAAACAAGCCAGGGAAAAGGAACAAGTTTTCTCCCACACTCTGCTGTCCAACTAGGTAGTTATATTTCCAAATCATAAATGTGTCTCCTACTCATGAAAATGGCATAATTATTAGTGCAATAGAATTATCAAAAGGGATAAAAATCTCCAATAAAAATTGCCCAAATAACATAAGAAAATCAGCAAAAGATGGAAGACACTGAACAGTTTTAGGTCAAAGCATTTTTCAATAGTAAGTGGAAACAGAATGCCTCCTGCCTTTGGCCAGTAACCCAGACCCTCACTTCCGCTTTGGCTTAGAGTGAGATGCTGGAGACATTTGAAAAAAAAGTGCTGTCATCAATAGTCAAGAGTCAACAGTCAGGACACCTATGATGCTAAAGGAAGTTATTAACCCTCCATTATATTTTAAAAAGTAGATAAGTAATACAGCAAAGACTGTAAGATATCCACAGGTGTTATTTGCATTGCCGAAGCATCTATGAATCCTCCACTGTTTTGAGACCACCTTGCTTTAGAATCTAAATGAAAGAACCCCAGCCCCCAATCTCCTAACACTGAGAAGTTCAATGCCTCACCAAGTGTTTGAGATGTCATGGAGTTGGGGAGGGTGGAGTTTGTTCACTGCCCCAAGGCTGGTTCCAGCTTACAGCTCAGTTCTGATTTCTCTCTGCCTGACCTACTGCCAGAATCAGGGTTGCTCCACACTCTCTCTTGTCTGTTTGCTCTGAAACTTAAGCAGACTGCCTTCTCCCAGACTATATTTTCTCAATATTAGTTACATAAGTTGTCTAAACAGGATTTAATGGAAGACTGAGGGACAGCTAAGCAGAATTATAGAACCAATCAGGAAACACCTTAAAACTGAACAACCTGTTATCCCTCTGTAGTGACAAGCCACAGCTTCTCACCATGTGGCTGAGGCCTGACTTCACCCCCCAAAACGTGACTTATGTTGCCTTTGTTCATAGAAGGAAAACTTAAAATCTTAGTACTTCATTAGGTAAGGCCACTTAGCTGTTCTGAACAAAAGTTCAGGAGCTGCCATTGCCTCATAAATATGCCCAGGGAATGACTTCTCTCAAAGTGAAGTGCCATCTCACCTGAGGCTCCATCCTTAGTACAAAACAACCAGCAACACGGAGTTTGGTGCCTAGGTCACGGCTTTAGGGTTAGGTGCATAGACATGAGTTTCCCTGTGTCTGTGTGTGTGAGAGTGTGAGTTTCCAGGTAGCAGACGGGGTGGGGTGTGGAAGGATATAGGAACTCTATCAGAACAGACTTTGTATGTGCTGGGTTTTGCTTTGTTTTGCTGCTGTTGCTTTCATTCTCCCCCTCCCCCTTCCCCTTCCCCTTCCTTTTCTTCACCCTCCACCTAGTCTTCTTTTCTTCTTCCCCTTCTTCTTTCTACTCCTCTTTTATACCACCTCTTTTTCTTATATAATTTTGAGAAAATTAATTCAAAATCGATTGTGATATATTTTAGTGAATAAAATCCAGAACCTCTAACCTGTTTTCAAAGCTCTCTGTAATAAGGCCCAGCCTGCCTTACTTCCCCATTGAACCCCTTCACACAGCCTGGATTTTAGCAAAATTGAATCATTTACAGACCCTTGATTTCTCCCGACGGTAGAGGCCTTGCTCATTTTATTTATACTTGTATTAGTCAGGATTCTCCAGAGAAACAGAGTCAATAGGATAGATGGATGGGTAGACAGATAAATAGAGTAGATAGATAGAATGAGAAATTGGCTCATGCCATTTCAGAGGCTGAGAAGTCCTGGGATCTGCCATCTGTAAGCTGGAGACCCAGGTAAACTGGTGATATAACTCAGTCTGCATCTGAAGGTCTGAGAACCAGGGGCACCTATGATATAAATTCTGGTGAAAGGGCAGGAGAAGAGGAGCCATCACAAAACAATCACTGAGACAGGAAGAAAAGGGATAAAATACCCTTTCCTAAACCTTTTGTTCTATTCAGACTCTCTGTAGATTAGGTGATGCCCGACCACACTGGGGAGGGCAATTTACTGAGTCCACCAATTCAAATGCTCATCTCATCCAGAAACACCCCCACAGATACACTCAGAAACAATGTTTTAAACAATGGCACCATGGCCACTGAGCTTAATACATAACATTAACCGTCACAGTACCAATTCCATATTTCCAAACCCAGACCACCCTTAAAACTTGAGTTTAAGATCACAATTCTAATCACCCAAGTGTAGATAGCATTCCTACCTTGACCACCTTTGAGACTCTCATGAAGTTCTGTCTCACAAATACGGATGGTGGATAACTTCAATCTGCTTCCCCATTCTGCTACTGTGAGTCAGATTATGGAGTCAGAAACACCTGTATTTAAATTCCAACCCTGCCTCTTCCTAGTGTTTGTTCATTTTTACCTTTGGTAGATTATTTTCCTCTCTGTGTTTCATTTTGTTCATCTGTAAATAGAATTTTAAAACGTTATCTCAAGAGTTGCTGGGAGGATAAAAGAAAAGAATATCCATGAACTCCTTAGCATAGTGCCAGACACAGAGGAAGAGCTCCATAAACATTAGCTATGTAGTACTGTTTCCTAACATTTGAATAAGACCCCATGGTTTAAAAACATTCTGCTGAGTTTGTTAGTTCAATACATTTCTGAGAAATAGGCAGAACAAATTTGTATTCATATTTTACAAATAAGGAAACAAAGTCTTAGAGAACATGAGCAAATTTCGTTGGACCCAAGCAAGAATTAAAAGCCAAGCTGACTGCCAGCCTCATTTGTTTTTGATCCTGCATTTACTTACAGATAAATTACATTCATTTGAGCAGGACCCTTGTTCTTTAAGGAATCCTTCTCACAGAAAGTTCTAGAAATAGAAAGTGTGGGCTGCATGGCCCCCACTGCCACTCTTCAGGAGACTAAAATAGGGGTAGGAGGAAGAAAGAAAGGTTTCATCTCTGGTTGTAAATTCCCCAAGGGAAAAATAATTGGAGAAGTGTTTATGATAGAAAACTATAATTAGGAGTAATGGGATGAAATTAAGGAAAGGTAAATAACAAGTTTGCAATAAGGTTCCAGTATGAGGTATTCAAATTTAATTGTGTTTTTTAAGTAATGCCAGACTCCCAGATGCTGTAGTGATGAAGACTGTGTACAAATGGGTACATAAATAAAGGACTTTATAACCCACCCAATCAAACTGGTATGCTTTACAAGCCAAGATGCCATTTTGCAACTGCACATTTAGAACTGGCATAGCGATATGCAAAATAAAAAAAATCTCCTGTTGGGCTGAGAATGTGATTGCTTCCTATATCTCCTGAGAAGAATGGAAAAACCCTTCCTTCTCCACCAAAAGCAAAAACAAAAACAAAAACAAAACAAAACAAAACAAAAAACCCCCTCAGCCTCTTCAGCTTATTAGATTTGCATATGTTGTGATCCATTTCTGAGTTGAAGCGTCGCACACTAGGAAGTTAATTTATCCAATAGAATGCTACAGTCAGCCATTTCAAATGCATCCTCAGAGACCTAGGGAGTGCAGGGGAAAAGATATTCATACTAATTGTTAAGCCCCTCACGCTGCTACAGAGACAGAGATGCAGCTAACAAAGTCTTCGGAACCGGGGCTGCAGGAAATGTGGGAGCTTGGAGGGGCTACCCTGCTTTCCTGTTACTGGCTTCACTGTGGAATTGAATTATTTGGAGTTCTTTGTTTTAAAGTCGTTATTTTTCATTAGATAAGCTGCTTCTCTTACCCAAAAGTTAATAGCAGGGATATGTCTGTCCAATACAACACATATAGCCATACTTTCAAATTTGCCAATGTCAGTAACAATTTGGGATACTATAAGTGACTGCAAGGTGGCATTTACCATTCACACAATAGCAGGTAACGGTGCTACTGATCTGTCTTCTGAAAAATGAACATACACACATAGGCATGTGCACACTGAACCCATAACAGTTTCTTGCTGATGGCTACCAAATCCATCATGACAACTAAATGGAATTTTATAACTGTAGGTGTCGAAGTGTGATTCATGATACAAAAAGAGGAATTATGATACAAAGTCCTAGTCTAGGAATTTGAAGGGCTTAAGGCAGTATTGACAATCTACTGTAGTCTTCCAGATGATAGAGACATATGCAAATAACTCCCTCAAATGCTTGCAGAATTCTCTCAGCCTTTATATTTCCAGTGGGAATTGTGCCAGTGGTCACTGGTTCTAATGCTAACATGCATCTACTTGAGCTAGCCCTGGTCCCACCCATTGCAACAGGCCTGTGTCTTTATCAGTGATTCGCAGGGCACACTGGTATACTACAGTCTCCATGGCGCTCTGTGATACATGGACAACATATTTCAAGATTATTTGTGCATTGAACACTTTCTGTGTGACTTATTAATTAACATTCTTCATAATTGTATTTAATGAATATTAGTTTGGGAACAAAGTCTTAATCCCTCTCCACCCTCATAGACACAAACACACGTGGAGAATTTTCATGATTCAATAAGACTGCTCCCCACATTCCTCCAACTGATGAGACTCAAGTGCTCAAATGGTTAGAGACCATAGCCAGCTAACAACCCTTCTGCTGAGCATTCTTCCACTGAGCCACCAGCCCAGAAAGTCTGCTAGACTCACTTTGGGCTTCTCTTCTTGTTCTGTCACAGTAAACTTCTATCAGCCAATGAACTTCCAAATCCCTACTATTGGGGCATTTTTGATCTTTCCCATAAGAGCTCTCATATATAATTACAACCTGGGCAACTCATATGGCAGATAACAAAGCTTCTTGAGGACAACAGTCATTGCTGTAGCACCAGAGCTTAGCCCAGTGCCTGTCACAAGATCAAAACTTACTAAGTGACTAAATTAAATGAAAATCACCAGGGCTTCTCTCACATCTGTTAAGTTGGCTAGAATTGTGGCCAAAAATTTTCCAACCAATGTTTTCAAGGCTTATTACTAATCTCTGAATTCCTAATTGCTTCGTGCTCATCATCAATAAGCATTTACTCAGCAACCACATGAACAGATGAATGCTTCACAGGGCAAGTTTAATGGACTTATTCTGTGCCCTGTTAGAGAAGACAGTCTCAATTTCTTCTCCTGGTGAGTATACATAACATAATTCAGTTGATAGGATGTGACAAATTGCTATCATAATTCTTACATACCCATTCATTTCAGTAGTCTTCCCCCTTTCCTACCCTATCAGGTTCCCAGGCAGATTAGCACTTACTCAATACAGGATAAAAACATTCACATGCCAGATTATTGAAAGAAAGACTTAGTGGTTTTCATGTTCTGGTTCACTAAAGGCTGCACCCCAATTTGCTGACCTGACCTGAATTTTGGAGATGGTCCCCTGAGTCAACACCCTCTGCATCAGTTCTGTGCTGTTTTAGGGATAAAGAATCATGGACTCTTAGGAAGTTAGGAATGAGAGGATCTCAGAAGTTGTCTAGAACTAGTTGTAGTAGCAACAGCTAAGACATTAGCCTTACTTTTGTATAAGCTTGTTAAATTACAAAGTAATCTCTCATTATTTTAACCAGCCTATGAAAAAAGATAGAGGAAGACAAAGTCAGTTGCTCAAGACTATATAACAGCAGGATTTGGCACAGATTTTTGCCTCTGTGTCTAGCATTCTTTCTCTCTTGCCTGAAGAAGAGGAGTAATGGGAAGAGGAGGAAGGAAAAGAAGAGTTAAAAAAAGATAAAAGGAGAGAAGTACATACTTGACTCAAAGTATATGCTTAATAAATATTTTTGAAAGAATAATAATAATTCCTATGAGCATATAAAGTCTTTGCTTACTTCCTCATATTTAAAATGGATAATTTTCTCTACTACATGCTGTTGTTGTGGACATGAAATGAATTAATAGTGAAAAATTAATATGTGTAAGTTATTTATATATAGATAAATATGTATTTCAGAATATGTAAATATGCATACTTAAATATGTGTATGGTTTATATATAGTATGTACTCAATATCAATCATTACTAAATGCACAGTACTTCAAAGGTTACAAAAAGTTTTGAAGTTATTATAATTAATCTTAAAAATTAGTCTTTGAGCCCTGACTGGTGTAGCTCAGTGGACTGAGCACCAGCCTTTGAACCAAAGGGTCACCGGTTCAATTTCCAGTCAGGACACATGCCTGGGTTGCAGGCCTGGTCCCCAGTATGGGGTGCATGTGAGGCAACCACACATTGATGTTTCTCTCCCTCCTTTCCCCTCTCTAAAAATAAATAAAGGAAATCTTTAAAAAATAGAATTAGCCTTTGAAATTAGTGATTATATCCTCATTTTATAGATGAGCAAACTGAAACACTAAGAGTTTACGTGACAGTATCTGGGTAGCAGTACCTAGATACCGGCCCACCCACAGCTGCTTCCCTTGGCCAGCCCCAGATGGGGGTGGGGACTCCACACTGTCCATGGGCGTGTGTCCATGACCACACAGTTGACTCAGGTGCAGGTTGTGAAGCTACCTCTGAGCCAACTGCAGGACACAAGCCAGATCCTGGGAACATTTTATTTTGTCTTTAACTATCTTGTCAGCTTGTTATTTTGAGGTTTGTCTCATTCTCTTGATGAGAATACTTCAGAAAAAATAATAATCAGCTAAACAAATGATCTAGCTAATTGAACTCTAGTTAACTAAGGTTCTACTTTCTAATTATAACATCACACAAGGACATTTTATCAACACTGACTGTCAGGCATGTCTTACACGCCTGGGAAGAAACAGGCAAACCAGCCTGCATACTGCATTTGTAACTCAAACACTAGTTACAGAGAACTCTCCCGACCCCAATCTGGAGCCTCGCCTCTTTTTTTCTATTTCTTTTTCTATTTCATAATTTGAAAAATAACAACATACCCTCTTAGGCCAGTTGAATCACAGCCCAAGCTAATTCTCACCCAGAGGGAGCGAAAAGAGCTACAGCTCCCAAGTCGCTGTTAGTGTAAGTTGAAATTAGGCCCCGGCAATGACGTGTCTCTTGCATGTCCTGTCTTGAGTGAATTGATCGCAATCGCTATGCTGAGAGTTGTGTCCTTCCCGTTAGTTAGGAACACTTCCCCAAATACAAAGTGGCAGTTTGCTCATTGCTTAGGATCTTCACTAAATCAGACTGAATGTGATCATGATGTCATTGCAGGTAACTTGAAATTAGAAGGGCTGAGTTAAACTCTACTCTTTACTTACGCTGACATCTTGATCTCCTAAAGAGTTCACTGAAAGCTTTTGGGTCTCAGTTTCCCTAACTAAAAACGGGGTCATAATATTTATCTCCAGTGTTGGTTGGAAAGTAAAACAAGTTTATCTATGAATGATACATTGCCAGTCTAAAGTTCTATTATTTATAGTTAAGTGAGTAGGTGTTGAATGTTGACAACTATTTCAGATTGTGAGGTGTTTGGCATAAATTAATTATAGTCCCTCACTTTCCAAATCTTCAGAGCCTGGACCACTCTAGTGAACCCTGATGCCAAAGGTGAGTGACTTCAATCCTAAGGGCTGAAAGGGAGAATCCTTTTAAAGGATTTAAGGAAACTTAATTATAACTTTGCAATAAGATTAAGACCTAGCTCTTTCAAGTTGGTTCTCAGCCCTGTCAACATTTCTGCTTTTGTCTCTCTGTTAATTTTGTCCTGCTGGCCTGGACTAATAATACTACAAGGCATTTAGCTGTGTTAATTAAAAATACCAGCCAAGCAAGATGCTTAAGAATGTTGCTGCCAAAGGCAGTCTCTAGTTCTAAACAGCCAGATTGATCAGAGAGTTTTTAACCAACTGCTCTATAAATTTCGCGGCCCACAGTTTGGTGCTGTGGAACAGTAAGTGGGCAGTGAAGGCCCAGTGATTTGCAGGCCCTGTGCCATAAGAAAAAGCTATGGGGAGGGGAGTGAGAATGAAGCTTAATGTCCTCAGGACAGCAAGAGAAGACCTGGGAGAAGACTATTCAATAAGAAAATCAAGAATATTAGCTCAGAGCCAGTTGCAGAAGGGTTAGCTGCTATAACTCCCAGTGGTCAGAAGGGAGCTTTGGAAGGTGCTGGAGCAGTAATAAGTAGATTGCAAAGTTGTAATAGACCAGACTAGTTGTTGGAAATACAGAAATGAGGGCACTGCTCGGTAGTGAGAGAGTGTTTATTTAGAGAAGTCAGGTTTGCGAGCTGTTGGAAAAGGAATAGAAGATGGGACCCTGCGGTTTTTGATCTGAAGATAGTAGCCCACTTCAGAGACCATCAGAGCAGCTGGCAGGTCAGTGCAGTGCCCCATGGTCCAGATGGTGGGCCATGGTGAGAGTCACACCATGAGCCAGGCACATGCCGGGACCTCGGCAAGCAGATGATAACTTCGTGGTTCCAAACAACCTGTCCATGGCAAGACTGTATTCAATCAGTGGATGATAGGGTAGCAGGATCTAGTCCCTTCTCTCCATCCCTCCTAGGGGGTAAGTTTAGGCAGAGTATCAGGGCCTCAGCAGAGCTAGATTAAGTTAAAGATGCTTTTGAATGTTTTGAAACATGGGAGACTTTCTTTTTGTGTTTTGGGATTACAGTTTAGACCACAGGTGGCAAACACAAGGTCCACAGGACTAATCTGACCCTCCTCTTTGGTGTATCCAGCCCAGCACCTTGTTTCTATCCGGGGCAGTGCAGAGCTCCTTGCCCCTAGTTAAAGAGTAGTTACATTTGTACAGTCCTAAAATTACATTCAGCCCTTTGAAGGCAACTGCGAGGCTGATGTGGCCCCCGGTGAAAATGAGTTTGACGCCCCTGGTTTAGACTCTACTTTTTCAACACTTGAAATAAAGACAAAGTCTGCTTGTTTTTGTTTGGAGGAGGCAGCAAAATTATGCTCCAAAAGCTGATCCTGCTTTGCCAGCAATTTACTTAGCACAGGTGTACTGTGGGAATGATAATAAATTTATAAGCCAATAGCATAAAGTATAATATCTCCTAATAAGCCAAATAAAGAGATATACTCCAAACAAATGACAGGCAATGTGAGTTGAAGGAACAAAGTCCAAAGTTACAGAGGTGTACCTTTTTATACGAGGATTCCACTCCTGAGACCACAACCCGCCAAGAGCTCGTATGTAGCTGCCAGAGCCAAAAACAGAAGTCGGGTGTTTCTAGAGCACGTTGGGGCTGAACTTTTCACCAGGTTTCTCCAAGGTTTCTCACCTCTGTCTGAGGAGTTGCCTCTTCAAGATAGGGGTTAACGCCCCAAGGGTCTTTGAAATGTTTTTAAGTTGGTGAAGAGTCACCTCATCCAAACCAAAACTCTCAAATAGAAGCTCTCAACACTTACAGTCTAAATGTCCCCTTGCCATAGTTGCTCCTCCGAGTGTTCTTACTGAGAAGCCCACAGCAGCGCACATCATCAGCTAGGCCACTCAGGGGCTTACCCATCAGTGATGGATCTGGAATGATGACATCCTGATGTAACCACTTACTTCGTACTTACAGGAAAGCAACTCTTTTTTGTCATTGTCATAAACATGTGGATTAAAACAACTTCACCTCAGTCATAAACAAGTGAATTTGAAATCATGTTAAACCAATACACAGCAAAGACTCATGCTGATATAATGCTTGTCAGACTTTATTGGGCACCAGAAGCACCAATGAAGTCCAATTAAAATACAGAGGCCTAGGCCTTACTGCAGACCTATTGAATCAAAGCCCCCAGGAGTAGTGCCCAAGTGTCTGTGTCTGAAAGAAGCACCGTAGATGCCCTGGCCTTATAGCTCTGTTGGTTAGAGTGTGGTCCTGACATGCCAAGGTTCCAGCCCTGGTCAGGGCACATACAGGAATCAACAAACAAATGCATAAGTAAGTGGAACAACAAATTGATGTTTCTTTCTCTCACCCCCCCTTTTCTCTCACTCCCCAAAATCAATAAATAAGTTTCAAAAAGAAGCACCAGAGGTGATTTTAATATTCACCCATAGTTGAGAAGCATGGTGCTCGTGGGTGTTTCCTCCTTACACAACAATGTAAAGACAATGCAGTGTGTTAGGTGTACATTTCCTTACAGTTCAGCAGTCCTAGCTGTAACACTTATTATTATGTCACTTGGGCAAAATCCTCAGAGTCCTCAAATGCAAAATGGGGATAATGATAGTAACTTCACATAACACTGACATGGAGATTATTAAGTGAGTTCACATATGTTGAAAGCTCAGTCCAGTCTCTGGCACGTAGTAGGTACTAAATAAGTGAAACTATTATTGCTAGTGCAGTACTAGCTCTTCGTTCTTTAAAGTGCAGTTGTAATGCATAGTCCCCTGAGAGACATGATATGTTAAAAAGAGGCAGAATATAATCGTGCAAAGAATAAAGGCAGACTCTGGATTCTAGTTCCCATTCTACTACTCTCTCTTAAGTAAGAAATGTAATCTCTTGACCCTTAGTTTCTTCACTGGTAAATTGGTCTCATAAACTATAGGGGGATCCAAATATGCCTGTGTTCTCAAAAAAATGTTTTCTGACCCATCCCTGGCCCTACAGCAGCATTTCTCCAACTTCAATATGCATGTAAATCACCTGGGACTGTCTCTTAAGATGCAGATTTTTATTCAGTGCTTCTGGGGTTGGACCTGGGAGTCTGCATTTCTCACAAGCTACTAGGTGATGCTGCTGTTACTGACTTAGGGACCCAGGTTGCACAGCAAGCACTTTGTTATTTGTATTTCATTGGCTCACGGTAGGGACTGGGCTTTTATGTTTCTAAAGCTTACCAGGAGATCGTCATGTGCAGCGAGGGCCTAGGGCCACTGATCTTTTTAGGAGCATCTAAGTAGAATTAGGCCAATCGGCTGTCATCTTAGAAAACAGAATCAGGTCTCTGGGAATGTGGTGCAAGACAGGTGAGTTCTTCTAGTAGTGACAAAGAGAATGACAGAGAAATGGTTTGGCTGTTAATAGTCTATGCATAAATTGCAACTGTTTAGTTTCTGAATTTTAATGACCCAGAACTTTTACCAGGTCCCATATCTGTTCCTTATGTTAATAGCCTTGGTTCTTTGTATTTTATTTATTTATTTTTGTTTGAGGACCTTTTTTTTTTTCTAGATTTATCCTCTTGCTTTTCTGGAGCTATAGTATCTGCATGTATTCTTTGCTTTGTCTGAACCCTCTACCCTTAATTTCTTGTTCTCCTGAATTGAAGCAACATCAGCCTCTTCTGTTGAACTTAATTCATGGCCCTGACACCAAACCAAAAATATGGAATGATAGAATCTTAAATGTAAGAACTGAAAAAGAATCCAAAAGGCTGCATCTTAAGAGTAAAATGCAAAACAGTCCCCACTTCCATTTCTATCTTGCCTCCCCACGTTCCTCTGATATAGCCATACAGCATTATGACATAAAACAAACTAATATAATTAGCACTGAATTGTATGAACTAAAGAATGGTTACTATCCCTTTCATATCAATCAGATGAAGAAAAATACTGACCATGAATATAAAAATCCACTTTGTGCTCTAGTAACTAAGACAAAAGCAATTAAACAGGTCAGCTCTAATATATCACACATTTTATCTATTTGCCAAAGTTTTTCAGGTATCACTTGGCATTAGTAGGCAAAAACTATTTGGATAGGGTCTTCAAACCTGCTGGCAGTTTTACAGCAATGGGACTTTTCTAGATTTTTGTGATTTTAGGCATTTACTTTATGGCTCCGTGATTGACTAAGTTAAGGCTGGCATGAAATATAATGTCACCAGCCTGAACACGTTGTAAATAGTGACAAAGATCAGACTAACAGAGCCATACCGTTCCGTGTGGTGGCTGGGACGAAATGCAGCATGATAGAGGTGACCCTTGGGCAGCATAAAGGGAAAGGCTGGAATGATAGCAATAAGAAGAAATAATTTGATTCGAGCTCCAAACCTCAAAGTTGTGTTTGACCCAACGCAGTCAGTTGTGGCCAGTCACCACTGCACAGATGGAGACACTGTGACTTCGAAGTAAATGGATTAGGGCCCAGGCCTCCCAAAGTCAGCTTTTAATTTATGGTCAGCAAACATTTTATTATGCTGCCTTGAGCTCCCCTTTATAGTATCTGCTAATTTATGGATGCCACAAACCAAGCTGAAACTCCAGTGAAAGTTATCATTAGACGTTGATTGTCCTTCGCAGTCATTAGACAAAGATGATTGTCTCTGCCCACTGAGTGAAGGGTTACTCTTTGTAAATAGATGGATGGCCCCAGCCCATGCGCAGTGTGCTCAAAGGCCATTCCCGAGTAACTTTGAACCATCAGCGTGCTGGGTCCGCAATGTGATGTGATATTTTGCCAACACAGATTGATAAATGGCTTATAAGCAATAAATAAGTAAGTAAATAAGTAAGGAAACAAATAAACAAACACAAACAGTGAATCCACCCAAAACTGTTTGAGATATTCAGGCTTAGAAAACTTATGGTTGAGAGAAGAAAAAAAATCATGATGTATTTGGGAAAGCACTTGTGTGTTTATTGTTGTTGTTTGTTTGTTTATTTTTAATCTTTATAATGTGGAGTCAACAGTTCTTTTGAGCACTCCTTAAATACAGCTTTCCAATCTGACAGGACTCACCAATCACTTTCCAGTTAAGTAGGTGCATGTTTGTTAAAACTGAGGAGCACGTGTGTGTTTGTGCTCATGCTAAGATTCGCCTTGAATGGACCATAAGAGATCAGAGACGTCATATGTGCTTTCGAGCGCATGATAAATAGAACCAAAACCTGAACTAAGAAAAAACCCTCTTATACACATTACAGAGTACCGAGAGCATACACCTGTCCATTCCCATAAGATCATTCATACATGATTTTTGTGAACTTTTAAAATGTTTCATTGAATTTATTGAGGGGGCATTGTTAATAAAATTATATAGGTTTCAGGTGTACAATTCTATAATGAATCTTCTGCACATTGTATTGTGTATTTGCACTGCAAGTGAGGTCTCCTTCCATCACCATTTATCCCCCGCTTTACCCTCTTCCTCTTCCACCCCTTTTCCCTCCAGTAATCACCATACTGTTGTTTGTGTCTATGAGTTTCTTTTTAACCTTAATATGGAAACATAATATGTATCTTACTGCACTATACTGAGGGTCAAAATGGAATTATTGGTTTCCTGGCTTTAAAAACACATCCCATACTTAGTAGTTTTCATTATATACAGCATATATCCTTACTGAGCTCTGCCTGGCTCTGTCCAGAGTGCAATTTGGGGAAGCCAGTGGCCCTAGTCAGTCTCCTCTTCCACATTCAAAAGTCCACTGGCCCATGAGCCCAGGAGCTCTGAGAGCCTCTCCTATCAGCAGGAATGAGCAGGGCAGGAGACAGTTTCAGCCGCCCAGAGGTGGGCCTGAGAGAGGAGCCAGGCGAGAGCACAATGCTCTGTTATGTCACCAAATACAACTTCGGTCATTTAATCACCTGTGCCTCAGTTTCCTCATCTATAAACTAGGAATAATGACAATGTCTTCATCATAGGTGCATTATGACAATTAAATGATTTAATAAATGCCAAGCAAGTAGAACAATGCCTGGGACAGAGTTCAGTGTCATTTAGTGATGACTAAATAAATACTGATCATGAAATGGGTTCTCAGATGGTAATTAGCACCTCCCTTCTAGAGTTACCTCTTTTCCTAGGATGAAATAAAGCAATCAATTGGAATAAGCCAGACATCGATTCTTCTATTGCCATATTCCCAATTGTAATTTGTCCTAATTAGTAAGTGATTGGAACAAGAACTTGAATCTAGATCTATGAACTTCCATCACCCAAGACTCTGATCTTTCAGATTCTCATCTCTGCATGTTGGTATTTAGTTAGAACTGTGGTTTGTGAGGAGTGATGGCTCTTTCATTTGCAGCCGGATTTAGCAGGCAGACAAGCCACTCCCGGAGAGTCAGAACAGCTCACAAGCCCCTGCTGTTGCCTGCGGCTTCTGAAGCTGGTCCCAACCATCTCAGCCAGAAATAATGTTTTGAGAATGGAAGAGCTAACCCCGCTGTAACATTGCACTCTGAAAGAGGGTGCCAAATGAAGCAGCTCAATAGAAATGGCTTAAAAACCTTAATCCTTTCTAAATTGAGATGAATCTGTTCACTGTGGGCATCAAGCTTAATGAGGCAGTTGGAGGTGACTAACCCAATGCAGAAGTTTTCCCTCATGCTTCTCGCTGTGGTGAAGATGCATTGCTATTCTATAAAAGACTTTCTGATAGCAGGTGTGACACGGCTGAGGCACCTGCTGAACACACCTGTGATAACTCAGCAGGATTTGTGTGTAAAGTGTCTGTACAAAGTTTATAACATTGGGAAGAACAGACCCCTGGATGATTCAGTGACACTCTAGCTGAAGAAGTGAATGTCAGTGGGAAAAATGTGGAGACCAACTAATTGAAGGCCAAGATCTTCCTCCCACAATGGTATTTGGGTCATCATAACACTTGTTTTTACATCTGGACTTATTCCTAGGAGATAATTGACAAGACAATAAACATAAAAACTAGAAGGTCTGGTTCTCTTTGAGATGCTAGTGAGGAAGAATAAGAGCGTAACACCACCATAAGCAGAGGTAGTGTTATGATGCACTAAGGAAGAATAAATTAAAGGGATTTCCTTATTCCATCCATGCTTCAGAGAAATCACTCTGAATGCACTCCTAAACCTCGAGTATTCTCTCAGTAAAGGGTGTAATGTTAAGTTTTGGGGTGAGGTTCACAAATTTTGCGGAATAAAATTGCCCTGAAATTCTGGTATGGAAAACAATCAACTCATTTGCCATTTAACATGGGTGTTATTACATGGAGTTCCGTGAAAGTGAAGTATGTTAACATTATCTGGCGGCAAGAATATTTGTCCTGCATTTCAGTTATTCCCAGGTGTGCCGAGAAAGAAAAATGTGCTGCTGCTTGGCAATATTCCAGAAAGCTAACTACCCAAGAGAGGATTTAGGAAAGACTGCAAAGATTGTTTCTCTTCACATGCTCTTGCAAAGGTGAGGCCTTTGCTAGTGGTTTCTCCTAAACCTGTGTGCCTCCTAACATGGTATTCCTGGGGCCGAGGATGCCACGGGCCCGTGTGTCTAGTTGTTCTTGCAAATACCTTATATTTTTAAGTCTCGGATCAATGGTCACTTTTGCTATGAAGCCTTTTATGACTTCCCAGTGCAAAATGTGTCAGTGCTTAATACACAATCATTAATATTCCATTACATTTATTATTTAAATATCTAGTTCCTCTTGGTATATTAGTAACTCTTCCTGTGTGGGACAATGTCTTATTTTATTTGTCTTGAAAATGCCTGAATTAATTCCAGGAACTTAGATCTTATTAGTCATTTGTGAGAAGAAGAGAAGGAGGGAGGGGGTGGGGATATTATGACCCAACAGTGTAGGGGAATTGCATACTTTTGGAAAATAAACATATTATGAAGAGGAGGAAAGAGCATGAGACAAGGACTCAGAGAACACAGGCTTAAATTTCAATTTTTCCACTCAGTATCTGTGACCTTAGGCAAAAGGCCAACCCACAAGTTTTTCTGGTTCGTTTGTCTTTTGCTTTAGTAAAATTACAAAGGTATTACATTTAAATGAAATAATGTATATGAAAGTACAGCACACATAGTGGTTCTTCAAAGATTTAATTATTGAATATTGGTTGAATAAATTATAGACTAATTACCCTTTAAAATTCTGTGCAAAATAAAATAAAGCACACCTGGCAAAGGCTCTGACTTCAGAATTTCTGTGTATCAAGATGATTTTCTTATAAACATCAATTAATCTTTGTAGTCCTAAAGCATTGGCAGCAGCAAATTTTCTTGTTGATAGAATGCCTCCCAAACAGCTTACATGATACACTGACTTTTTTTGCCAGAATTAATTTTAGGAGGCATAACACTTTTCATACCCTTTAGTCCATGAAAGTGCATTGTCCACATAAAAAGTCTCTAGGTTTATAAGTAAAGCAGACGCCTGTATATAAGCAGTTAACCATAAAAGTAGAAAACTGGTGAGAAGCATCATGAATTGGGTAGGCAGACTGACTTCTCTGCTCTGTAGAAACCCATTTCGTCCTTTGCTGTAAGGTGCATCTCCAGGAGGCTCTCATTTTTGTCAGAATACTCTTAGCATATATTTCCTTAATACTCTTGTGGTCAAGCTCCTGCACATGTAAGAGGAGACATCTTCCCCTTCACCCTGCTTCTTTGTACACACGGCCTCCAGCACCCATGCCAAGAAGATGCCAGCCCAAAAGGAGAGCGGGAAAAGGGGGTGCACATTTAGTAGCGTAGTCTGGCCCCACCTGTGTGAACTGCCGCTTTCCACTTTTGGCGCACATCTTTAGTTCCAATCTAATTAACCTCTTCCCACTCCATTATTCCTTCACAATGCATGCTCAGCTTTCCGCTCTGTTCCTTTGTTAACATTATTCATTCTTCCTCACCCTCCCTTCTCCAACGTTCTCTGCTCTCCTTCTTCTTGCCCATCCTTCAGGATGCAACCCAAGCTCAGCCTATCCATGGAGCCCCTCCTGATGACCTGTAGCATGCATATCCTCCCTAACTTTGGTCCTGGGTTCACATACTGACCTAATAATCAAGTCAATCTTTGTCTTTAATCATTCTTATTACACCCTAGCATTTCATAATAAATCCTTGACTTATCCTGTCCTTTATGCTATTTGTATACTCTTAGACAAACAAATCCAATTTCAGCGCATAGGTAGGCACTCAGAAAGTGATTTTTACTAATTGAAGAATTTTTCATCACTCATCTCTGAAGGATGAATAGCAATGCTTGAATGAGGTAGAGCTCATATAAATACATGTATACTACATACATGCATGAGTACATACCTCTGTATGTTCATCAATTTGTCATGAAAAGGGCAAAGCATAAATTATAGATCATCCAGTTTCAAATCCAAATTCTGTCATTTACTATATTTGTAGCCTTAAGAATTACTTTATCCTTGGTTTTCCAATCTTAAATGAGAAAATAATACATGCCAATAAGACATTTTCATCACTATAAATGAAGATAACCATAGTACCTTCCTCTTAAGTTAATGGTGTGGATTTAATGAGAAAAAAATGGAATAAAATGAAAGATTTCAGAGTTGTGCTGGGCACATAGTAAGTGTTCAATAATTTTATTATCATTATTATTATGGTAAATAAGTATGTAATATGTCCAAAAGCACCTCACATATTATTTGGCACATGATTGATCCTCAATAAACAGTAATTCTAGACCTCTGCTTTCTTCCTTAGGTGTTTTCCTTTTCCTTATAAAACATGGGAAGCCCAGCAGATTTTCACAGTTAATATTGTGTGTCAACTTACAGAGAATATTTCCACATAATTTTCTCAGCAGGAAAATGGCTGGTGCATTACTGACCTCTCTTAATAAGCTGAACACTGATTTTCCAATGCTGGGGAAGGCTGATGTACCAAATGAGGTCCATATGTGAGGTTCTATAATACCGATGAAATTACGACTCTACACCAGATAGCATTTCAGCGCTGGAAGCATAACAGTGAATAAGCCAAGCAAGCATCCTATATGTATTGAGTTAACATTTTAGTAGGACAGAAAACTGGTAATCCAATAATCAGAAGAATAACATTTTCAAATATTGACAAAGATATTGACCAAGAGAAAGAAGGCAATGCGTCCTAGTGTGACTTAGAGAGGGGAGGGTAAACAAGACTTAGTGATCATGGAAGCCCTTCCAAGAAGGTGACATTTGAACCGAGACCTGAATGATGAGAAGGGTACATATATATACAACAATCTAAAGAAACAGTTGTCCAAAAGGAGGGAACAACAGAGCAAAAACCCAGAGGCAAGGAAAAGTGTTGAGCTCACATTATTGGTATTATAACAAAGTGATGAAGAACAAGCCAAAGATGATAATGATCTCACTCTAGGGATATATGAGTTTGGGATGTTATTCATCAAGCTCTAAGTTCCAGCTACAAACCTACTTCTGGCAAAGAAATACTGTATGTTAGTTTGCACTGTGCATTTTGCAAGCTTATAATTCATGGCCTGGTACCAAATGATTTCAATTAGAGAGATGAACACCAAGCTCTTCTTTTTATAGCCAATCTTTCTCCTTTAGGCAGACTGTTGAAAGCCCACATTTTCTTAATCAGCAAGATTCCCCACCCAAGACTTTATTTTCAGAATTACATCAACAATCATTTTCCTGTGATGGCCCGTGATAGTTAGAATCTAATTCATTGATGTTTTTACAGCTGATTAAACTTTTCACTCGGCTGTAGCTTAGCTATAATGTGTCAACAGTTTTGTCTACATTAATAACCTCCCAATGCAGAGGTGCCGCAATTAAGCATTCTGTTTTGACAGAATTGTTAGAGTACTGGCATTTAGAAGGAGGAAAAAAAAAGTAGGAATAAAACAGCAATTTATTTTCCTAATGTTTAATGTTTATGTGCAGAGTAGATACTAAATACCTATATGTCCCATGCTCTGCAAATAAGTGAATTGAAATTGCCTGTTGTAATACTTTATGTTATCAGTGTAAGGTGGCACTTATAAAATAATAACACAGTTAATTTTCCATCAAATAAATAAAAAACCTTGTTCAAAGCCAAAGTCTAAAGATTTATTGAAAATGGGAGCTATTTAATATTTACTTCCTTCTTAGTACATGGATGGAGAATTAAGTAAAACAAAAGTTATTGATAAAGTACTATGGTTAAGGTACTACATCAGATATCCTACAAAAAATACAAAAAATAATTAGCTATAGATTTTCCCTGCCCTAGGAACCCGTAGTATAGAAGACGTAAAATATAAACCTGAAGGATTCTAAAACATTAACCAGAAAGTGATTTCTTAAAAGTTCAAGAAAATTATCAAAAAAGGTTTAAATAAAATATTATGATAGTTTTAGATTCAGGACTGATTAGGTTTCATAGAACACATGCCATTTGAATTAAACATTTATTGAAAAAATTATTTGGTTCACCATGGACAAAAGTATAGAGGAAGGAAACTAGGCAGATGAATGGAGTATTTGAAATAATTTTGTAGGACTATATTGAAAAGTTCATCAGTAAAAAAAGAAATAAAAGCGGAAAAAAGGGTAGAATTTTAAATGGGGACTTGTTACGTGAACAAAGAGGGATATATGCAACCAGTCTCTTGCTCTGCAGCCCAAAAACCTAATCAGGCGACAGCCTTCCTTCCTTCCTTCCTTCCTTCCTTCCTTCCTTCCTTCCTTCCTTCCTTCCTTCCTTCCTCCATCCTCTTCCTCCCTCTTTCCCTCCTTTTATTTATTCTTTTCTTATACTTATTTCTTTGATATAAACTCATTCTTCCAGCTAGCTTCTGGGGTTAAGTAATATATGAAACAACCATCATTCTTGCTCTCATGGTACTTATTTATATTCTATGAGGGGTATAGAAAAAACTTAATATTAAAATAATTCAATCTACAGAATTATATTGATAAATTATGAGAAGTATTACTAAGGAAACAAAAAAGGGAAATTAATAAATGTTACATATCTCAGAAATGGTAGTAGAGAAAGGATTTTCTGAATGTGTGGTATTTAAACTAAGACTTTTTGGAAATAAGAAGCAAAGTAAGGAAATATTCTAAGGACTGAGAATTATTTGCACAGTCCCTGACCAAGGTAAGAATGTAGACTGTTCAAACTGCTGGGAGAAAACAGGAATGGCTGGAAAGAAGTCAATGGGAAACAGAGCTAGGCAGGGAGTAGTTTACACAATTCTTAACACTGGGTTCTATAGGCCATGGGATGTCAGTCACCGGTGAGTTACAGTGACTGCTCCTGATGCTATGAGAAGAACAGATCGGTGGGGGTGGGGTTAACAGTAATTAGGTAAACCAGCTAAAAAGCTATAGTGAGTTTCATCAGAATATAATCTTCAGCAGTGGTAGCAAAACTAATTGGAAAAAAAATGTAAAGATTTGAGATATTTTGGAAATGAAATCAGCAGATGATGGATTGATTTAGAAAGAGAAGGGAAAGGAAGATCAAACGGTTTTGCAAGTCCAAAGAAATGATGTTATAAACATACTTTGAAAACCTTGGTGGCAAATTGACATAAACTTAAAGATGCTGTTAAAAATATGGACAATATTGACAATACCAAGGCTGGTAAGAATGGGAACAACTGGAACTTTCATGCATTGCTGGTGGGAATGTAAAGTATGCACGGACAAGCACTTGACACTCTATGGAAAAGAATTTGGCAGTTTTTAGTAAAGTTAAATATACACTTGCCATATGACCCAATAATCATACCTCCTGAGTTTTTACTCCAGTGAAATGAAAAGCTATGTTCATGTAAAACCAATATACACATGTTTATGGCAGCTCGTTTTAATGATCAAAAACTGGATACAACCCAAATGTCCTTCAAATGGGGAAGAGGTACAGGCACTGTTTACCCATATATGAAACACTACTTAGAAATAGACTAAACTGCTGATTAGTCTAAGTGAAAGAAGCCAGACTCAAAAATACTATATACTTTATGTTTACATGTATATGACATTGTGGAAAAGGCAGAACTATAGGGATGTAGAACAGGTAAATGACTGCCAAGAGTTAAGAGTGAGAGGAAGTTTCATCTGCTGTAAGGGGTGTTACATTTGGGGTGGGAAGTGATGAAACTGTTCTGTTTCTTCATTGTGCTGGTAATTACATTAGTATGTATTTGTCAAAACTCATAGAACTAGACATCAAAAAGAATGACACTTACTGCATGTAAACTTTAAAATAAATAAGATTCTACCCAAAACCAAATCAAAACACAATTCATACATTGAGGGGCTTGCTGTATTGAGGAAGAGGCTCATAACCCCGTCCATGGACTCCGTTTTTGATAACAAGTTAAATAGAAGACTTTTTTTTTTTTAATGAGTCCAGGCCTACAGCAAAGGAGAGTAAATCATTCTTGAGACTATTTTATCTTAGTCAGGGTCAGACCCAGTCAATGATTCCTCATTAGACTCTAATCCTTTTGAGTGCAGGAACCCCTTCTTGTTCTTTTTTGGTTTTGACCACCTTTACTATACACAGTGCAAAAACATTTTCTCAGAATATTTCTCAAATATTATATGATGATATCTATTTATTACTTTAGGTTCAAGCTATGTAATTTTAATTAATTAAACTTTTTGTGAGTTAAAAATATAGAACATTATCAGTAATCTAGGAAAATATAGAACAAAATATAGATTATTAACAGATATCTGCAAAATCCCATTATTTTTATTTCTGCATATACTTGGCCAAAACTTCCTACTGTTTTAAATTTGCGATCACATGTGTAATGCAAAATATAGTATTAATTTATATATTCTACTAATTATGGAAAAAGAACATCTATAAAACATTTTCTAGTGAAATTACTTCAAGCTTAAATCATATTTCAGGAGGGATTGCTGCCAAATAATCTAAATAGTTATAAGAATTATTAAATAAATTTGCTATGGAGACATAGCTTTTGTCATGAATTAATCTACAGAAGTTAGTATATTCGAGTGATTTTCATGCTTTTGTTAAAAATATCAGAAAATCCAATGATAGCATGAGAACTACTTTAGATTGCACATTGGGCAGAGCTGTCTTCGGAGGCAAAATGGGTAAGCTCAGCAAACATAATTAGAATCCACATAGCGGGCTTATCCAAAGTCATTAAAAGCAGGGAACGGAGAAGATGAAGAGGAAATGAGCCTGTAGTAGTTGGGAAGTAGAGGTGTAGAGGTGTTGCTAATAATAGAAACCCTGGGGGCAACTGTGAAAACAGAGACACGTCAGTAGGTACCTGCCTGTTCATGATGACACCCAGACTATAATTGCAGCTTATATAAAAGTTTGTCAGTGTTGCAGACTTACATAATACTGATACTGGAACTTTGAAATTCAAACATTCAGAACTTATTGTGGTAATAATTTTTAAAAGTTCAAATTTTGGAGTTTGAAGATCCCAAGTGATTTTAAACATCTATTCTTTATAAATTTGTGACTGTCTCTTCAATTTAAATATTTTTCATTTTGATGATCTAATATAAAACATGGAACTACCTATGAGAAATCTAATAAAAGAAAAAACAAATATCTTTCTCAGATTCTCAAATGTGAAGATGTAGTTCAGAAATATTGAACATTCCTAATTATATATATTGCATATTATGGTATAAATTGATAGTATGATGCAACTATAGAACAATCATAACAAAATAAAATCTAATAAATGACTTTGAAATATAAGCTGAGACAGACTCATGAATGGAGAGCAGGAGGACAGCTGGGGGGATAGGTGAAGGGTGGAGGGAGCGAGCAAGGAGGAAAAAGGACTCATGGACATGGACAACTGTGTGGTGATTGTGGGGGAGGGGGTATAAGGGAACTAAATGGTAATGGAAAAATTACAATAAAGATTAAATTAAAAATTTAAACAAAGAAAAACTATCTAATTTTCAACAAAATTATATATGGCATAACATTTTGAGTTCTTAAGCAAGTATTTTTAATCTCTGAGTTAAAGGGTTATCACAGAAAATTTTACCACAATTTTAGGAATTGATTTTGAGAAACTATACTCTCTTGATTGAGAATGAAGAATCCAATATTAAGCAAAACAGACCATGTTGCTCTGAACAGTATCAAGCTAGATGGCCAAAATAAATATTCATTAATACTGGCAGAAGCATTATTTAGAATATAAGTATAAAATCATATTAAGCAGGCATTATTCATGCAAGTTACCTGAATAAATATGAACTTCTGATTTTAAAAGCATAGTGCTGATAAACAGTAAATCCAATTAACTTGGGAGTAGCTCATTAAAATCCAAAGCTAGTTAGTATTAAAGCTTGCCAGAGTTTATATTTTATTTGTAACGTGTTTTTTAATATTATGTACATGCATTCTGAAGCTATGCTTTTGGAAAGGAACTCCAAAAATCATCCAAGTATAAGTAAAATCTGACTTCTTATTTTCAAACCCAGGCATGCTCTAGACCATGGGCCAGCTCTGTGTTTCATCACTCACCACGGATGCAGATAGGGCCCGGTTCTAAACTTTCAATGACAGTCGGCCCTAAGTATCCAGAGCTGCCGCACCCACAGTTTTAAGCAACTGCAGGTTGAAGATGTCCAGAAAAAAAAAGTTATGTTGTTGCTGATGTGTACTATGTAATTAGGCCTACAAGGATTGCTTTTGTACAAAACATGTACACACTTATTTTTCTGGGTGTTATTCCCTATGCGATAGAGTATTAGAATTATTTAGATATCATTTACATTATATTATGTAGTAAAAGTAAGCTAGTGGCAATTTAAAGTATGCGGGAGGATGTGTATTGGTTAAACAAATACTATGCCATTTTATTCAAGGGATTTGAGCATGCATGGTTTTGATGTGGAGGGATGGTTGTGGAACCAAACCTCCATGGATAACAAGGGATGGCTATTGTTCTTTGACTAGAAGCCCTGACAAGAAGACGGGTGCATCCCTCTTTATGGCAATCAGCAAACTAGCAACTTGTTGTGGGCACCCTGCCAGCTCCCTGGCCACCTTCCTACCATGTACAGGTCTATAAAGAGACAACACTCTGAGTCACTATACTTTATTTTCTACATTCATACTTTTATGAGATCAATTCTGTGACACAAGGCTTAGAGTAAAATCTTTATCAATGTAACATTAATAGAATAAAAGACAGCAATCACTGCACCAAGAGAAAGATAGATCACCCAACCTGTTCTCAGCCATGGTGTGAATGAGGCCTCAGTGTCCAAGACAAATCCATGAGCTGGTCCAGCACCAACCTTCCTACACCCTGTACAGCAGTCTGCATGCAATGCCCTCGGTTTCTTCTTAGCAGGTCACTTAAGGAACATCTTTCTAGTAAGAGACTTTATTTCCAAACCTTCTAAAAATTCTACTCACCAGCATTATGTTCTCAATGATGAAACACTGAAGGGTAGATCATTGCCTATATAGGCCGTTGTCCTAGAATCTAAAAGCCTTTGTCACCCAGGCTTAAAAACTCTGTTCTTCTCAGTCTCCAAATAATTCTAGTCATTGTGACTCAGCACATGAGATTACAATGTACAGCATAGTCTCAAACAATAGTCCTTAGAAATTGAGCAAACAGAAAAAAGGTTTTTGGGATCAATAAGATTGAAAAATGCTACACTATAGATCCCACCTCCCACTTTGGAAATCCACAATGCATTTTACCATAATTCAGTTGTGTGAAATCCCACAGTAGAAAAGCCTTGAACTTCAAATGCCTCAATACTTGCCAAAGTCATTTGATGAAGGAAACTCTCTTTTATTCTGAAAATACTCACCAACATCATTCTAGAAAAAATGCTTTGGAAAATACTGTCATATTGCTTATAATTATTATGATTATCATCATCATTATGTCTTTCTAATTAATTTTTAAGTCATTGTGGTACACACAAAAGCTACTCACCAATACTTCTCATTCTCCTTTTAGGTCCACGTGGGGTTTTCTCCCCTTTCCCCTTGAGTTAGGTGTGGCCATATGCCTGTTAAAATTCACAAACTATGATCAGAAGCATGTCATTTTCAGGCAGAAGCATTTAGTTCTCGACGTAAGTTTATCTAGGGTGCTCCCCACCATGCTCTGAAGAAGTTATTATCCTTCCTATATTGTGAATGACAAAACTAATTTTCAGAGAAGGCAGGTCAGGATTCTAATGTTTGTGTTGCAAATCCTGTGCTTTCCTACCATGCCTTACTGCCTTCGGTTCATATTCATATCACACTAGGATGTACCGATCATATTCTGAATGAAATGCTATTCCTTTAATGAATTTATTTTTGCATCCATTATTCATGCGAAATTCAAGACACTGCTCCACATAAAGTTATGGTTTCATTTGTGTAAGTGGCTTGAGTTAATGCCAACATTACTTATTTTCCAACAAAAAATAGGTACCTATACAGTTTTTCCTTTTAGTTGATATAAATATGATGAAATCTAATATTCCCCAGTGTTAGTAAAGTAGCTCAAACCATATCAATTAATAAGGTAAAGGACATAAGATGTCATTTGTACATTTCCCTTTTAGACAGATTTAGATATGTGCTCCATTTTTCCCCTCGTTTCCTTTATATGTTTTGGAAATTCATTAAACTCTTTAAGTTGTAATATCCTCGTGTGTAAGATAACAATAGTAACACCTCCTTTGTAAGCCTCACAGATTATTTTTACTTATATACTCAGGAAAATTAAATGAGATTACATAAATTGAAAAAACACCACCACCATTTAATACCAAAAAGACAATATAAATATTCAGTATTGTTTTTATTCTCTTCTAACTCACTTTTTCCCTTTATATTATTTTCTTTTTCTTTTTTTTTTTTAAATATATTTTATTGGTTATGCTATTACAGTTGTCCTATTATCCCCCTTCATTCCCCTCCACCCTGAATACCCTCTCCCACCCACATCACCCCGCTTTACTTCAGTCCATGTGTCAT
>CM052543.1:26104359-26184474 GCA_028533065.1 Trachops cirrhosus | reverse complement strand
AAACTTCAATTTTCTGTCAGTTCTGGTTGTTATTTTGTTTCTATATCTTTGTTGTCCCTATCTTGGTTGTGCGAGGAGGCACAGTGCGTCTACCTATGCCTCCATCTTGGCCGGAAGTCCCCCTTTATATTATTTTCATCCAAAACACTTACCATAATCATTTCAATTGTCTTCTATGTTTTGGCCAGAAAAAGTTAAAGTTGACCCTCACTTCAATAACACTTGCACCAGTACCCCAAACTTGGAACACTAGATGACCTCTACTGGTCACATCTCATGCCTGAGTCTTAGTAACCAAGCCCTGCTGGTGAAAGTCAACTAACTGAACAGATTTGAGTCATAAAACGCACAATCGCCACTCTGAAATGAATCTTTAACACCACAACTGAAAACTTACAATCTTTCTCACATTCTCTCTATCTATTTCAAACATTGCCAGTTCTCCTAAAACTTTGATATGCCCACTGGAGCCATCTAACCATGAATACATACAGTACATGTGTGTGCCCAGTAGAACCTCATCTTTTGTTTTCCAGAGGAAATTTTTCTATCATGTGCATTTGTGCTGAAAATACCAAGCACTGTCCTAGGTGCTGTGAATACAATGATTGAATAGACCCATAATGTCCCTGGTTTCTTGTCTTTAGATCTAAAGGAAAAAACAGACAATAAATACATAAACAGATTTCATATAGATAAATATAAGGATGATTTAATTAAGTAATAGAAGGATAGGCAGACATAGCTTGCTAGGTATGACAAATTCAGGTAGCGATGTGTAATGAAGACAATAAAACAGGCTAATACGATAGTAATAAGGACACCTTAGACACAATAATCAATAAAGCCCTTCTGAAGAGGAGTCACTTGAGCAATGAGGCATTGAGTGCTAGGTCCTGCTGCAAAATCAGTACTCCCTTCTTAGATCTCTGATTTTTTAGTGGGTACATAGCCACCAAGAAAAAAATAGCACATTTCCTACACTCTCCTTCAGCAAGGTGCCACTAAATAACCAAATAGCAGCCAGTGAGATCTCAGCAGTGCTTTATCGTCTTCTTAAAACAGAGGGAATGAGCTCTTCTTTTTCCCTTCCTCCATCCTCCTGCCTAGATTTCACTGTAACTGTAATGAGAAGACTTTGGCCGAGGTGGTGGGGCAGGGATGAGGGGAGGTCTATGGAATCTGCCCTAATCTGCATTTGAGAAAAAACACTGGCCGCTCCCTGGAGAATGGACTGTGGAGAAGCTTGGGAGCAGGTTGACAGTCACCCAAGGGCAACATGACAGCAGCTAGGGCAACTGCAGAAGAGATGGTAAAAGTGGTCATATTTTGAAGGTATTTTGTAATGGAAGCCAGGACTCTGTATTTCCAGAATGTGGAGAGTAGCAAAAGGGAAAGAGATGCATCAAGGCGATGCCTAAACAGCTGGCCAGGCCAGCTGGGTGAGTTACCGTACCATTTACTGAAATGATAAAAACTGGCAAAGAGGCAGGGCTGAGGGAAGGTGAGGAGTGAAGGACCAAAGTTCTGTTCTGGATGTGCACGTTCTGTCTGGCATGTCTGTTAGACATCCAAATGGGGATGCTGAGAGGACATTTGAAAGCGTGAATCTGGACCCTTGGGGGTACAGTGAGGCTGGAGATATGAACCAAGAAGTTGTCAATATATGGGTGGTATTTAAGCTATGAGTCTAGATGGAATCAATTAAAAAGAGAGTACAGATCAAGAAAGAGAGGGGATTACAGACCCTGTGTCACTTTTTGAGTCCAAGAAGAGTGAGGGAATCTGGCAGAGAAGCCTGGAAAGAGATAGCTATATGACTTAGGGGGAAAAGTAGGAAGGAGTGTAATCATCAGGCCGGAGAAGAAAGTGCTACAAGAAAGGGTATTTGTTGCTGTTGAGAGGTCAAACAGGAGGAAAAAAGAGAGTTCATCATAGGTGTGGCAAGAAGGCTATAACCTTAATAAAACAACCTTAATAAAAGCTGTTCCAGCGAAATGATAGGAACAAAGACCTCAGGGTGGAGAGGGGAGGGAAGAAGCAGGTAGGTCTTCGGTGAAGAGGAGCAAGGAAATGTAGCAGTAGGAAGAGAGAAATTTGTTTTAAGAGAGAATGTCTCTTCTTTGATTTTTGTATTTTCTAAGATAGATATTTATAAATGTCTGTAGGCCAACTAGAGTAATCCAGTCCAAGGATGCAGGTGCAAATAGGCTAGAAGGTGTTAGAGAAAATGGACTCTAAGGTATGGGTGGAAAGTCAGCCTTAGATTCATGAAAGCAGGCGGGGATCTGCCTGTTATTGCTAACTATTGACTCCTCAGTGACCAGCACAGTGCTCAAGACATGATGGGTGCTTAATAATTATTTGTTAAATAAATGAATATGTTCCATAGTTTGGGTATAATTTATCACAAATCTTTACATATGGTTAATGAATCCCCGGCTTAAAATATTTGGGGGTTCCAATCGTCAACTTAGCAAAGTAGAAAAAATATACTGAAGTTGGTGCAAGGGTGAAAAATACCTAGTCTCTGCCTGCCTTTCTAGTCTCAGCTCTCCACACGCCCACCTGCTTCTTACGTCTGCACTGCAGTGAAAAACTAGTCTTACAAGTACATCATGTTTCCTGCATTGGTGCCTTCACCACATGTGTTATCACCAACACCCTGTGTTTTGCTGACTCCTTTTATTCTTTAAGAGCTATGAGGGAGACTTCTCTGATTCTCTTTTCTGAACTAGAGCTTCTCAGTGCTCCCAAAGCAACTGTGCAAAGTCTTACAAATAATTATCATATTGTATTGAATTTGTTTATTGACTTGTTTGTTTTCACCATTAAAATTTAGCTATAGCCCTGACTGGTGTGGCTCAGAGGGTGGGGCATTGTTTCACAAACCAAAACATCCCCAGATCAATTCTGAGCAGGGCACATACCTGAGTTGTGGGTCAGGTCCCTTGTTAGGGGCATGCAAAAGGCAACTGATCAACGTTGCTCTCACACATTGATGTTTCTCTCCCTTTCTTCCTCCTTTCCCCTCTTTCTCCAAATAAATAAATAAATAAATAAATAAATAAAATCGTTTAAAAAATTTAGCTGTAAATATGATTTTTATATCTGATTGTCCAGAACCCAACTCAAGATATTTAACTTGTGCCATTAAATGCATAAGTGATATCTGTTATTCTGATGATTATCATTATATTTAATCAACCAAAAATATTCACTCCCTAAACATAGTCAACAAATGGGAGTGTCTATATTAAAATCTTCCTTGATTTTCTTGTTTCTACATAATTAAAAATTCACTTATTGAGCCCCAATCTTTAAAAAGCTTTGCAATAGAAGAAGGCAAGACTATGTAAAATAGCATACCATCATCATGAGTTATCTCAGAGATCAAAAATACCAGAGTTTCCACCTGCCATTTCTTTATCCTCTGGCAAATATACCTAGCTAATCACAGTAGTCCTACTGAGACTGAATATGGTCTTAGAAGCTTTTGAAATGTAGGCTTGTCTTTTTCAGGTAATCAGCATCTGAGTTAGCATAAAAAATGAAATTTTATTATCTATCCATGAATTAGTACAATGGGTTAGATGAGAGCAGTGCCCTGGATAAAGGGTACAAAGTTCAAGTCAACTTCAAAGGCGGAGGGATATTAATATGCCAAGGGAGGCTGACGGCATGGTGTGCACTCTAGGAAAAGAGCACTGAGCCTTGTGTCCCACAGAAAGTACCTTAGAAAATGGGAGAGACACCAGAGATGAAATTGGGATCTTTTCTTTTCAAATGGTTTAGTATGCTTCAGTAGTTTCTTATACAGAAAATGACTTTTCTCCAGTCTAACATCAGTCCCCATGTATGTTAGGAAAATTCTTACCCATATGGTGAGCTATAGGCTAAGCCAAGTACAAAGAAACAGATTGATCTTAAAGGATCTGAAATCTGGTGTTTGGAAATACAGGTAAAAATTCTCCAAACAAGGTAATGACTTAGCAGAACTCTGAGATTTTAATGCCAGATAATACTGTTGCATTATAGAGGCTGTGAACTTTTTGAAGGCAAGAACCTCAGTTTAATTATCTCTAAATTGCTTGGCATATGGACCTGAAAGAGGATTGGCACCTAGTATGTGCCTATGCTAGGACTTCCTGGAATAGTATTGTTTCTTAATCTTCACTGAACTCCTCCCAACCACTTAGAAAATATTGGTTCCATGAATCCTCCCTAAAAGAACGCACTGGGGAACAAGCTTCAGAACAAATTTATTATTGTTTTCTCCCAAATATATATTCCCTACCTTTCACAACAGCAAACTTTTGAAAGAAAGAAAGTGAGAGAAAGGGAGTGAGGGAGGGAGGGAGGGAGAGAGAGAGAGAGAGAGAGAGAGAGAGAGAGAGAGAGAGAGAGAGAAAGAGAGAGAGAGATGGAGAGAAAGAAAGAAAGAAAGAAAGAAAGAAAGAAAGAAAGAAAGAAAGAAAGAAAGAAAGAAAGAAAGAAAGAGAGAAAGAAAAGAGAGAAAGAAAGATCACTCAGGAAGAATGAGCTCATCTAGTGCCTGGATTGTGAAGCCCGGAGTCCCAGAGGTAATGGGGAAGCACAGAAAATGGATGTGACTGGGATTTCTTTTGATATCCAGGAAGGATAGGAAATGAAAGCAAGGAAATGATCAAAAACTTACAGGTCATGTCAAAAGAACTGCATGAAGAGACCACTAGTGGCCAAAGGTGCAGAGACGCAATTTAAGCATCAAAAAGAATAAATGAAATGGACTCAAACTCATTGTATACATGAGAAAACCTATAAATTCATGATGACATGTGAGAAAAAGAAATAGAGAGGGAGACACAGAGACCACCATACCTCTCCCAACTAATTGATTGTATTAGAAGTAACAGGGCACAAATCTTTTCTCTGAAAATTTAATAATTACATAATATTCCTATAGGAATTATATTTCAAATTACCCAAATTAATTCTATAAAGGAATTTTTTTATTTATTAAAAAATATTTTGCACCCTGGCTGGTGTAGCTCAGTAGATTGAGCGTGGGCCTGCAAACCAAACGGTTGCTGGTTCGATTCCCAGTCAGGGCACATGCCCGGGTTGTGGACCTGGTCCCCAGTAGGGTATGTGAGAGACACAACCACTCATTGATGTTTCTCTCCCTCTCTCCTTTCCTTCCCCTCTCTATAAAAATAAAAATAAATAAAATTAAAAAATATTTTGCAACCTCTAATGCAGTCACTGAGTCTGGCAATGATTAGGGGCCAGAACCATCACATAAAATGCAGGATGGGAAAAACAGAAAGATAAGCTGTCACAGCTGGGATGCACAGGTAAATCAGCACCACCAGAAAGGAGATAGTCAAGCATTTTGTGTCTCTTGATGTGATAAATATAAAATGTACAGTACCGTCTATGAAACATTCTTGCCAAAATGGTTAAACCTGACTCTAATTGAATGTCAGTCTCTAGACTTATTTCCCATTTATAGGAAATAGTAAGACTAGACGTATTTATAATGTGGCACTTTCTTCAAATCAACTGACATAGATCTTGTTTGTTTTTTTAAACAATCACATGAATAAAATAAAATAAATAAGATAAAAAGGAGACATGCTGTCCCAGCCTTGGCTCAGACCTGTGTGGACTGGTGGACCTGAGCCAGGTTCTAATTTAAACAACCCACCAGGAAGAAAACAATGGAGAAGTTTTGATTATGGACTAGGTAAAAGATGGTACCAAGGGTTAGCATTCACTTTGTTAGGTGTGACAACACACTGTGGTCACATAAGAAAATGCCCATAGGTTTTAGAGGTACATATTGAATCTGTAGGTTGAAATAATATGGGGTCTGGGGTATGCTGTGAAATGCGTCAAGAGGAAAAAAGAATAGATAAAGTGTGACAAAACCTAGATAAATCACAGGGTTGGTAAAAGTATTTGTGGGCTTCTCATGCTGTTTGCTATGTAAATGTCTGAACATTTTTAGAATAGTTCTTACTAAATGAAAAGAACAGAAAGGAAAAAGTACTTGTTTGTTTAATAAAATATTAGAGGAAGAAAAGAAGTAAGCCTTCTATGAAAACATAGAGCCCCAATTAGGAGCAGATAACAGTGGCTGATTTGTTTTCAAAAATAAAACAAGTACACGGCACATCAAACCATTTTTATGAACTTTACTCAAATTATAATGCAACTGCTAACCTTTGTAAATGGGATTTTAAAAATGTGCCCTGAGGCAATTTATATTTATTATGATGTTTATGGCTAAAACCAAGGAAACTAAATTCTCATTAAAAAAAATAAATAATTGCATCTCCTTTCTTCCTAAGCCTAGTATAAGGGAGATCAGTAGCTTTTTCTTTTTTCTGCTTTTTTTTAAATAATAAAGCATTTAAGTTTATTTGTTAGCAAGGCCAGTTCTGTGGTCAGGAAAGCTCTCGGGAGATTTGAGCATTTAATGCCAACAAATGGAATCATGGATGGAGAAGTTGAGGTATTTTTTTGGCTTGTAAGGAATGCCGAGCCAAGTAATCCCACATTCTGGAGAGGTCTGGGGTATAGCGTGCCTTTCTGCGTGTTCACAATAAAAAACAAGTTGTAGAATTAGCTTACCTAGTAATGATGAGCAATAGGATGCAGGACCTCAAAGCAACCACAAAGACTTGATCAATGCAATTAAACGTCAGTCATTTCTACCATTCTGTTATTAACACTAGGATGAACTCAAGGGTTAGTTCCTAAGGAAGATTGCAAAGCCAGTACAATTAGTCTTTCAGCATCCACTAACTTCCTTGGTTCCCCTCTTTCCACTTGGATGTTGCCCTCTTCCTTTTCAGCCAAACTTATGCTTTCTTGGCCCTTCTGGTTTATGACAATGATAAAGTGGTGAACACACTACAAGGAGTCCATGACTTCATAGACAAACCTTCCCAGGACTATTGACACTTTAAAAGTGCCAACACTTAATCCAAAAGAAATAGCAATCTATTACAAGGATCTCAGCAACTTAGCACATATTCTAAGTAGAACAGGGAAGACAAAGGCGATCACACTGGATGATAGTGATAGTTAACATGTATTCATTGAGCATGGTCTATGGAGCCAGTTCTTTACATGCGCCATTCATTTAATGCTCAAGCAATCTTGTGAACTGGGTGCTAGTATTATCACTGAATCACAGAAAACCGAGGTACAGAGGAGAAAAGCATCTTGCACTGGTCACAGGGACAGAGCAATATTAGGACTCAGTCTAACTCAAAACTAGTGATTGACATAAATCAGGCAATATGCGAGGCTCTCTGCATTATACACAGACTCCCCTTGCCTGTGAGACTTGTTTATTTGTTTGTTCATTTGTTTACTTATTCAGTGACTTGGCTAAATTCATTTTGTGACACCTATCTTCCTGCAATGTGAAGCCTCTGATGTGCCTGCTCAGAATTGTTTTCCTTTTAGCCAGGCTTCTTGGGGTTTGGCCCCAGGGCAGCATAATCCACACATTAGCCAAAGGTTGTGCTGAAGCCCCATAGGTCAGTTAAATTTCTACTCATCATCTTTGCATGTGTGTGTGATCACTTTTCACAATTTAGAAAGTTTACAATTTTGCCTTATATTCAACAAGGGAGTAGTAGTTCAGAAATTTCCTCTTTAATGACTCTTAAAGGGGCTCAACCTTCCAGACCACCAGAAATGAGGGTGACTATATTTGAGCCTGGCTTCCTGGGCATTGCTGCTGGTTCAGAGTATTATATTGTTCAGCCAGTATTTGGTTAGATATTGTGTTTAAGCCCCCTGAGTTGGAGAGGCTTCCCCTTTGCTGATAGATCTGTGTGTTGCTTAGGTTATTCTTTGAAGTCTGCCTTGATCCCACTCTGCTCCTGAGTGGATGCTAGTGCACATCCCTTCAGACCCCCAGGGGTGAGTGGGACCCCGGGAGGGCTCCTCTTGGCTGTCTCTTTCCCTCTGTCAAACTTTTGGCTGGTCTTTCATTTTTATATGTTGTGGTAGGACCATACAACTAGCAGCTACTTCTTAATTGCTTGGCAGCAAAATCTCCATTGTTTTCAGCAGTGTATTAATACTTAGGCATGACTTCCTCCATGCTTTACCTCAAGTCAGTCTCCTCAGTCAGAGCTGTGGCAAGTGAAAATGATGGTAGTTGTACTATATTTTATAGGAAAAAAATTAACATTCATTTAACTCACATAGTGAAGATTTTAGTGGGAGCCCCAAGGTCAAAAGTCATGCCAAACTTTGTTCTGGTGACTTTTATCGATAAGGCTAAGATAAGTCACAGATCATTTGAACTAGTTTTGAAGGATAAGTAGGAGATAGCAGGTGAATAAAAAGAATAAAGGTATCTCTGGCAGGAAAACAAAACAAACATGAATTATTTCCTCCTCAAAGATAAGATAATGGACTTTTAGCACACACACTGGTAACAGTACAAGAAGGTTTTAGAAAATATATATATTTTTTGGATGCACAGAAATGGAGATCACATGGAAGGTTATCAGCAAGGAGGGGTGAGAATGGGGGAAAAGGTACAGGGATTAAAAAGCATAATTGGTAGGTACAAAATAGGGGGAGGTTAATGACAGTATTGGAAATGGATAAGCCAAAGAAGTTATATGTACGACCCATGGACATGAACTAAGAGGGAGGGAATGTGGGTGGGAGGGGGTTGCAGGGCAGAGGGGAATAAAGTGGGGAAAAATGGGACAGCTGTAATAGCATAATCAATAAAATATATTTAAAAACTTAAAAGAAAAAATATTTTTGTGTGAATGAATGAAAAACTTGGAGTCATGAAAGTAGAGCAACAGTATATTGAGCAATAGTAAATATAAAGGGGCAAAAACACAAGGTATTCAATTCAAGAAGTAGGTTCACATCATTGAATATTTGCTGGATGTTCATGACATGCACTCACAAGGAATAAACTGCTGAGAAGTCCACATCGTTAGACTAGCGCACACAGCCTGCCCAGTGATTCCATTTACCAGGAAACACAGGTTTACCTGACCAGTAGAGAAATCCAAATGCAACCAGAGTCAGAGAGCAAGTTTGCCAGCGTTTCTGAGATGCCTGTGCACATTCTGAAGGACTGGCTGGATGCCCCCTCAGGAGAGGAAGATCTGCTACTCAGGCTCAAAGATAAGGGAGGGAGAAAGGTCGCCAGTCTTTTAAAAGTCTCTAATGGTGCTGCCCAGCCTCAGTTTATCCAGGCAGTTGGGCAAGCTGAGTTAGTTCAACTCAAAATGAGATGCCCTAGATAATCCAAACCAGGTAATGCAAACGAGGTGTTTCTCTTCCCCCTAAAGTTAGTTGGACCTGCCTTCCACCTAATAGGCATGACTGATACTGTGGTTTTTCTTGTAAAGTACCATGTGGTATGGTAGAACGCTCGCCTTTTACCAAAGCCAGAGGGCTGAAATTCTAAAATCACCTTAGTTTTTTTTTTTCGTCATTGAGACTTTTTGTACCTTCATGGGCAACAAGACAAGAATCATGTAAGCTCGGGTCACTGATAGGGTTTGTTTGTATATCTGCCTTGAAGAAAAATGGAATACCAAAATTAAGGTAATTGGGTTGGTTTGTTTGCTTGCTTGTTTGATGTCATAATGCCCTTGGGTTGCTCCACTAAAACCAAAAGAAGAGACAGTCAACCTGGGCCCTGCTCCAGCAAAAGAAAGTTGAAGAGGAGAGCCAAAAGCCTGACACTGGAGGGAGACGCAGACAGACTTTCTCAGAGTCGCTCTGGGAGATCTTGCACACACGCTGTACAAAGTCTCCACTGCGCTATAGCCTACAGTAGCAGGCTGGCTTCAAAAGATCCTAAGAAGTGTTGCTGCGGCGGCATAACTTGGAGCATCCTAGCAGCACAAAGGCTGTGGGAGACACGAGTGGTGGCAGAGGACAGTCTACTGGATAATGTTGGTCAGAGGTTTCCGTTCCAGCCTAAAGTACGAGTATGCAAGGTAGACATTATTAGTCATCCCTATATATTTTTACTGGGTAGGAACAGAAAAATATCCCTTCAGAGATAGGGGATTTATAAATAAGCTAGGTAACAGTTTGACATTAGAAGAGAGGCCTTGAATTGAAAACTAGTTCTCAGATGGACAGTATTAATGCGGGAGGTGGGTGGAAGCCAGTCATTGACACTTTCAGTATTGTTTTGGAGCTTAAATGAAATCATTGAGAGATGAATATGTAAACATTCAATGATCAGACTATGTATAAAAACAGAATTCTGACTCACAGCCCACAGCAATCAGTCCAACAAACTATCTGCAGTAACCAGTTCAGAAAGACTACTATCTCTAGCAACCAGTTCAAGCAGCCAGACAATAATCTCTATAAAAATCAGCCCCAAATGACCAGGGATTGATTACTTGATGACATTTTCCCAAAATGTTGCCCTCTCTTTCAAGTTAGGATCAACTGGAGAAAGCCAAATATACCCTCCTAACTAATCAAATAGAACGCCCTGCTTCTACTGAGCCTGCCTGCAGCTCCCCCACGCCAACAGCCTCCTTCAGGGCCCATCTGAAGAATTCCCTTTTACGCTATAAATCCTTTTCACTCTTCTGTCTGTCTTGGAATCTCCACCAAACACAAGTCAGGTCGCTGGCCCCTTGCCATAGACACCTCAAAATAAATGATGATTGCTTGTTCTCATTTATTTCTACGTCATGGATTCAAAATGCTTTATAAACTGAGAAGCAGTATTAATAAATATTATGATTATAATTTTGGTTGTTACTTCCCAAATTGTGGATCAGAGAACTTGAAAGGACATTGAAAATTTCCAAGTTCTGATTTTTTTCTTCAAATTAAAATCTAATGGGTATTACAAAGCCCAAACCACCTTCCTGTTCCTTCCTTGCCCTTTACTTTAATTCAGGCCTTAAGATGTTCAAAACTACTGATCTCATGAATTCCCTTATTATTCAAATTATAAAAGTGAGACTCAGAGAGAAGTGACTTGTTCAGAGTCACAGAACCAGTTAATAGAACCCTTCTTATCTTCCAATTCCCTATAAAAGATAATCTCTTGTATATCCCACGTCAGTGCATTCTAACGCTGAGAAAGCTGCATGTCCTGCCAGGTTAATAGGGCTGCAGAGATTCATGAGCTCCATACAAAGGCTTGAAATCAAAGGCAAAGAGAGAAAGGAAAGGAAGAAAAGGATGATGTTCTAAGAAATAAAAAGTATACACCCACCCATTTTCTCTCCAGGTTTTTGAAGAAAACAATATTAAAGTATATATGTAGCATGCATCTATTTCCTTCTTTTTAATTAAAAAATAATAAGCACTTCCCTTTTCTATAATTAAAAGAAGAAAAGAAAGGAAAGAAAAAACACACAATGGAAAGGATGAGAAAATACTATGGAGAAATCTTGTCCAGCGGTAGCCTTGTCTGGGCAAGAGTGTATATGTGTGTGTGTTGATATGGTGATATGCGTGCGTGGTGCTGGAGAGACTGAGAGGAGAAAATACTGAATGACCCTGAACAGCAGTGCACATTAAAGGGTGTTGATGGATTTGAGCATAAATTGACTAAGGAAAAGTAGTTGCAATAGATAGCTCACACAGGGGCTCTGAATGGATTTGTGATTGGATTAAAGGCATATGACTAGGCAACGCATTATGCTCCTTATCACAGTCCATATTTCCCTGGAGGAAAGAAAAAGTCAGGAGGGAAATTGAGGTAAATGCAAGTCAAAGCAGAATCTTCTTTTGTTGAATATGCTCCTGGCTCCCTGTGTGCCACTTCGTGTAGATTTAAGACACAATTACAGTTCTGATGAGAGAGTCATTTCATTGGACTATGAAGTTCATATTTTATGTTTATCCTTTAAATGATGCATCTTTTTAAATGACAGGTTATGGATGGGAACCAGACTCACTCAAACTATGCCAGGCTGGGTTTTCTAAGGCAATTATCCTTTATTGTTGGGATGCTTCATAGTTTATAAGGCTCAAAGAGTAGCCTATAATTGAGTCCCTGAATGGCAGTAATTCACGTACATCTTTTCAGTGAGATTTATAGTTGTTTTTCCGTTCTCAATTTTATAAACCTGTAAGGCTTAATTTTTTTTTCTCTACTCCATTGATGAGACAGATATATTTTATTTTATAGGTTTTTTAACAATTCTAGGTTCTCCCACCCATACTGCTGGGGGAATTCACACAATCCTGATGGGTCAAAACAAAAAGAAACCTAGCTACTCATATTTCTCATATTATGTAATAATAACATTTAAACACAAACATATTAAGTGACTAAGCCGGGGCCACAAAATGTTTTGAGTCATGACATGAGCTAAACATCAGGTAACCTTATAAATGGTCTAGCTAACCCTCAAATGGAAAATCATTTAAGTTAACTGGCAAAAAATTAAGTATTTGTTGTGGATACAAATTTCATTGGGGCATTCACTTGGCATACATATTGCGAAAATTGTTATGACAAAATTACAACATACCTATACAAATTAAGTCTACAAAATAAAAAAAGTAGGTTTTCTAATCAAGTAAGGCATATACACTGTAGGTGGTAATTGACCAACATATGGTAAATATTGTTTTTAGACCAATTATAGAAATAATTTGTAAGGTTGGAAAATAGCTGAACCTTTCACGTGCAAAGATGAAACCTTAAATTTATTTAATGTGTCTGCCTGTAGCATAGCCACCTTAAATTATAAACATGTAATATTATCCCAGGGGTGGTGTGTGTGTGTGGTTTCCTCTGAAATGTTCTTAGAAATAGATTCAAATATGATTTTGGTTTTGGCCAAAGATGCTGCTTACACAACCATGTTTATTACTTGGTGTGAACATTGATCAAGTATTTATATATGTAAAATGGCACTAGGCCAGTCATAAGACAACCTGAGTTCAGAAAAAAAAAAAATAGCAACCCTAATGACAGAGCCTCCAGAAGGAGATTCTGAGTATCATTATATAAGGAAACTCTATTCTCAAAAAATTCAGTGTTCTTAAGTTGGGTTGCATATTAGAGTGCCCTGGAGGACTGCAAACAAAATCTCTCCTTTAGAGATTCTAGCTCAGTGAGTTTGGGGAGAAACCTGATTTCCAAGTTCCTTTGGCAATTCTCATGCAGTCAGTGCACATACTTACTTTCCGGAACCACTACATAAAATGACATTTGCTTCTCCTGAGTCACCCATATTGCAGCAAGAGATCACAATTAGTACTTTTTACACATGTTTTCTAGAGTTTAATATGAGAGAAGACTTTCAAATATTATTTCATTTAATTTCCCCAAATATGTTTGAGAGATGGACATTATTATCTGAATTTTCTTAGTGAAAGAACTGAGCCTCAAAGATGTTAAGTAAATGGTCCAATATCCCAAACTTAATATTCTAAATCCTTTGTTTTTTCACTCTCCCATGCTGTTCCTCATTGCTACAAGTTTCTTTGAGGTCCACCCTTGGCCTATGTATTCAACTAATATTTACTGAGCATTTATTAAGGGCTAGACACTGTAACTTAGTTATATATGTGGACTCTTTGGTAAATCTTTTGCTTGAATAAAAATAAGAAGCTAATCACCAGCTCAAATACAAACGTTAAAATAATAATATTTTCCCGATAAATATTATACTTTCAGATATATTTGTTTTGGCAAATATAATGTGTGTACATAGTTCATAGATACATTGTATAAATCCCATACTGTGTGTTTTTTTAAAAAGAAGCCAATTGCCCATTTAAATTTTAATTTGAAGAGTCTCCCAATGAAGAGTTAGACCTGTGCTTAGACAAAGATGGCCAGTACTCACCAATGACAGTTGAAGAGCACTTAACACCAAAATAGCCCCTCAATAATATTTAATCTCACTTGCATTCAATTTGCCATTCATTAAGTCAACAAATAATAAATTTAGTTCCACCACAGGTTAGACACTGATCTATAGTCTAGATGCTGAGGATTCAGTGGTGCACAGGATAACATGACCCTTATTTTTGATGTGATGCTAAGTCATCCAGTCCTGGTTCTTCAACTGGCTGTCACTTAAACTGTGTATCATGTGCCTCATATACTACACAAGGAAATTAGGTAAAAGTTCTAATTCTAATAACCAGTGAATAACATGTTCTAGAAATTATTTCTGCCACTTGCTAACCACCCTATTTTCCCGACAAAAATACTCATAATCACTCATACTCACACACTTATACTCAAGGAGTGTCGGCCACCTGACACCTGACTTCTGGATGTCTGCCAACACTTGATCTGGCAAATTTTACAGATGAGATTCAATGAGTGACCTTATGGTTTTACCCCAGAAGCAGCTGCATTTCAGCAACATGAGAGCACCTCATACGATGTGGGCCGTTTGGAAGAAGTGAATATTAAAAAGTCAGCATTTGGAATCTCTGATAGTAACAATTGGGTCAATCAAGCTATAAACTCTGGGATAGTTTTCAAAACCTAACATGGTTAGTTGCTTAATCTGCTGTCTTTAGCCAAGGCTTTAATGCCTGTATGCTCCACAAACATGATACTTTGAAGGTGGTTGAGCATGTTTTGGGGGAAGATGGCCCAGACCATATATTTATCCAGATGAAAAGACAGAGCATTTGAACCTCAGGTAGGTGGCATTGACCCGTAAGTGCTATTGCCTCCCAGCTACTGGAAACTGTTTTAAAAATTCCAGAGAACTGACTTCTAGAATCACTCTGACACAAACCAGCTGGGTGACCTGGAGCAATTTGCTCCACTACTGCTAGCCTCTGTTTTCCCACTGGTTGACTTAGCATCATAAATGAGAACAGGGGTCATGTTATCCTGCTCACCATTGAATCCTCAGCATCTAGCCTATAGATCAGCATCTAACCTGTAGTAGGAACTAAGTTTGTATTTGTTGACTTAATGAAATGGGATAGACTTGATGATCTCTAGGGTCCAATTATCTCCAGCATTCTATAGCTGTATCCTCTCTGGCACACACTCACCTCAACCGAGATCCTGGCTCTGGGGCACTTCCTTTATGTCTGTATTGACAGCTTAGGCAAGAGCTTCCCTACTGGGGAAGTTCCCTTCCCCCCTGCCTTGATTTCTCAGTACTTTACTTATGGCCATCACCAGTGTAAATTAATTCCAGTATCAACCCGCCTCTCTTTAAGCCTGACCCTGTGCACTACCATGTACCTTTCACACTTGCGTATTGTCTGTACATTCTCCAGATGCCTTTCCTTCATATAGATTGCTGCAGAGTGAATTTGAACTTACTTAAAAATTCAATAACATGCCTTGCACCAACAAAAGCAGATATTGCTTTCATATGTACTATGAAGCTACAGAGAAGAAAGAGATTAACAGCAAAAAAAATATTTCCAGAAATTTGGAGGAGATGCTGAACACAGAGATATACAAAATTAAACAGCAATTTCTACCTAAGGCCTGAGGTTAGATGAGGTAACCAGCATTTGATGACAGCTTCATACCTGGCATAGTGACAGACTGCAGCAACTTTTAGAATCACTGCTCTTACTTCCAGAAAAAAATCTCCGCGATCTCACCCAACCTCTGCACTTCACTGATGTGACACTGATTCAGGTAATTTGTTTTCCTGTCCTTCTTGCAGGTAACATAACAGGTGCTGGGCCTATTCATTCATTCATTCATTCATTCATTCATTTTACTTATTTTTCTTTTCAGTGGCCTAACCCTCTGAGATCAGGTCACTTTTCCCAGGACTTTTGTTGGGTCTGAATATAAGATTTTTTTAATGTCCTCTATCGCTTTCTGAAAAACTGGAATGACACTGAAAATGTAATTGCTTCAGGGAACTGACAACTAATTATCCCAAAGCAAAAAGAACACCAGACATTTAGATAATGAGATGTCAATCAGTGTAATAGAAGTGTCACTTACTTAATACTTGTCTGTGTTTGAAAGGAAGGCACAGCACTTGAAGACACACTTCATGTGTCTCTGCAGCCAGAACGTTATGGGCGCACACATACTGCGGCTCCCACTACATGCTTACAGATACCACACCAATTGCACAGCTAAAAAGCCTGGGGTGAACAATACTGTGTGTGTGTGTGTGTGTGTGTGTGTGAGCTTACAGGATTCTGTCAAACACTGGTCTTCTTGATGTAAGACTGTGAAGTCTGTATCTACAGCTGAATTTCTGCAGATAGCCAGCATATTTTGTTCGGAGGAAGCTGCAGTGCCCTTGACATTGAGCAGTGCCAGAAATCCAACACCAAACCATCAAGCAAGGATTTTGAATAAGTAAAAAAGGGAAAATTCTTCATGAATATTTATGAGAAACCTTGCTCTGTGTGAGTGAAAATGATAAGGATGTGCTGTTGATAATCATGTTGGGCTGTTATTTGGATGTAGTGATTTAGAAATGGGGAGGAGAGGAGAAAGCCCTACATTTTATTAAAAAATCCAGACATTGTGATTTGAATGTTGTTTTCTATGCCTTGGCTTGTTCCATTCTCCCTGGGACTGGACTGTAACTTCATGATAACTCTAGGTGGGAGTGGCTTCACTCTTCGAGCAAAGGCAAACTTGCTCTGTTGAAAGCACATCACACTTCAGAAGTGATTCCTTAAATCTAAGTGTCATGATGAACCAAGCCTAGTTCCGTGTAGGTTCAGTCCAGCCTCCTAAGTTCTGTTTGTGCTCCTCAGATGAGAATGACCACTTGCCGGTTCTGATAATGCTAAAACAGGTAAAGACAGATAGTTCCCTGTGGCTACTGGAACAAACTGCTGTTAACTGGTGGCTTAAAACAATAGGAATATTTTGTCTCACAGTTTTTGAGGCTGGAAGTCCAAAACCAAGATGTTGGTACCGCCACCCTCACTCTGGAGGCTCTAGGGGAGAATCTATCCTTCCCTCTTCCGTCTTCTGACAGTTCTGGGCATTCTTTGGCTGTGAATGCAAAACTCCAGTCTGGCTGTGTCTTCACAAAGCTTTCTCCTCTGTGTCTGTGTTGTCTCCTCATCTGTCTCTTGGACCTTGGCCCCACCTGAATAAACTGGTTGATCTCATCTTAATATCTTCATTAAACCATCTCTGCAAATTCCATTTATCCAAGTAGAGACACATTCGTGGGTTCTGGAGATCACAACAGGGACTTACGTTTCATGGGGCACCACCATTCAACCCACTACGTAAGATGGCACAACCATTGCCTTTTATGACTAAAATGCTATATAGTGAGTGCCCAATAACTAAGACAGGCACGTTAATCAACAACTAGAAAAGCTGAGTGTATTTAATCTTTAGGTTCTCCTTTAGATAATTTGTTTCTTTAGATAACATTTCTGGCAGCCAGATGCCCTCACTTTACAGAACTGTAGGTAACTATGTATAGAATTACATCAAGCCATTAACATGTAATTATAATTAACATATAATTATTATTAACACATTGAAATAGTATGAAGAATATAAAAGCAGGGTTAATATTATCTGACGTTGGGAGAAAAAAAAGACACAACAAATTGGCACCATAAAAGAATTGGAAGAAAATTACAACAAAGAGTTAGCAGTGGTATGTATCATATTTTCATTAAATTGTGTGTGCTGTAGGTCATGCACTGCATGAGTAAATAAGGACACATTTTTATTTTTCGACTTTCTCTATATTCTACTTTTTAAAAATAATACATTTCTTCATAGATGCATAGGTAGATGGTAGATACACATATTCAAAGAAAAAGTCAAAGACATATAAATATTGTGGAACTGGTTTTTTTTAGTTTAAATAAACTGAATGACAATTTTTTTAAAGAAAAAATAAAGCTGCCAAGTGCGGATGAGGAGTTTTGACACTGAAGCTCTGAATACTACAGCAATCTGTTATTACAGGACGCATCCTCCCATCCAGGTGTTTGTTTGTTATAAATTACTCGGGCTCTCTCCTTTCTCCTGCAGTTAATTTATTCTCTTTCAGTAAATGTTATTTGTTGTGCATTTCCAATGATGTTCAGCTGTTAACATTTGTTAGCATTTTTATTCGGCTAACATTTTCATTCAGTAACACTCACCAAGCATCAATTTTATTCATATCATATTTGGCCGGAATGTTTGCTTCTGTTAGTATTTATTTCTCTCCCTTTAAGATTTTAATTTGCTATGTACTTTTATCCTCTACGGTCTGTCAGCTTCAGCTAGTACTGCAAGATAATCTGATCATTCACTACAAAAGCTCTGAGTTAGTGGGTGCTTCCCAGATGAACCGTCTATTTCAGTCTCAGTCTTTGGCATCTTTAAAATGGGGATAATAAAAGTATTATGAAGATAAATGAGCCAAGTGCAGGACCTATCTCCAGTGGCTGAATTAAAGCATGAGTTTAGCTTACCCAGTAAAAGGGAGGAAGAACTGCGAATCCCAGAGAAAGATGTCATTCAGCTTGTTATAAAATATGCATGGAGCTTTAGAGTGAATCAGAACACATCCTAGGTAACCTTGTTCAGCTTCCCTCCTTTCTATAATGTCTTGGCTAGAAGGACAATCTACACCTATTAAAATACCCCTACTTGGAGAATTCTGGCTGATGTTATCTTTTTCCTTTACAATCTAATTCATTTCCCTGCTGAACATTATGCAAAGCCTGAAAATTCTCCCCAAAATGCACTATAGCATGACTGCATGACACCTTAGTGCTGTCACATGTAGACGTGCAGGCTGTGCACTGGGCTACTCCCTAGATGACAACATGCAGGACACCCCCACCCTCTGGGCAGGGTCACAGCCTTACTCTGGCCTATGATGCCTTCGATGTTGGTAAACTCCTTTCTTTTCTTCCTTTTTCTCTTCTCCTTCTTCCTTGTACCTTTTTTTCTAACATTACTTGATCTCTTCAAGAGACCATGGCCCCAAATGTTGCATGTAAATATTATCTCTGCTTTATAATTTTCCTGGAAAAAAAATAACTCAGAGGATCTTATCTTGATTTCCCACATTTTTGAGGTTTGCTTTCAGACTCCAGAACAAGTGACAATGTTATTTTGGGATGACTCTTATTGATTCATGATTAAGAAATCTCTCAATACACACACACACACACACACACACACACAGAAACAGAAAACAAAACAACACATGAGCACACATTTGTTGTCACCACCAGTTAAAAGTGAAAAAAGAAAGAGTAAGGGAACAAATCAAAGAACACCTAATTTTTGGCATTTCATGTTTAGGTTCTCCGAAAAGCAATGCTCATTTAGTCTTACAGCAAACCTGTGTAATAATTGTTATTACAGCTACAGCCCTTCCCTGGAGTTGCAGAATGATTTTCTCTGGCATCGGGCCAGACTCCTTCGTCATTAGGCCCTAGCATATACCATTCCTCTGCAGGAACACTTACCCTGATGCTCCCTATTCTCCTTCTGTTCTTTTCTTTTGCCTAGCAAACTCCAGTGTATCATTCAGGTCCCAGATCAGATGTGCCCAATTCCTTAATCTTCTAGGCTAAGCATCCTTCATATTTGCTCCAAAATACCTTGCATAATGTTCCTGTATTTTATCACCTAAATGTGTGTCATAATCACCTGTGCACTCCTCTCTCCTATGTTATCCATAAAATCCAGGACTATGTAAAGGAGAGCACAATCTAGTGTAGTCGAGTGTAGTGAGGATACAGACCCACAGCTTTGCTTCCTAGATTTAAAGCCTGTCTCTACCACTTACTGAGTGAGTGACTTTAAATAAGCTACTTAGGTGCTTCAGTTTGTTCCTGTGCAAAATGAGAATGAAATAGTGTATACTTTCTACAACTGTAGTGAAAGAGGACATAGGAAAAGCACCTACAAGAGTGCACAATACTCAATACTCAATGTTACTCCTTTCTATTAGTTTTTTTTTTATGAGTGTGTTTTTAATGCTGGCACATAGAGAAGGCTTAAAATTTTCTATAGACCAAGATCAGTTCAAATGTCACGTCTTCAATGAAGCCTTCCCAGATAGCCCATTTAGAAGAGTCACCCTTCAGACCCTGTGGCCCCTTATCTCTCCCTATTTAACAGCATTTCTTATCTACTGCGTTATATTCATTGAATGTATTCTACATTTCTCTTTTCCCTACTAAGCCAAAGTTTCTAGATGGCAAGCTCCATATTTGTCTCTCTATTCACCTAACGTGGAAAACAATTGTTGGATGAATTAACGGCTCCATAAATGAATCAGTACATTGAAAATCAAAGGAAGTCCAGGAAGTCAGGTTGTGAGGGGAGGCTGGGACTAAAAACAGGGCTGGAATTTGGATTTTAGACTGAAATGTTTGGATGGAAACTGAAGAAACAGGACTACTACACACAAAAAGTAGCAAAAGTGAAAAGCTGGTGTTTCCTGCTGCTGGGGAGTCAACCTGTCAAGCTTTGTCCCGTACAGGAAGCATCTCGTGTCACAAAGCAAGAGCCACTGTGGTGCAGCCTTCGCATTGGAAAACAAGAAGGGGACATCTTGATTCGCTGGATCAGTTGCTTTGTGCCCAGAAAACAGAGAAACCATTTTGGACTTTTCACACAGCCCATGGTATAAAGCCTGCAAAGCTCATTATCAATGAAGGAGAATAAAGAAATATTCTACTATGAGACATAACTGGATTATAATACTGAGGGCTGATAATTTCTAGTTCAGCATATTGAACTGGAAATGTGAAGGAGAAGGGGTTATGATCACATCTATCAACTTGTTGAAAAGATGACCATTTGAAAAATCCAATTCCAGAGATAATTCATAAATAGAAGTTTACAATAAAAAATTTAATGAGCAAAAGTAAATATTTCTGAGAAAGTGTTTCAATGTATGTATTGAGAATAAAAATATTCAACAAGCTATCTTTCTAAAAAGAATACCACCTATCAAATAAGTTTGGGCAAACATACATGCTATAGGTCTTTTTTTCTGAGATTTATCATGTACATCGCAAATTAAAGGTTCTTGAAAGTCTAGAAATGACAAAACTTATTTAAATTCATTGTAACCCTGAGAGATCATGACTTTCCCATAATTATCCTCATTGATAAAAGGACCAAATACACTTTAATTTTAAATTTTCAATAAAATTGCTGTGCCTTTTTTTGATATCTATAGAAGAACTTGAACAGGGTTCTGGAAAAATAAAGATAAGTAAGCAGAGAGAGATACCTCTGGCTACACTTTTCTACTAACACCATGTAAGAGCCAATCTATTAATAGTATTGAAGGTCTGAGTTCCATCTCACAGGTTGGGAACGGCACTTAAAAAAATACATCTTGCTATTCTCATCTCTACAGTTCATAATCGTTCTGGATTATACACTCATGTATTCAGAAAGAAAGTCTAGTTTCCAGATGTCATCACTTCTCCCATCTCCACCACCAAGCTTTATCTCATATTTCTGAAATATTAACCTGATTGTAAATATCCCCAGAGAACTTCTCCCAGAAAACTCAAATGCTTTCTCTCAGTCTTAATTTCCCCTGACCTTTCTGCAACATTATCTATAGCTCTTCTCTTCTCCTTTTAGCTCAATCCTTCCTTATTTACTCTGTAGTCTCAGGACAGAGAGCTGAAATGAAGTGAAATTTGATTTAAACTACAGAACAATGGTCAGGATCATACTTTTGCTGAACTTATAATTGCAATGGGAAGTCTTACTTGCAACCTTCCCATTTGTTTCAGATGAAGAAAAGCGTGGGACTAAGATCCAGGAAACCTGGAATTCAAGGCTAAGCCTAGCTATGAAGGAGTAATATGATCTTGGACCCAAACTCCCCTTTGCCCTTTATTCCATTGCCTGTGAAATGAAGGAGACAGACTAAATAATCTAAAGTTCTTTCTGTTTCAGAATGCTCAACAAATGGTTCTAATCAAATTATAATGTAACTTTAATCAAATTATTTGACCTTCTGAATTTCAGCTCAGAGCTTCATGAATATACTGATATTATTTCAAGGAGGGGACACCTTTCTATGAAGAGCATAGTGTTTCGCTGCTCAGATTCTAAGGCCCGACTGCCTGAGTTCAGATTCCAAATCCACCACTTTTTGGCTATGTGGTATTAAGAAAATCACTTAACATTTCTGTGCTTCAGTTTTCTCACCTGAAAAAAATAAAGATATAGTAATAGCTTCTGCCTCACTGAGTGATGACAATGAGTTAATACATGGAAAGCTCTTAGGAGAGTGCTTGCTACATAATGAGTGCTGTGTAAATGTTGCCATTATTATTAATGGATCTTGAAATTGGTTGAAAATATTCAAATATTATTTTTCCTTTTTCTATCTAATTACATGGCATTGGTAATTTTTCCACTGCTTTTCAAAGTATGATTCATTACAAAGAAGATAAAATATCTGTCACTGATAATTTTAACTAGATTCATACTATAATCATAATATTTAAAAAATTAAACTTTATCTCCCTTTTGGTTACATTAGCAGAAAATGTGAAAAAAAAAACCTTTTGATTGGGAAAGTCATCTTCTCTATAAAATCGAGTCTTTTATTGTGCAGTTTTTTTTGTTTTAATTGAGATGAAGAGTGATAGAGGATAACTTGTTGTTCTGGTTCAATCAGATCTGGATGCAGATCTTGGTCACGTGGCTCCTAAGTCTATGGAACTTTTCCTCAAACCCTGTTGTGTCACTTCTTGTCTATCTATTAGAAAATTAAAGCCATGTGCTAAAAAGCAAAGTCACCAAGCCCCGTGTTTTTCTGTGCTCCCGTTTGAAGAATGACTTTGCCTCTGAGTGGATATCTATGGGAAAGCCACCCTCAACAGGACCAGCAGCTGGACTGAGGAAGTAGATGAAGTCTGAGCAGTAGTGCTCTTGGAAGAGTAGACAATGCAGGGGGGGTGCTGGAATTCCCATGAAGGAAACTGAGGTAAGGAAAAGCGCATAAGGCTATGTGGGATTTTGCTGGGATCCCCAAAGTGAGAGAAGACTCCAGAACCACATTTACAAATGCTCCTGCTTAGTGACCTTGGGCAAGTCACTTAGTCTTCTTATGTGTTGATTTCTTTGTCTATAAAACCTTCTCCAAATTAACTAATTTGCAGTCTGAAGAACAGGAAGAGTTGAGAGGGTTAGGAGGTCTGGTAATTGAGAAGTGTGGGTGGAAGAAATGACAAGAACGTAAAATCTGAAGTTCTATCTCTTCTCTTGGAGCCTATTTCTTCCCATGTAATATTCCTTTTTCCTCTCTATTCTCTGTATCTATCCTGTTTCCCATTCTTTTGAACCCATCATGGGTTAGTTATAGTTGTCTACCCTAACCCACCATAATATATTCTGGGAATATACCAAAGATTGGAAAACTGAGGTTTAGAAAATGATAAATAAATTATTTGTCTATATGAGTATGAGTTACAAATTTTACCAATGATATCTAAGTAAACTTATACCAATTTTATCAGGGTACTCCTGGTGAACAATAAAAGTAAAAAGGAATGAACTAGTTTAAAATTATTTTTCCCTTATTTTGTGCCCTCCCCCTACCTAACCAATTCCTCAGCAGAAAACTAAAGATTTGGCCCTCTGTTATAACTCCTACCTGAGAAACCCAGAGATATAATATGATATAGACTTTATCATATTTAACTCTTAACTCAAGATCATTCATTGGATAATTCTTAAAAATTACAAAGACTGAGAAAGCCTTCCCAAAAGGTTTGATATCAGTAAATGATTAATTTTGCATGTAAATATGTGTATGTATACCAAAACTATAAAGCCCCGTCCCCACCAAGTATTTTTACCTTGATTGAGAAATCAACACACACATTCATATGCCCATACCCTACCTTGCTGCAAAACATCCAAATATAAAGATTCATTCCAGCTCTGTAACTAGCCTTCCTTGTCACCTTGGGCAAATCATATCATCTTTTCCAGTGTCAATCTCCTCACCCACAAAATTAAGAGATAGAACTAAATTATTTCTAAAATAGCTGATATCTCCTCATATCAAAAAATAACTTGTTCACTGTTATTCAACCAAATTGCTACTCAACCCAAGTGAAAGTTCAATAGCTGCTTTTTTCCCCACTTCTAAATGAATGACTTTTGCTATATCCATTAAGTGAAAAGAGTACTACAGGAAATGCATAAATCTGGGATTGTGTGTGTTTTAATAATCCAAAAGATTCTTAAATTATGTTTACTGAAATCCACAAGTGGTAGAAACAAACAATATATTTATATATTTATTTACAACAAATACCTTCATGTCAGAGATTTATCCTCTGCAGATTTCCAGGTCATGAGACGTGATGATTGAACAAAGTAGACACTCAAGAGCAGTTTCTGACATGGGTGTTTCAATCCCAGGTGATGAAGGCTTGAACTCTTAGGCTTCTATATTTACATCTCTTCCAAAAGAGCAGCTCCCAGGGAGTGTGGCACTTCAGGCTGTCAGATTTAATTCTGAAAGAGAACACACAGTAATCATCCACTATGAAGAGTACACTTGAAAAAATGTCTCCACTGTTGCCCTCATTTACCTATTTCTTTATGTATAATTGTACCTATATGTTTTATAACCATCCTATAATAAGTATTCAGTTAATTTAAAACAATCCTATTTAAGGCCCAAGGGAGCCTAGTTCACGGACCCTTTCAATAATAAAACTATGTGTGGAATTTAATTCTCCTTTTTGCTGTACAGAAAGCCACTAGTGACAAAGTGAAGGAGAGTTCATAGTTTCTCCCCCACCTCTTTCTTGGTACAGCTGTGTATTTTTCAAATGAGAAGAGTGAGAAATATCTCCTTATCCTAATACATCCCACCTGTTCATGGTGGGATCTCAGGGGCATGGAAAATGTACCTTTTTCTTCTCAAATTGTTTCTAGTACTTGAATTATCTCCACTTCAAACAATGTGCTAAGCAAATTCCATAATACTTGGATAATTGTTTATACTTCCAAGGGAACTACCTAGAAATGTGTGACTCATTGTAATGTATAAATTTTGATATGTTTGTTCATTAAGAAGTCATATCACCTTATCATTTACATATTGTTTACTACTGATGAAAGAGAAACAATATCTGTTTTTCTACTGTTTGTAATCTATTAAGACAATACAGAAAATGAACTTTATTAGATTGTGTATTTATTGTTCGAATTAAGGATCAAACTCGGAAAAATACAGGAGTTGGAAAATCTGGATTCAAACATTTGTTTTGCAAATAATGGATTAATTGCCATTCACCAAGTCATTCAGTTCCCCTAGGACACTGATTCCTTATCCACAAAAACAAGGGAATTTGGGAATTCTAAATACCCTTCAGTTCAGAGTGATGTCAAAGGAAAGGTGGCACGAGAGATCCCCCAGGTCTCTTCCCTTGAATTTTCAACAATTTGACCAGCAACAATTGAGCAAAGGATCCACTGCTCAATGTACAAATGCATCTGAGGTGTCCGCAGTTTGAACCACCTAAAGGTGGCCCAGTGGGAGCAAACTGAGGAGGTAAGAAGGGAGAAGTGCTCAAAGGAGTGGGCGTCAGCCTGGAGAGGGGAGGAATCAGGCTGTGGCTGGTACTTCCTTCAGCCAGGAGGAGCAGAGAGATTTAGTGAGCATTCCTGCAGAAGTGGGCAGTACCAGCTGCGGTTTCCTGGGCGAAAACTTAGGGTGCAGATGCAGTTGTCTGGCAATTGGCAGAAATACAAAGGATCACACTAGAATACTACAGAAGACTATATACCACCAAATTCAATAACCTAGAAGAAATGGATAAGTTCCTAGACTGAATGATGAACTAGAAATTTTAAATAGACTGATCAACAGTAAGAAAATTGAAACAATGTCCCAAAAATAAAACTTCAGGACCAGATGGCTTCACTAGTGAGTTCTACCAAACATTCAAAGAAGATTTGAAGATACCTATCCTTCTCAAACTCTCCCAAAAAAGTTGAAGAAGAGGCAATACTTCCTAATACATTTTATGAGGCCATCATAACCCTGATACTAAAACCTGCCAAGGATTACACAGAAAAAGAAAACTACAGACCAATATCCCTGATGAACAAAAATGCAAAAATCCTACAAACACTACTCAATTAAATACAACAATATATTAAAAAACAATACATCATGGTCAAATAGGGTTAATTCCAGGGGCACAAGGATGTTCAACATATGCAAATCAATCAATGTAATATGTCACATTAACAAAACAAAGGATAAAAATCGTGCGATCTTATCAATAGATGCAAGAAAAAGCATTTGATAACATACAGTGTATATTAGTGGTTAAAACAGTCAATAAAATAGGTATAGAAGGAAAGTACCTCAACACAATAAAAACCATATATAACAAACCTTCAGCTAATATGCTTAAAGGTGAAACACAGAAAGCTTTTTCTCTAAGATCAGGAATAAGACAAGGATGTCCACTCTCACCACACTGATTCAACATAGTCCTGGAAGTCCCAGCCAGAGCAACTAGGCAAGAGAAAGAAATAAAAAGAATCCAAATTGGAAAGAAGAAGTAAATGTCACTTTTTGCAGATGATATGATTCTCCATATAAAAGACCCTAAAGACTCCACCAAAAAACTATTAGAAACAATAAACAAATACAGTAAAGTTACAGGATACAAAATCAATGTATAAAAATCCACTGCATTCCTATATACTAACAATGAAATTTCAGAAAAAGAAATGGAAAAATCAATTCCTTTCACAATTGCAACCAAAAGAAAAAATACTGAGGTATAAGCTTAATAAAGGATGTAAAGAACCTACATACTGAAAACTATGAAGCATTATTAAAAGAGGTTGAAAAAGGCAAACAATGTAATGGAAAGATAGTCCATGTTTATTGATTGGAAGAATCAACATAGTTCAAATGTCCATATTACCCAAAGCAATATACAGATTTAATGTAATCCCCATGAAAATCCCAATAACATTTAAAGAAATAGAACAAAAAATCATCATATTTTTATGGAACCACAAAAGATGCCAAGTAACCAAAACAATCCTCAGAAAAAAAAGAGCAAAGCCAGAGGTATCACACTACCTGACTTCAAATTATACCACAAAGCAACAATAATCAAAACAGTATGTTATCATCAGAAAAACAGACATGCAGACCAATTGAACATAACTGAGATCCCAGAAATAAAATCACATGTAAATAGGAAAATGATTTTCGACAAAGTAACCAAAGCACATGATGGAGAAAAGAAAGCCTTTTCAATAAACGATGCAGAGAAAGTTAGAAAGCCACATGCAAAAGTATGAAACTAGATTACAGTTTGTTCTCACATACAAAAATTAATTCAAAGTGGATCAAAGACCTAAACATAAGAGCTGAAACAAGCAATTGTATAGAAAGAACACAGGTACTAAACATATGGACCTTGGTATTAGAGAAGAGTTTATGGATTTGACCTCACTGGTAAGGGAAGTAAAGGCAGAAATAAATGAATGGGACTATATCAAACTAAAAAGCTTCTGCACACAGCAAAAGAAACTGCCAACAAAACAAAAAGATAACCAACAAAATAGGAGATGATATTTGCAAACAACAGCTCCAACAAAGGGTTAATGTCCAAACTATATAAAGAACTCATACAACTCAACACCAAACAAAGAATCCAATTAAAAAATGGGCAGAGGACTTGAGCAGATACTTCTCCCAAGAAGACATACAAATGACCAACAGATATATGAATAGATGCTCAATTTCACTAGCTATTAGGGAAATGCAAATTAAAACTACAATGAGATTCCACCTCACACTTGTTAGAATGGCTATTATCAACAAGACAGGTAATAAGTGTTGGAGAGGTTGTGGATAAAAAGCAACACTCATTCGCTGCTGGTGGGAAGATAAACTGGTACATCCACTATGGAAAACAGTATGAAAGTTTCTCAAAAAATTAGAAATAGAGTTACCATATGACCCAGCAATCCTTCTTCTGTGTGTCTACCTGAAAATTTTCAAAACATTTACTTGCAAATATATATGCACCCCTATGTCCATTGCAGCATTATTTATGGTGGCCAAAACATGGAAACAACCTAAGTCCTTCGACAGATGACTGTATAAAAACATGTGGTGTTGTCCTAACTGGTAGGGCTGGGTGGGTTCGACATCTTCCCAAGGACTGAAAGGTCTCTGGTTCAATTCCCAATCAGGGCACATGCCTGGGTTGGGGGCGCGCAAGGGGCAACCAATTGATGTTTCTTTTTTCTCGCACATCAGTGTTTTTCTCTTTCTTTTTCCCCCTACTTTCCCCTCTCTCTAAAAATAAATAAAATCTTTTTGAAAAAAAGATGTGGTGCATATATACAGTGCAATGCCACTCAGGTATAAGAAAAGATGAAATACTGCCATTTGTGACAACATGGATAGACCTTGAGAATATTATGCTCAGTGAAATAAGTCAGAAAAAACTAAGAACCATATGAAGTCACTCATACATGGAATATAAAACTAAAACTCATGGGCAGACAACAGTACGGTGGTTAGTAGAGGGAAAGGGGTGGAGGGCAGTAAAGGGTAAAGGGGACCTAATATATGGGATGGAAGATGATTTGACTTTGGGTAGTGGGCACACAGTGCAATGGACAGATCCTGAATCATAGAAATGTACACTTGACACTTTTATGGTCTTATTAACCAATGTCACCCAAATAAATTCAATTTAAAAAATAATAAATAAATAAATAAATAAATAAATAAATACCCTTCAGTTCAGACACACTAAAATTCTTCTTATCCATTGGCCTATTAAGTGAGAGGTAAGGCAAAAAGAAGTCTGCGGAAAGATTCTCTCTAACATGAGAAATAATAGCACTGTACACAGGACACTACAAATTGATCTCAAAGGAGACAGAGGCAATTTACTCACTCTGGTAAAGCAGCAACAAGGTGGGACGTGACATACAGCAGAGGGATGGCAGTGGCTGTTGAAACTAAGCAACTGGATTCTGAATGGAAGGTGGGTGACACTCTGAGACACACTGTATAGAGAAATGTTCCAAATACATGAGGTTTAGAGATGATCTGAGGACCTTGAACCAATGAAGCAAATGTGCAAAAGCGTATGTTATAGAAGAGGATGTTTCTGCATTTATAAAAAAAATGCACTTCAAAGTCTCTTCTGCCATCCCCATCACACTCAAATTTGAGATTCTAACATTCTCTGTTAGCAAAGTATAACTCCTGAGATTGGTGGTATCTTGACTCCCAGGAACTTTATCACAAAGTTTCTCCGGCCTTGAAAAAACTTACTTGGGTTCAAGATTTCATTTATCAGGAGGCTGGTCAATGGGTCAAAGCAGCAGAACCCAGAATTTAAGACTTTTCTCTGTTAAAGACCCATGTAATCTGGTGGCTCCCTAAAGGCCTAAACTCTGAGCTCTGGGGGGAATTTTCTCAGAGAAGCAACTTGTATACTCTCTCCTTGGTTTCCAGGGTAGCTTGTAACTTTCAACCAAGGTTTAATAGCTGACTCCCAGTCACTTTTAATGGAGAGTGATTCCAGTAGCAATGTTTTAGAATGGATCAAGCATAAAAAGTATTCCAAAATGCAGGGGTTTGGGTAGAATTTTTACTCACACCTGGCTGTAGATAGCCCTATACTCACAATTACGCTCAAATTTAACTCTAGGTTTCCTCCCTATCACTTCACCACTCCATGTAACTTATTAAATGAAGGCCTAACCCACTCTCTTAGGAAACTTTCTGTTAGGGTATATTAGAAAGAAAAATGCCATCATAAGCATTTAAATATTCAGAATACATTCTAAAGTTTCATGCTATTTGACCAACCAGCTATCGGCATCAGTTTTAGTGCTAGTAACTAGCATGGTCTAATAACTAGCTAATAACTAGCATGGTCTAGCTGATGAGAAACCTTTATCCCACTTCTGCCTGTTATTGTCTCACTGAGCTCTGTCCTTCAAACTGAAACATCCCAGCCATCATTTCTAAAATTTGATTATTAATATAATTCATTTCTCCTAGTTTCACAGAAGGTATATGTGGAATAAATAGATTTTCAAGTGAATTAAAAATACATTCATTCCTCAGAATGCATGGAGGATTGGTTCCAGGGTCTCCCGAAGATCCTGGTATTTACGGATGCCCAAGTCCCTTAGTTCGCCATCCGTATTCGTGGGTTTCGTATCTGCGGTTCCACATCTGCAGATTCAAACAACCATTATTTTCTGTTCACATTTTGTTGAATTTGTGGATGTATGACCTGTGAATATGGAAGGCCCATTATATATAAAGTGTCTTTATTTTAAAATACTGTAGCATAGTGCACTTCAATCTGAAGAACTCACTAAAGAACTCACTTTACAATCACTTCTCTTAGAGACTTAAATTATCCCATCCTGCCAGGAAATAGAAATGAAATATACTTCATGTTCTCAGGTGGTATGGCTAAGTGTAGTGTGGTTTTACCATTATTTAAGCAAGCTCTATCTAGACTCTGGACCAAAGTTCCCCAATTTACAGGAAACAAATTCCAGAACTCAAAGTAAAATTCTATTTTAAAAGCAGAAAAAAACAAGCAACATCTCCAAATCCTCCATAAAACCACACCATTTCAAGAGACTGATTCATTTTACAAGCTTTCTTGGAAGTGACCAAAGATAATCTTGTATGTAATCATTTCTACCTGTATCATATAGTTGAAAAAATAATGAATATGGAGTTATAACATTATAGTAGTTGTCTAAACCAAGACCTGTTGGACCAGAGAAAAGATTAGTTTCCTTGGCCACTTGCACACGGAGTGCATACTTCCAAAGACTGCACCTCATTCTCCTGTACCGCTCCATCCAGGGTAATAGCCATGTGCCTCTGCAGGCCACAGTCATTTATACTGAAAATATACATAGGGGTAAATCTTACTCAACTTCTCAAGATCTTAACATATGGATTAAATATCCCTTGTTCGACCTTTATTTTAAAATTTCTGTTGGCACTGTGATTTCCCTAAGATTGCTTCAAGGATCCCAGAAATAATAATATAATTTGATGTGGTCCAGATAATAAAGCATGAACTTGTAGAAGAAAAAAAATCCCTGCTTAGACTAATCTACCTCTCTGTCCTGGAACTTGAGACATTAGGATCACTATTACCCCTGAATCCCAAGCTCAGCTTTAGCTCGTGTTCCCTTTGATGGAGAAAGAATGGTTCAATATACAAGGAAACAGCAAGACACGGAGAGTGACTATTTTCTCTAGAGAAACATCAAATTGGACCAGACTCCCTGAATCTTCAACTAATTCCCCCCTTCCCTCCTATGGCTATATCCATTCACTCTTTCATCTGATAAACATTTTTTGAGAACCTACTATGTGTAAGACCTTATGTTAGGCTCCAGTGGTACAGCACTGGCAGTGGCAGTTCCTTCACTTAGGGAGTTTATGGACCAGCTTGGCAAAAAAATAAATAAATAGGCCAATTGCAATTCAGCTCGGTAAGTACTAGGTTAGGTTAGGATAGGTGTAGGGGGCTGGTATAGGAAAGTGGTCAAGAAAAGCCTTCCAGAAAAACTCTTCTGAGTCTTGAAGGACAAGTAATCATCAAGGTTACAGGACAGGTATTCAGATCTGCAGTTTAGAAAAAGAACTAGGTCTCAGAGGGGATGACACACCCACGGTTTCAAGAGCCAGAGCCACTCTGGATCCACTCATTCATTTACTGCTTCTAACAGGAACTGTTTTCTCTACAACACAGCATCTTTTTATGGAACAAGTAAAATGAGAATAGAAATTATTTCCAGGGGCCATTCGAAACAATTCCTCTCAGCTTTTTAGGGCCTATGGTTTGCTTAAGGTGATGGCTGGGTGACAGCCCTTTAACGGAGAGAAATGCAACTCAGAACTGTAAAGACTTTTTGAGAATCCACAGGAATAAAGACTATCAGTGGCAAATGCAGGCGCCAAGCTTGGATAAATTCCACTATTTAAGCCTTAAATGAGAAATTGTGCTCAGGAAATCAAGGAGCTGACACAACAGCAAATCAGGAGTTGCAGCGGCATAAACAAGAGGCAGGATGGTGTGCACTTTAAACACTGAAGGCATACTAACCCCAGCTAGGTCACTCAAAGTCATAGAATTGTAAATGTTTGTCAGAAATGGAATCAGTGGGCTTGAACCACTCCAGGCAAGGTCTCCTGTGTAACCAAATAACTCATAATCCTCTTAGTGTAAACTGGCTCGGGGACCTGAAGGTCGGAAATGCTGTTTCCTAGAAGTAGCTGAATATTCCAAGAAAGTAAGTTGGCTTAGTGTGGGTGCGAATGCCTGAGGCTAGTCATCAGGGAAACTTGGCTTCTAATTTCTGCTTTGGGGTTGATTTATGATGACCTCTTATGCAAGCCATTTGACCTCTCTCAGACTATTTAACCACCTGGAAAACAAATACCTTCCCTACTTACTTTGACACTTTAATGTGAGGTTGTGTGAGAAACCGGGTGTGAGAGAAATTAAAAAGCAAAAAATTGAGCTAGAGATGAATTAAATGACCTAAGCAATAAAATAAATTGCCTCTAGGGGGGCCAACAGCATAGTATATGTCTGGGAAGAAACGTCACTGACGGTATATAAGGTGCCAGGCACTGTGTTAGGCATGTCTCACAGCTGCCTGATAGGATGTCACTGTCATACCAGCGGGTTAAAAATCTTTCTCAGGAGCACATGACTAATAAATTGTAGCACAAGAATTCAAACCCAGGTGTCCCTAACAAAAAGGTAAACAATGAAAAAGAAAGATAAAAGAGACTGTATCTGAAAGATAAAAGATTCCAGTATCTGGATAAATATGGACGAGAAGCAATCAAGAAGAATTTGATGCCTGAGGCCAGAGGAAGTCACTTGAGACCCTTTAACACACAATTTCTGTGAGTGTTATGTGGATCCGGAATTCATGTTTCAAGGCAGCAGAGGCCATGTACTCATTTTCTGAATACACTAATTTGCTTTGGTTCTTCCATGGTGAGAAGCTATGTTCCCTATAGCCCACCTTTTTTATTACAGTAAAGATCTTGTGAAATGATCAAGTGGGTGGATCATGGTGAATTCGTGACCATTCTCAGGAAAACCATGTCAAAGAACTTGTCCGGGGGGAAGAGGATGTGTTACACCACAGGCATGTTCTCATCCTCTACCTCCTCCTCCATGTCATCATCATCATCACCATCATCATCATCATATGAAAGCCTACAAACTCCTGTCATTGAGCAAATAAATTAGTTAGCCTTCCTCACTACAGTTCCCCCATATGTGATATAAGAGAGTTGGATCAAGCTATATCTTGGGTTTTTCCCACCCTTTAAATTTTGAGAATTTTCAAATCACAGTGAGCTTGATCTGAGTAAGACAGAGAGAAGACAGAAGAGTAAGACAGAATATGACAAATCACAACCCCTGCCCTCAAGAGACTTAGAAACTAGAAGGTATCTAGAAAAGCTGGAATTCATAACAAAAAATTAATTGAAAGAACTATCACTAGGAAATACTGATATCTTATTACTATATATAATATTGAATAATATTTATCTTGGAAAAGTTAAATTGGGCTACTTGCCTCTTTTCTTAATTAGACCACCCTTTACTCTCAATTTCTACTTCACATACTCCTTCATTTCTACTTTCCAAAATTACACTCATGATTTGAAACCTAAGCTTCAAATGCCACATCAATCAAAAGGTTTTCTTTCCTCTCTACATAGGATCCAATTCTCCTTTAAATTCTAGTTCTACTTTCTGATTTGCCTGTATAACATCACAGCCAGGAGGCGCCTGAGATGCATTTTATTTGGCGGGGGTGAGGGGGGTGGATTTTGAACTCTGGCTCAACCACTGACTGACTAGCTGGCTTCCCTAAACCTTCATTTCATCTCCAGTAAAGTAGGTCTAATAGTAATCTCTGCCTCTCAGAGGTATTGTGCAGATTAAACAAAGAAACACGTGAATGTGTTTAGCAGAGTGTCAATGAATGTATCTGAATCCCCCAGCAGTCTTTACTTAGCTTTCTTCTCCAGTCATTTGTGTATCTGTTTTATCTCCTTTGGAAGACAGTGAAATCTGAGCACGGAAACTCTTCTCTTACTCATCTCTGGGCATTTTCCTCCTTGCCCTACCCCTTATGCCAACCTAGTACCTAGCACACATTCCCTTTGTTTATGTGTAAATTTTACCAACTGGTGCCAGTCTGTACACAGAGTCTCCTGGAGCCTGCTATGAATGCTCAGTAATGTACACCTCAACATTAGCTGCAGTTAAAATCTTTCCAACCATAAGAAAATCATCAATTTTTCTACTGAAAACCCCTGTCATAAAATATGCAGTCTCTGGTGTGATCCCTAAGAGATAAGACGCCTTCTCGCAAAGCACGTGGCCAATTTCTGAGTCCTGCCTTGGTGAGCTCAGACTCTTGCCTAATCCTGGAAGACAATCAGTGGTAGCCTGAATTATGAAGCATAAATGCTCACATTTGCGGACTCTCTAGCTGACATACCAGCTCCTGTCATTAAAGGTCACCCAGCGACTGAGCCTTCCAGAGAGAGAATGAGTCACCTTCGTTTCTCTACTCTCCTTCCTGTTCCAACATAACCCTTTTGGAACCAATGTGTTCCAACATAACCCTTTTCCCTTTCACTGGTCCCCTTTCAACTTCCTGAGCATTTGGCAGTTTTCCACAGTATCCAACCTACCAGGCTGTAAATACCCAACAGGAAAACAGACCATTTGTGTTTATAGGACTTCCGATAGCTCCTCATCTAAACCATAAATATAAAATGCATTTTGACATTTCTCAGAAAATATTCCATCTTGAAAATTCAATTGACAGCGTAAATTTACTCCCTACAAGTCAGCACCAAATTCTTCACTTTGCAATTTTCAATCAAGCTCGTGCATATAGCTGCACTGTGCTAGCAAAACTAGAACATTATTAAGTCACATACCCAGAGTGGCCATGTCTTAAAATGATTATTTCTAAGCTCTAAGAAATTGTTTGGTGGTATCTGAGCATCATAAACAGCTACAGTGTGGGGATGTAAAGTACAGCAGAGGGAATATAGTCAATAATATTGTAATAACTATGGCGCCAGGTGGGTACTAGACGTATCAGGGGGATCACTTTGTACATTACTTAAATGTCTAAACACTATGCGGTACACCTGAAACCAGATCATATTGAATGTCAACTGTAATTGAAAAATGGTTTTTAAATTAAAATTCAAAAATAAATAAATAAACAGCTAAAGGCTTCATGTGGAAGATTTCTCCAGCTGCAGCCACAGCAGAGGCCGGCAGTATGGACTGTGGGTAAGATCACAGATTTAGACATCAGACAGGCATCTGCTCTGCTACCTACCTGACGTATCACTTGGGAAGCAAATTTCCTAAGCCATACGTTCCTCATTAAAGTAGCAAGAAATACCCAAACTACTGAATAGAATCATTTATGGCACTAAAATGAGACAATGTATTTAAATCACCTACCCAGTACTTGACATTTATTGGATACTCAGCTAAAGAAGCCAATTAAAGAAAACTTCTTATATCCATTACAAGATAGAAATATAAAGGCTAAAATAGTTACCCAGCTCTAAGAAATATTGTCTTATTCTGGCAGAGCTACCTGACTTGGAGCAGAATTTAGAAAGATTTGATTTTGTCCACCACGTTCTTGATCCTGTCTTCAATTTTTTCCCTCTCCATCCACTAGGTGCCATGACCAAGCCAGGATTAGCTGGTGTTCTCCAGGAATGGTGCATTAGGCATCTAGGAGTGATCGTGCAAGCAACTGTTTAGGCGTCTGCCTCTCCTACTGGGGTCTAAGCTCCCAAAGGCAGGACCCCTGTCTTTCCTTTCTGTATCCTCATTACTTATTTGTGTTCAATAGGAGAAGGCCATGGACTAATTCTTAGTGTCAGACTAGCTGCCAGCTCATACCTCTCAGGGACTGCTTTTTTGCTTCTGGAAGTATTCGGTGTTATTTATCTCACATGGAAGGGACTGCTGAGGCCATTGGCATCATTCTATGTGCTTTGTTTACATGCTGTGCCTTCTTTAATCTTCTCAACTGTCTATGAGGCAGGCACTTCTGTTAGTCTGATAGACAAGAGAAATGAGGCTCAGAGGGGTTAATTAAACTTACCAAAGTCTTACTATTAGTGACTGAGAGTGGATGCCAAACCATACCTTACTGACTGTGAATCCCACTGACTAACTAAATACCCATTTCCAAGTATTGACTGCTCTAGTGGGCCGAACTATCACCATGAAATATTGTTGGTGGGTTTCGTTATTATATTTCAAGTTCTTGTAGGTATCTTATCCCAGATCAGACCAACTGACTCCCCTTGAAAGTTGAAGAGATCAAGACTGTTTACTTTTATCATTACAATCATGTCCATGGCCAGAGACTTACAGGTCAAACCTGACCCTTTTATTCTTCAAGACCAATTCTCAGCATTAAAATGTATAGCGTCAGTGTAACCTGCCCTGTATGAAGCATCCTGACATGTGGTAGGTCATGCTTCCCGCCTCACACTCTCACTGGTCAGAGGTTTCCAGTGGGGGAGATCCTATGCAACATGTGGGTGTACTATTTCTTCATTTTTCCGTGGCTTAACTATAAGAAGTTATTGAAGTCTGGGCCATAGTCATGCCAGCTTAGAAACAGGACAACCAAATCTTGGTGGAAAGGAACATGTTACCGTAGGTAGGGTAAATGCCAGCTGCCACCTAGAATACAAGCAGGTGCCCCCACTTCCTACAAAAGTCCCTCGCAACTTTGAGACTCTAAGAGATATCCAGAGATGATATCTGCAAGACTTCTGCACTTGGTCCTGCCACTGGCCAAGTTTGTATGAATGTTCACATGAAAACATGTGAAGCAGGTTTAACCTGTTGTTAGATAACCCAGCAATTAGAGTCAGTGGGGAGCCAAGAAAAGTTTTGAGGATGCGGGGAGTCATTTACTTTGTGTTAATAGAAGTTAAGAGGATTTTTTTTCTGGAACCTGTACTTGAAAGTTAACCATGTCTCCGTAACAAAAATAAATCTTGCCCCCTCTGTCCTTCTTCTTCCCAAGGCCCCAGTCGGTACACAACATCTTCTGTCCTAAAGTGAGCCAGGGTAATTTAATTATTCTCTTAACATTGGCAGTGACTTTCTCAGATGGTTTCCTTCTAACCCTTTTGATAGTTTTTAATCCTATTAGCAGGTTCCCATCATAGAACATTAATGTGGTTGTATGTGATTTCATTTTTTGCCAATACCCTAAAAAAGGCAGCAGCTTAGTAGTGACTTTTATGTCATGTGGTTTTAGCAAAATTGAATGCTAATGAGATGTGATTGGGTGGAAAATTATAGCAATAGGGTGCTTCCCATCTATAATTGCAGCATAGGCTTTAGCTTGGAATGGGGGTGCCAGGATTTCTTTATTTAATAGTGATTTCTAAGGCACAGAAATACACTGTGTATTTACAATTATGCAGAAGATGATTAAGTGGCTTTCATTGGTGAACTGTCACACAGCCTTGCAAATCATAGAGATGGCCTGGGAAAGCAGCAGGAAGATTACAGTTGCATTGTTTTATTGGAAGTTTCATTTATCACACACCCTTCCACCATCATCCACCAAAAGAAGTAGAAAGGGATACAGAAGCATAGCAATGATGGTGGGCTTATCTAAAATAAACTTATTAAATGAGACAGATTCTTTATTAAGTAGTCAGGAGCCAAATGATTAAACAGCTTTCCTTGTCATTGAACTCCAAGTAAAAATCAATGTACATTATACTGCTGCTGCAGCTGAGATTGCAAAAGACCGAAGGACACTGGAAAGACTGTGATTTACTCACATATTTCATGACCGTGATGGTCAAGAGATGGAGTGCAGTTTGTTCACAGAGGATAACTTATATCACATTTATTTTTATATATATTAGAAAAGCTACTTGTATAGACTCCCCAATCATAGTAATCCTGTTGCAAAAATATGTGTCCACCTGGAAAGAATTGTCTCTACATTCAGAGCATTTTTAAGAACAAGAAACTGCTTTACAGAGACTTAATATGTTGTCATTCAACTGCAGATGGGGCTACCCAGTGAGTTTGGCATGGTTTATGACAAATACCATGATGAGGGGTTGTTAAACACAGTGCGGGGTACTCCTTGTGCCACCACACAGCACTAAAGGGGCAGAGAATTATGTTCTTGCATAACTGAAACAAGTCAATTGTTCTTGCATGCAAACTTTCTCTAACACCAATAGTATCTGCAAATTTATACAAGTAATTATCCTTCCAATCTCAAATTTAAAGAAAAATTTTAAATAGGGAAAAATTTAAACTACAATATTCTTTCCCTAAAAGATTTCCCTCTCCTTGATTATCAGTAAAAAAAATTGGCATTATTTAGCTACTTATGAAATGTCTACTTCTAAAAATAACTTAAGGTGGTTTATAATAAAAGCTGTGTATATGAAAAAAGAAAAACAACAAATTTAAAAACAAAAAATAACCAGAAATGCCATAAAAATCAAACTGTATGGAAGTCTGACAACCAAGGAGTTAAAGAAGAAACATTCAGCCAGACCAGTAGAAGGGGCGGAGATGGACAGCCAGGGTGGAGATGACTCGCTACAAAGCAGTGGCTAGAGAAATGGGGCTGCTGATGTGGTGGCTGGCAGATCAGGTGGTTCCACATTTGCATGCAGATAAACTAGGAGGAACAACTGGGGAGCAAGACAGACCACACAACCAAGGGTTCCAGCACAGGAAAATAAAGCTTCAAAATCTCTGACTGTAAAATCTTATGGGGGTTGTGGTGGCAGGAGAAACTCCCAACCTCACAGGAGAGTTCATTGGAGAGACCCACAGGGTCCTAAAATGTACACAAACCCATCGACCAGGGAATCAATACCAGAAGGACCTGACTTGTTTGTGGGTAGTGGAGGAAGTGACTGAAAGCCAGCAGAGAGCAGAGCAAGAGGCATTGTTTCCTCTCTGACCCCTCCCCATCATATAGCACCACAATGCAGTAACAGATGGTTGCCCCTCCCTGGTGAATACCTAAGGTTCCACCCCTTACTACATAACAGGCATGCAAAAAAATATGGCCCAAATGAAAGAACAGATCAAAGCTCCCAAAATAAAATTAAACAATAAAGAGATAGCCAACATATCAGATTCAGAGTTTAAAACACTGGTAATCAGAATGCTCATAGAAATGGTTGTAAAATAGAGGGAAAAGTAAAGGCTATGCAAAGTGAAATAAAGAAAAATATACAGGGAACCAAGAGTGAAGGGAAGGAAACTGGGACTCAACTCAACGATTTGGAGCAGATGGAAGAAATAACCATTTACCCAGAAGAGAATGAAGAAATGAGAATTCAAAAAAAATGAGGAGAGACTTAGGAACCTCTGAGACAACTTTAAATGCTCCAACATCCAAATCATAGAGGTGCTAGAAAGAAAAGAGGAAGAGCAAGAAATTGAAAACTTATTTGAAAATATAATGAAGGAGAACTTCCTGAATCTGGCAAAGGAAATAGATTTCCAGGAAGTCCAGGAAGCTAAGAGAATCCCAAAGAAGTTGGACTCAAGGAAGCACACACCAAGGGACATCATAATTTCATTACCCAGGATTAAAGATAAAGAGAGAATCTTAAAAGCTGCAAGAGAAAAGGAGACAGTTACCTACAAAGAAGTTTCCAAAGCTGAATCTTTTGAGAACAAAAGAAACCTTGCAGGCAAGAAGGGGCTGGAAAGAAGTATTCAAGGTCATGAAAGGCAAGGACTTACATCTACAATTACTCTGTCCAGCAAAGCTATCATTTAGAATGGAAAGGCAGATAAAGTGCTTCCCAGATAAGGTCAAGTTAAAGGAGTTCATCATCACCCAGTCCTTATTATATGAATTGTTAAAGGGACTTATCTAAGGTTCAATAACTGAACCTAAAAAAAAAAACAAACTAAGCAAACAACTAGAACAGGAACAGAATTACAGAAATGGAGATCACATGGAGGGTTAATGGCAGGGAGGAAAGTAGACAAGAATGGGGAAAAAGGTACAGAGAAGAAGCATAAATGGTAGGTACAAAATAGACAGGAGGAGGTTAAGAATAGTTTAGGAAATGGAGAAGCCAAAGAACTTTTATGTACGACCCATGGGCATGAACTAAGTGGAGGGGGAATGCTGATGGGAGGGGTGGTGCAAGGCAGAAAGGAATAAAGTGGAGAAAAAAATGGGACAACTATAACAGCATAATCAAACATATGTTTTTTAAAACACATGTATAATCCAAATACCAATTATCTATTGCTATGTATCAAACTACCTTGAATGCCTATAAGGTCTGTGTGTACCTAAAATATCTGAAACACGTGAAGTATGAGAAAACGGAATTTGAAGCCTGTGTCAAATGGGAAGTACACGCCCTGTCTAAAAGCATCGGACGTTTTTTATTCAGTTGACTATACGTGCCGTACAATCATTTACTCTATAGATAATGGTACGTGTCAGGATCTTGGGAATAAACGCAGAGATTGTTTGGGTTGTCTCTGTTCCACAATGACAGGGCCCTAATATGGGGTGGTTTGAACACCCTCAACTTCTGAGGCCATTTGTCTAGAGCCTCAGGTGGTTCGGAGTTTCCTTGGGTGTTGCCAAGGTGGTTTCCTCATTCACATGTCTGGCTCTTTGGAAATGCTTAAAACAGCTGAGGCTGGCTGGATGTCTCTCTCTTTCTTAATGGATTCCCCCAGGCACAGCGGTCTCTGAGTAGCTGGACTTCTCACATGGTGGGTAGCTGTCCCTTTGTGATCCAAGAAGCCAGGGAAGAAACCATGACATTTCTTGAGAGTATCGAGATCTCAAGATGATCTTGAGATCATCTCATAACATGATCTCCATCACATTCTAGAGGTCAGACAAGTCACTAACCCTTGACTCAAGAGGAGGTAAGTTAGACAATACTTCCTAATAGAGGGAGTAGCATAGAATGTGTAGCCACCTTAACATACACCATAGACATGTAGTAATTACAATATCGATAATTTTAAAATGAGAAAAGCTACATAATTGAAGGAACAAGCAATTTTACTAGAAAATTAAGCTAATAACACCTCCTGCTTTGTGCTATGAGCACAAAATGTAACCCAGAGCTTCCTAGTGATCAAGGCAAAAAGAAAGGAAAGAACCAGCAACATAATACTCATTAACTGTTTCAAAAAACATCATGCTTGATTCTTTTGCAGTCATTTTACAAAGAATAAAATAATAATGGACAAAGATAGAATATGAAATGTATCTTTTATACAGTTTCTTTCTACCTAATCTTCCTTTTCTGCATTAATTACCCAGTTCACCCCTGTGGTGGTAGTAATTTTGGAGGAAATTAGCTACTTAGTATGGGGCCTGAGGTTAAGGATAAAGGAAGAGAGAAGAAAAATGAGGGTGAGCTGAGACAAACACACACATACACACCACAGGAAAAACAAAGAATAAAAGAAAGAGAGAGAGAGAGAAATTAGATATGTAAAACTTTGACTTGCTCTGGCTTGTCAAGAGTTTCACAGGTCAACAACTCAAATGCCTATGAGGGCCGTATGTACCTAACATATCTGAAACACGTGAAGTATAAGAAAACAGAACTCGAAGCCTCTGTCAAATGGGAAATTTGCTAACCTGTCTAAAAGCATCAAGTTGTTTTTGATTAAGTTGATTACATGTGCTATGCTGTCAATCATATCCATGTCTGTGAATGACTTCCAGGTTTTATCTCCAGACTGATTCCATGGAGAAGGTCTGAGCTCTCAAATCAGAGTGCTGGATTTCCCGTGTCCTTCCCAGCCCAGAGGTACAGGATGACACTGAAGGACGGATCACAAGTATTCTCAGAACTGTGGGGACCTCTCTCAGTTCCCAGTTTCTTCAGATCCAGCACCTATCACTGCATGAAATAATTACTAGGGAAGAAATGAGAGGAGAGATTTTGATTGCTCAAAATGAATAAAATAGTGAGCTAAGTCAGGCTAGTGCTTAAAAGCAGCTCTCGCTCCACTCGTCTTAGAACTGAGAAATGGCTGAGTGAATACTGTGATGCAGGCTACTGCTATGCCATTTACCTCTGATTGCTCTTTTTAGACACACTGTGCTAAGAGCCATAAAAGGACTCCCATGTGTACTTTACTTTAGAAAGATTGGCAACCTGAGTGCTCCTCAAACTATGACAAAAAGTTCTCCTCAAAAGAAAAAATAAACAAATGGGACTATATCAAACTAAGCTTTTACACAGCAAAGGAAAACATTAACAAAATGAAAAGACAACTCACAGAATGGGAGAACATATTTGCCAATGATACAGATGATCAAGGGTCAATATCCAAAATTTATAAAAAACTTATAGAACTCAACACCAAAAACAAACAAACAAACAAACAATCCAACTAAAAAATGGGCAAAGGACCTGAATAAACACTTCTCCAAAGATGGTCAATAGACATATGAAAAGATGCCCAATGTCACTAATCCTCAGAGAAATGCAAATTAAAGGCAGAATGAGTAGCATCTCACCCCTGTCAGAATGGCTATCATCAGTAAATCAACAAACAACAAGTGTGGGCAAGGATGTGGAGAAGGAGCAACCCTTTTGCACTGTTGGTGGGAATGCAGACTGGTGCAACAACTGTGGAAAGCAGTTTGGAGATAACTCAAAAAATTAAAAATGGAGCTGCCTTATGACCCAGTGATTCTACTTCTGGGAATATCTTAAAAGAAAACAAAACACTGATTTGAAAGAATGAATATAAGCGCCACTATGTTCACTGCAGTGTTATTTACAATAGCCAAGATTTGGAAACAGCCCAAGTGCCCATCAGTAGAAAAGAAGTCATTCAGGGTGAGATCCGGTGAACAGGGAGGGTGAGGCATGGAGGTCAGGCCTTTTTTGGCCAAAAACTGCTGAACACTTAGCGCAATGTGGGCACATGCAGTCGTCAATCACCCATCATAAAATAGGCAAATACATTGAAAGAGTCTTCAAAATATATTCACTGAAGTTGAACACAGCCTCTCACAACAACACCAGCTGGTACTCTGATACAGAAGGGTTTGTAGAACACTCATCTAGCAGGGGAAGCCTATTCTACAAGCAGTCTGCCCTTCAGAAGATAATTCTGCTTTTTTTGGATCCCCTATCATAAAAGTTTAAAGGTAAGCAAATGGATAGACAAATAAAAAACAAATATTCACACACAAACACACAAACACATACACAATCTGTACTCACACATAACCACATACACATAGATTCATACACACATACATAGATATATACACAGATGTACCCACACAACTACATATATGGTCATACTTGTATATGTACACAAACACACATAGACATCCACCTACATGTTTGTAAGAGATAATAAGTTAACTATCAGGATTAGATTGTGGGAAACACCAACAAAACTCACGGTATTATCAGGGAAAATGGTATTAGAGGGCATAACAGATAGAAGAGGATTTGGAAGAACAAATGAAAGAATAAAGAGTTTACTCTCCACAAAGAAGAGGAGTCACTATAAGTAGATTATCATAATGTAGGCAGATTTCCCAAAATCATATTGTACATTGCCAACTACTTACTTACACATCACATATTATGTACACTAGATTCTGAGTCTGAGAATGAATAACAGATCATATTTATCAAACTTGACAATATTTTAATCTTATTTTTTACAGAGTTTAAATGCTTTCTTTAAAGAAAATAGAAAATATAAAAAAAATAGAAAGCAAGAAATTGTATTACCACAACCCTCTACCTGAAAAAATGTTTTCTTCTTTTCTTCCTCCTCCTTTTAATGGGCTGCCATTAAAACCAGTAAATATCCAGAAAATTAACACTTTTTCTTTTTAATCAAAAAAACTTTTATAAAATGTAGAATTCTTAGTAAATAAAACATGCTGCTTTTTATAGTTGAGACTTCTCCCTTTTAAAAATTACGTGGTAGATGCTGGTAGTGTTTACAATGATCTGAGCTCTCTTTAGATAAATCAAATTTTATTTTTAGCCGAGCATATGGCTACCCAGTGCCTCTGCTAGTCTCTTCCAATTTAATCACCCTGTCTTTTCCAGTCGTGAGGGAGCTCAGCCTGGGTACTTCTGGCATCTCCACCCCACAGTCTCCCTTCAGTGTGCCACGCTTCCAATGTGGGTGCGTATTTCCATTAAAATGAGTCATACTCATTAATGTCTTATTCTATATCTCAAACGGTTTTTTTCAAAAGTTAATGAATAGTAATGGACAATGACACAAAAACATTATGTCTTCCAGAACAGAGAGCTGCAGTTCAATATTATCCTTTGATCCTATATCCACAGTTAACCTATGCTGCATCTTTCAGAGACCCCTTAGGCCAAATGCATTTGGGAGAGTCCGCACATAACTAGTGGGTCATTTCGAGACACCTAACTCAAATGTCACTAGGTGTTAGCCTTTGCTGAGATACAAAAAGCTCAGTTGAGTTTCACAAATTGTGTATATTCTCAATAATTTGGGTCTTTAATGTTTTCTTTGATGGCCAGTTTGTTCTGACTCATTGATTGGAGAAAATTAGGTGAGATATAAGAAATAGGAATCATTACTCCCTTTTGATTGGGGTTTATGATCAAGAATAATGAGGTGAACTTTCTAGTAAAATGGCCCTGATCTTTTCAATTCATCTATTTGCCCATTAGCTACCTGTACTACTCTGTGGGAGGAAAAAAAAAAAAACGTTAGTTCCTCCCTATTAACATATTCTGTTATTCAGTCTTAATTGCAGACATAGACTTTTTACAGACTAATGTAACAAAACAAAAGATATCATAGGAAAATGAGTTTGATGAGGAAGGGGAGAACTCATTTTATTTTAGAACAAAGAAAATATGTCACAATTAGGGGAATTATAAACCCTTTGGTTTCATAAATACTCCATCTTCATGATAATGGACAGCTGTGTTCTTATCAACTTGTAAGAATCAGCTAACTTTGGTCAGAGATGGAGTTATTAAAGGTAGAGAACAAAGGAAACAGACTCTCTCCTTCTGAGTGGGCATTTTCAGTGTGGAATTACAGCAAAGTTTCTCATCAACCCGTAAACTGACATTCACAGTAATTGAATTTATCATCATTCACTCCCTGCCACACAGAGCCTGGTATTAATAGGACTTGTCCTTCATTGCTAAGGACTGCACAGTTTCCCCCTTCGGGATCTTATGTGAAGATCCTGCTGGTACTATTGATATTAGTTTTCTTCTAATGGAAAACTCTTTTCCTCTGCAATTCATTTTAAAGTTACCCCAGCATGTACCCAAAAAGGCAACAGCTAAGGCAACAAGACAGAGAGAACCACACAATTAGCAATGGTTTTCAAATGAAGGTCCCAGGTGTGAAGAAAAGCAGGGGACCAAGAGCAATTGTGTGCCTCAAGGGAACGTGGGATTATATATGGTCACTTAAAACTGAAGCTCAATGAGGCCTCACAGGAATTACCAAAGCCGTCTATTCCCCATGTGTGAAAGACAGGGTCCAAAGCACCCCTGAGACAGCATTGACTAGGGGACAAAAGGCTGCTGGGGCTTCAGGTTGCCGCCTAAGAAAAGCTGCAGCCCCAGCCTTAAGATTACAAGATCTTGGTAAGGTTTCAGAGAGCTGTGCAACTTCTCCTTTTCACCCTGGATGTTTCCCTGAACCAGGGAACTTGTTAAAGGAACAGAAGTTAAGTAGCCTGAATCTCCTTTCACCCGCATTTGGGAGGATTAGATCTCCAAAGAGCAGTTTGGTGGTGGCCCCTGAGGAGACTGAGAATGCAAACAAGCTGAGTCCCTGACTTGTAAAGGAAGAGGCCTCGGGGCTAAAGGAGACAGTCTGGGAAGTTTGGCATTCACAAGGTCCTTGTGGTTTTCCACCTTCAAAGTCCCTAATGTAACTGCAAGGACAATGTCAATTTTAATTAAAAAAATATATGAGGACTGTTAGGAGAATAACAGCTTCACAGAATTAATATTTTACATAATAAATTAAATATTGTTCTATCCTCAAGGCCAAGGTCTCAGAGCATCGGTCTCATAAACTAAGAGTGAATGAGGTGTCATTTGTATCTATTTCTTGTGTGTGTCTATTTTGCAACGTTTTAAGAATGGGGATGATTTGGAAGGGAAAATGCTTTCTTCACTGGCTTTAGTTTTCTGACTCTACTTATAAACAAAGACTTAAGATTCAAGAGGGCTAACCACAGAATGATTAAAAATTATAAAAGCTTTATTTGAAGGGAGACATTGATTAGCGCTGTGCTTTCCTCTTTGTATATATCCCAAAGATGACAGCACTCTGGACACTGAGATGAATACACCCCAAAGAGGAAAAAATAGTCACTGATTACATGCGTGTACTTTTTACCAGGAAAAACACACAATTCTGAATTTATTAAGCCTCAGAGAAAAGCAAAAATAGCCATTATGAGAAAAAGAGAATGAGACAGCGATAGCAAGACAGAGTGAGGGACGAAGGGAGAGAGAAAACATGATATGGAAAACACTGAAACTCAGCCACAGAACTGCGAGGTATCAGATGAAACAATATTATGACTAGATTTATCATAAGACAAAAAAATACCTCCACAGTAATTCTTGTGGTGATCTGTCATTAAAATGTCTTACTTGGCACTCTCCCAACCTGCTGGTATCTGTATAATATGTTAAAACCATATTCTGGAGGACATTTGACAATATCATATAAAAAGCCTTAAACCCCCCAAAATTCATTTATTTTAGGCCATTTTGCCTAAAGAAATATGCATGTGACATAAGCATGTGAAATGAGCAAGCAGAAATGGCCTAAAGTTCTGATAATAAGAAATTGGTTAAGTGAACTACAACATATCTGTTAGCTATTTAATATAGGTTATCAGAGATTATTTAATCATATGGGAATAGCTGCGATAGATTGAATAAACGGTATAGCTATGTCACAGCACTACAGTTCCATGAAAAGTGTGTAGAGTCTTGAAAGTGTATCGTAATACACTGGAAGGAGGAAATATAACTGTGCTGAAGGGAACTATTGATTATGTGTCACATTGATTTCTAGTAAGTCACTTGCTCAAAAGGTGACCAGAGGAATAAAAATGTGTTAGATTTGGATTTGTTCATTCATTATTCATTTACTTATTCATCTATTCATTCAGCCATTATTTCTGAAATACCTTCTCCATGCTTAACACTGGGCTAGGTACTGAAGTATAATTTCAGAAAAATGAGACTGGACAAGCATGTTGAAAATGGTTCAAGAAGAGCCTTTGCATCAGCATGCCTCATACAAGATTCTCTGCTCTCCATTATGTCAAGTGAAATAAGCCAGGTGGAGAGGAACAAATACCATATGATCTCACCTTTAACAGAAAACGAATCAACAAAAGAAAAAAGCAAACTAAATATAATCAGAGACATTGGAATTAAGAACAAACTGACAGTAACCAGAGGGGACATGGCGGGGGGAATAATGGGGAGAAGGGTTTTCAGGAACAACTATAAAGGACACATGGACAAAAACCAAGGGGGGGTGTGGAAGCAGGAGAGGGAGGTGGGGAGGGCTGGGGTTGGGGGGAGTGGTGGGGGGTAAATGCAAACAACTGTAATTGAACAACAATAAAATAATTAAAAAAAAAGATTGCTCTCTCGTAGGCATGGGAAGTCACTGGCGAATTTTGAGCAGGATAATGACAAGGCTTGGTTTTAACATTAGATAATTTTGGCAGCAGTTGCAGCGGGGGGGCTGGGGGGGACCACAGGGGGACACTACTAGAGTAGTCATGTGGCAAGTAGTCTTTGGGGTAGTCCAGTGAGAGCCAAGGAGAATCTGAACCAAGGCAGTTACCCAGACAGAGACAAGGGGGCAGATGTAAATGATATTTGGGAATGAAAATTAAACATGAAGACTGAATTTGCATATGAGGAGCAGAAGGAATATGCATAATTTTGAGTAAATCCCAGGTTTGTGCTTAGGTGGAGAATGGTGATGTTTAGCCAAAAAACAAACAAACAAACAAACAAAAACCCCAAAGTTTGGATAGCAACCTATGGCTCTTTATACATTTTCAACATGCTGAGATATATAAATGTATTCATATGTGCCTATGACAAAATTACATATATATATACATATATATTATATAAAACAAGCTTTGTCATAAGAGCTTTATCAATACTAAAGAGCTGGTTCCAATCCTCTACTATAAACACTTTTTGGTGTTCACTACACTGCCTATGGTTTCCTTTAATAAAGTGACAGTTGAAATTTGAAAGATATTAAAGTTTAGAATGCTGGTATATTTCAGACTTCAAGTGTGTCACCTAGTATTTTAATTAAAAAAAGAGGCATCATGAACAATTTTGAACTTGCCCAAAATATTTTTAAAAAGTTTGAAATTCTACAATTTCTCAAGGAACTATAAATGTTGATAATAAAACTGGGAGGGGGCTGGATTGGGGGGGTGAGGGATTGAACAAAAAGGAAAAACAACCTCATGAACACGGACAACAGTGTGGTGACTGCCAGGGGGTGGGGGGGGAGGGGGTGGTGGAGGAGGGAATGGGGCGGATAAAGGGTGAGGGACGGAGGCTTGACTTGTGGTGGTGAAGACACAATACGGCATACAGATGATGAGTTGTAGACCTGTGCACCTGGAACCTGTATAGTTTTGTTTACCAGTGTCACTCCAATAAACTCAATAAAAAGACATCTTTGTTTTAATTTAGGGAGCACTAACAATGCACCTAGCTCTGGGCTAAGAATGTTATATACACTACTTATCATTCACTTATCACAGCAACGGTGTTAGGTAAGCGTCTTCACTGTATAAACGATAAAGCAGAGCTCTGAGAGATTGTCATTTGCCCAAAATTATACAACTATCAAGTGGCACAGCCAGAATTCAGACCAAGGTTATCAATCTTTTTACTGTATACATTGAACCATGTCAATTACTTTGTGAAAATTCGGACTTCTTAGAAACATCTTTCTGAAAACATCACAGATGAGCTTTGCGGATCTGAGTGGCAATGGGGTCTGACAGATTATTGAACTGAGGGGATAGAGTCCAAACTCCTAGCCTGAACTGGGCCACAGATTTGACCTTGACCAAGTGGCTTAGAACTCTAGGTTTCATTTTCTTTATTTGAAAAATAAGCAAATTGAATTAGAAGTCACTTCTGAGATGTCATTTGTATTTGTTCCATAAGAAATGTGACATTTCTTTCATTTACACAGGATAAGATTTCAAAGCATTACAGGCCTTTTCATAAACAGTGGAATTTGCTTATTTCAGACATGGAAATGCTATGCATTCTTTATTTCCAGGAAATAAAGAGAATGGCCTCTACTACGTATGTTTGTAAACTGGTCAGTTCACGTTAAATGCTTTGATGCAGCCGCAGCGTTCTCAGAATCCCTTGCTCAGTTTATTATTCCATCACCTCAAAGTGGGATTTCAGGTTAAAATAAAGCAGGCGGCTCTGACAAACTGCTTCAGGGTCAGAGCTAAGCACAGTCTCATCCTTATCAAAAAGATTTACAGTGATCTGGTGAACCAGGGATGACCTGACTTCATTAACTATCTCTAGGTAATAATATAAGGGCAATAGAAAGTATCCCTGGGAGATCCACCTAGCGGTCTACCTACCTTTAACCATTGGAACTAGCTCCACCATTAGAAGGGAGAGGGATAATCGCCTTACAACATAGCTTAGTATTTCAAAATTTCTATATTGAAACAATTATTCAAAGCCATCTACTCCAACATTTTCTCAATGATGGCCCACAGATAGATATGCATGCATTAGAAAGTTGTTGGTCCAAGGCAAAATTAGAAAAGGACAGAGTACTAACTTTAAATAAAGCCTTGCAGTCAATTACTCTTTTTTCTAAGATTATGTACTTCAAACTTAATATGGATTTCTTGTTAAATCATAATTATAAATTAAGTTAATCTTTTTGTTGTTTTGTTTCTATTCAAAAATATGTACCCTTACTTGGTAAAATAATAATATATGGGCATCACATTTTCTTAAACTTTTAATATTTGGTGAAATTAAAATTTTAGGGAACTGCTGGTCTAATCTAATCAAAAATCTCTTCTGATGTTTAAAACCCTCTCTGGTTTTTCATTCAGCCACCTTGCCTAACCGGAACTGCACTGGCAATGAGGGGGGCAACACCCACGAGCAACCCGACCCCATTTTTGGGTGGTCCCAGGTGTTTGGTAGGTCTTTCTTATATGGTGCTAAAATGTTTTGAGGAGCTCCACTAAATAGTAATATTGTACAACACATTTTACAAATACTAAAATGAGAAAAGTTGTCTCATTTGTACTAACTGGTGAGTAATAAAGCTGGGCTTAATCTTAGTCCCAACATACTTCAAAGCTCACACTCGTCATAAACAAAATATACTGCTTTGTGAGTCTGCGCCATTGAGATGGTAGAGACCGAGTATAGTCTCGCTTCCATGTGATTGTCTTTCATAAATTTAAAGGCAACTTTTATGTTTCTCTGAGCTCTTTCTTAGCTAGGATGAATATGAACAATTTTTTTAGTTCTCGCTAATGGGATCTGGTTCCCTCATATAATTTTACCACGACAGTCTCTTAATCGGTCACTCTTCATTGTCTGCAAAGTTCACAGGGGTCAATGTGGAGGTTATAAAAAAATATGGGCTTTGAATACAGGCTCACCTGGGTGTGGGCCCTGGCTTCAACACTGGCTAGTTCTGCGACCTATTGAGAGCTATGCGTTTGTCAGAGTTGAGTATTCATTTCCTCATCTGTAAAATGGTGATCACACATCATAGCGTTCCTGGGGAGATTAAATAGAAAAATTTAAACTTGAAAGGCCTTTGCTAAGTTAGCCAGCAGAAAACTAGAACACTGAAAAAAAATGTGTGTATGTTTATGTGTACCTGGACTATAATAGATAAAAATAAAGTAAAAATTAACTTGATAAAATCTGTTAGTTTTCATAGATCTCTAAGATATAAAACAATAAGAGAAGATAAACAAATGTTCCTATTGTTCTGATTTCCATAAGAATGCAAAGATTAGTTTCAATTAACTTGCGACACTTGTCCCCCATCGATCCCTTGATGCATGTGCTTTTCTGGAATTGGATTGCTACCCAAGCATGGCAAATTAAATTTCCGATTTAACAATTAAAACCATCAGGCTGATGAACGAGACCAGAAGGCGGATTCATCCTGGGTGAAGCTCTGGCCCCCAGGCATAAATGGGGTGGACTCTCTCTGTTTCTGAGAGCTGCCAGGCAGGCCGGCTCAGATTGCACAAGCCTGGGACTGACCTCATTGTACAATGTCACCAGGCATCTCCACTCACTGGATGGTGGCCCTTCAGGTACTTAAGAGTGAGTCACTCATATCCTCGTAATGTCATTCTCCCCTCCTAGCCAGTAAGGTCTGGTTTAGCACCCAGATAAATAGGAGAAGAATTTAACTGGCTTCTCACTCTGCTTTAAGATAGAGAGATTGAGTGATTGAGCTTATAAATTGGTCTTCATATTTTCTCCATGGACTAATCACACAAAGTAAAATTTCCTGTTAAAATACGTGCACAGTGCCCTAATCACATGAAAGCACTATGCACTACCTTTGTAATCAGATAGATGTAGGATTAAATTTTGGCTTCCACGTTTACTTGTGGTTATATAGGTTGGAGTTATATGCCTTGGCTATATAACTTGTACCTTGGGCACATAACTTAATCACTCCGAGTTTCAGTTTATCATCTGGGAAGTGAAAAACAGAGCACGTATTTTACAGGACTGCTTTGGAGATTAGAGGTCCTTAGTAAAGTGCTCAGCTGGCCCACTGGCACATAACAGACACACAGGAAGTGGTGGCTTGCATGGAGACAGGACTAGTCTCTGTTACGGTCCAGGTCTCTTCCTTTAGTAGTTGTAGTGTCTGGGATATTGAGAACGTACAAAAATAGATCATGGTCACATGGGACATTTTGTTAATTTTATGGAACTAGACAACTATCTTGGAGAGAAAAATGTGACACCTCAAACTCTTCTAAAAGTTCATTATCACCTGAAAAAACCCTGTTCTAATTGTATAGCCGTAGGAGTCATTCTCAAATCTAACTTTTCTGGAACCATATATTGTTCATAATATCCATAGAAAACAGAAATAGTACCTGTGAGTAATTTCTAACTACCTCAGATTTCTGGTAACCTGACTGACACTTTTAAAATTACAACTCATTGATCTTATAACAGAAAGAAACAGAACATTTAAAAAAGAGATAGTTAAAAAGCATTAAACCAGATTAACAGAAAGAATTTATGAAAAGATGGTGCATACAAAAAGGTCAGGGCACGTAAGCTATTCTACCTTTAGCTAACTAGTAAGTCCCCAAAGGGAAAGTGTCAGTCAATGAATTGCCGAGTGTTTTGGGCCTATCTGCGTGAGCTGCTTCATTGTTTTAATATGAAGCCTCATGACCTTAAAACATGTTCAGAAAATCTCCCTCCCATTGCTTATTATGTACGTCCTCAGCAGTCACCAGATAATAAAGTCCAGTCCCTAGTATGCAGAATTATAAACCAACACACACGCAAAACGATGTCCTAATTCATTTCCAATAACGGAAGTAACTAGCAATGAAAGCAGGCACATCACCTGTTTTGATGGGCGGAGGCACTGCCATTATGGGGAGAAAAGAGACTGAGAACAGGGAATAGTATTCTGAGATTATTGAACCTCCTCTATTTTTTCTTAATTGCAAGTGCCTTCACTCCCACAACAGCACTCCACATGTATTTCCCAGAAATGGGTAAAAGGGAATTTTCTGAGAGCTTTTCTAGAGGGTAACTAAAGCTGTCAAAAAGACTCCTAAAACTCAGAGATTAATACTATCATAATTGCTTTGTAAAAAATAAATTAAGAAAGTGCCCAAACAGGCTCCAGCTGAGTTCACATCTTTTTAACATGTAGCTAACCTGACATCTGCAGCGGGGTTGTGGGGCAACCTGGCTTACTTCGCTCCCAGGATGGCCGGAGTTCAGGCCTTACTGTGTCAGCAGTTCCTTTATCAGCTTTTACCATCCAGAGATTACTGACTTTTCAAAATGCAATCACGCATATTCACTGGAGGTTGAAATTGGGCAAATCGAGCTCCGGTAGAGTACTGTACTAGTATGTATGGCTAATGTTTTGAAATCGAGACTTCCTAAAATGTGAAATGGGAGAAACTGTGGAATTTAGCAAAAGTTAAACAGCAAAACCCTAGCCTACATCATCACTCCGGAGCCTGGAGAATAGAGAGTAGTGGTCAGCATGTAGGTGGTCTGAACTCAGGCACGGCCTCCGCTAGGTGGGAGGTTTAAAACTGCCCTGGGCAAGTCTCCAAGCAGCTTCCTCCTGTCTAACAGATTTTTAAATTATTGGATTTGTGACTTAACCTCTCAGAACTCTGGTTTCTTCATCTGTAAAATGGGAATCATGATTTGTGTCTTACTCATCACTTCAGAATTATTGTAATAGTGGTGTATTTGGTCCACTTTGAACAAAAGATACAAGCTTACACCTGAGCTCAGGTAGTTTGCCTGAACAAAACCCCAGGGCTTTCTTCCCTTGATTTCCTCCTGGAAAGAACCAGGACTAACTCCCCATGAAGAACTAAGCCATTCCCTAATCGTGAACATAAACAGGAAGATACCTAAAAGAGCACAGCTGCAGCAGGTCTCAGGTAAACATTTACCCAGGGTTTTAGATCTGTAAATGTTCCGGCCTCAGCCATAAAATGTGCGTTTGTACACACAAGAACTCTTGAGAGGAGAGCCTATTCTCTGGTGAAACAATGTGTATTTTATTAAGAATTACTTCAGCATGGTGTGGCTCTAACTATCCATCTGATTACAGGGTACAACTTGTGACGCTGATATGGCTACTCAGGTCTCAGTGGAGATCCCTTTTTCTTTCCACTTATGCCTTAGTGCCCTCCGTCACCTCATATTCCAAGTCTGGCTGGTGAGGTTGAATGTCAAGTCAGATTTACTCCCATACGTAGCACTCAGTCTCTTCAACTGCAGTTGTTCAAAGTGCAGCCATCTAGGCTGGTGGGCTTCCCCTTGGCTACAACAAATGAAGTTCCCATTAGCAATGCAGAAATGTATCAACTTAAGGACCGCAAGACAAGGCTATTGGCTTGTGAGATATTTACGAGGACTCACTTTGCCTACTATGGGGAACTTACTTTTATAAGCATTTCTGGTTTTAGAAATGGGAAAGAAATATATTTGCAGTAAATGGTCCCTGGAGGAATCTTTCCCATTACTGAAATATCTTGTGCCCTAGGCGGCATAGGCTAAGATAAAAGCTCTCCATTTGGGATATAAGGTTTTACCTGACTCAGGGTTATAAATGGGCTTTTTAAACAATGAAGCAGTGCACGAAATTGTTAGAAAAATCTCTCTGAAATGTAGGAGGTCTATTTCTTACCTAAGCAAGAACAGACTCGAGATGATGTTATGGAGCCCTTGAGCTCAGCGCTCTGCCTCTTGGCTCTCTGCTCATCCTCTCCATTTCCATTCTTCCCACATCCCATCTTGTTTGCTGGCTGTTTCCCCAGCCAGGCTGAACTGCTTGGGGGAGTGATGGTGTTCTATTTATCAGTTATGTTTGGTGGTTAGCACGATGAGTGTCACACACTAAGTGTTTGCTGATTGTATACAGCACTGATTCCAATACCTGCAGAAAGTATGAATGAGTGCCGACTCTCATGCACGCTTTGTTGTTTTTAAAAATTTAATTCTTGACATAGACTTGTGTCTTATGATATGATACTGACTCCTCCTCTCCGAAAGGCGGTGCAGCATTATGGATTCTGCTTGAGATTTTACTGTATGTGATTTTCAAACATACCACACTACTAAATGTACTCTGGAATGCAAATCCAGTAATTAAGCTGAGCATGCAGCAAAGCTGGCGATGTCTTTGAAAACATATTTTCTAGAAAGTAGGCTTATTTTAGATTTTCCCCTTCTAATTTCCATTCCATCCAGACAGACTTCATAAGTAGCAACTTTTCCTCCATTATGGCTGCTTTGTGTATTTTCCATTATTCTTCCCCTAAGACAGGTCTTTATCAACCATCTAATGAGCTATTCTTTACATAAGATTTAGAAGAAAGCAGCTACAAAGTATGTGCTATGGAGATTCACTGGAGGATATATTCCCCTAAAGGGTGGCCTGACGTCATAAATGGGGAAACAGCCTTGGTCAGAAATATTACCTAACAGGAGGCATAATTTTTCATAAAGAAACTCTGGTTCATGATGTGCAGAACTGATATCTACCTCAGACCTGTTCCATGGCATGCAGGCCCGCCCCCCACAGCACAGGTGTTCTGTGTGCACAGGAACATGTGCAGGTAGCTTTGGAGTTGCCATCTGCCATGTGACTGAGAAGGCAGAGTCCTTAAATAATTAACTGCCACACTAGATGTGCAGATGTTACTGTCTAACACATGCGGTGCGTGCTGGCATGGCACACAGCGGTGGCGTCTGGAGGAAGCTGTTCATCCACTAGGGACGTATTACATAATTGATTAAAATAACCTTAGAGAGCTAGCCCAGCATTTCACTCTGCTGTTGCCAATGGCTGAGCCAGAGACTGGGATGCCTTTTGAAAACACAGAAATCTGGTTTAGCTTGAATTAATTATCAAATATTCATTTGAATATTTATTCTATCAGTCACTGTCAAACTTTAGTGAGCATCTAAATTAGTTGGTATCTTTTTTGTGATGCAAATTTATAAACCTAACTCCCAGAAATTCTGATTCAATAGTTTAATGGGGTCTAGAAGGCTGCCCTTTCAATAAAGCCACAAAGTGATTCTAAGTCCAATGGTCATCAGACCCCACTTATAAACTAACTATGTGTCTCCCCCAAATTTGTATGTTGAAACCTAATCCCCAATGTAACGGTTTTAGAGGTGGTGTCTTTAGGAGATACTTAGGTCATGACAATGGAGGCTTCATGAATGGGGTAGTATCCTTATTAAATAAACTGCAGGGAGCTCCCTCACCACTCCCCCCATGTGAGGGCACAGCTGAAAGACTCCAGGAGGTATAGCCTCACCAGACACCATCTCCTGCTGAGTACCATGTCCAACATCACGGAACTGGCACTACAGGTATGAGGTGAAGACAGGCAAGCAAACGGGCAGTTACAACCAGTCCAGGAGGTGCTAGGAGGTGGGAGGCCTTTGGGAGGAGCACCAAACCCAGACTTAGAAATGTTGAAGAATTCTAAGAAAAACTGGTCAAGTCAGAAGAAGCAGTACAAATGGAGTTGATAAAGGAGGAATTGGGACAGAGACTGGCATGACGTTAGACCTAAAAACACCTGCAGACAAAGCACGGTTGAGGATCCAGGTGAAAATACCTTGTTACAGAGTGCTGGGGAGAGGAATGACTTGTGAAGTTGGAGAATAGGTATTGCTCAAACCATACAGGCTTTGTCATTATGATTCATGAACTTGTACTGAATCATGAGATCAGCGTGGGACCATGTGCTACACTTGGAAAGTACCCCTGGTTAAAGTGTGATGGATGGATTATGGTAGAGTGCGACAATATCACATTTGCAATGTATATCAACTATGTAGCTTTATTAGTCTCACCTCACAGATGAAGGAACTAAAATTTTAGGAAAATCAAGTACCTTTACAAACCCTCAATGTTAGTGAGTACACACATTGGGAAGAGGGGGTAGAAGAGGTTCCAAACCTGAAATGTGTCTGCTTTTGAAGTCAGCGCTCTCTCCGCATTATGGTGTTGTCTCCTGATCATTCTAGAACATAATCATAGCATGGGAAGTGCTTCCTTGATGATGAATTTACAACCTAATCTCTTAACCAGAGGAAGAGTTTTAATTCTCAGAGGAAGTTGGCACAGAAATGTTTATGCTTTATAGCTCACCTCATTTACCAAGCGAATGGGTCAGTATTTAAAGGGGATGAGGGGCCGACTCCCCATTGCCTCCCCAGTTCCTGCAGGTCACAGGGGAAGGATAAGAATGCTCTTATTGAGAGATGCTCTAAAGGGAAATGAGGTTGTAATGAGCACCACCTCAAGGGAACAGGGAGACTTTTCTCCTTGTCAGAAGTGCTTGCTCTTCCAGGAACTTCAAACCAGCCTGTGTTTCTCTTGCCTCTCATAGCTCAAAATAGCAAAAAGGCTGGAATAAATAAATATACTTTGATCTGACAGGTAGCAGTGGGACTGCTCACTTTCCTTGCTTCCCCCTGGTTTCACAATCCAAAAATAAGGTAGAAGTAGGGGCAGTTGCCATATATCATATTGCAGTCTTGGCTAAGAGTGATTTTCAAAATTGTTGCTCACAGGGGTGTCACTTGTTCAAATCCATAGTCCAAATTGTCCTTCGTTCAAGACTCCAGTTGTTCTTGGAAGCAGCCTTTGACTCAAAGTGCCAGTTTGCAATTTTTGCAATTGCCTTTGCACCTTCCCTGGTGCTGACCAAGGGCTCAGGTTAATGATGATGGGATCCTAGTGTTTGATCAGTTATTTATGGCGTCTTAACTATGAAGTATCAATTCCTCTGATATAACCTTCATACGATTCCTCTTGACCATAACCTAAATTAAAATGCACAGCATAATTCATTGATGGTTGCTGAAATTTTGCCAGGGATTTAGAATTTTGAGTTTAAAAGAGCTTATTATGAATGCGGTTGGTATGTCTATAAATGAGAAAAAAATTGGAGGATGTTTACATAATAATGATATTCATATATCATTATCTTATATGATATACGAGCTTCTTTGGAGGCAGGAATTATTTTATTTGTGGTTCACACACAGGAGATACTCCTTTCATATTTCTATACTACTTAATAAACTACTAAATAGGCTAATCTCACTTTTAATCTCATATGAACATTTTGAATATCCTATAAAATATATAGGATTTATTTAATTATCTCCATCAGAGAAAATACTGCATTTATTTAATGAAAGAAATGTGAATATAGGTATTTTTATAGCCACGCCCCTGCACCAGGCAAGATCTCCTTCCTTGTCTTAAGAACAAAGACTTGCTTTAAGAAAAATTGTGAAATACATACAAGACCGCTTTAAACCCTTAATCCTTCCATTCACACACCCTTCCCTACCCTAGGGGTCCCTGGTGAAGCCTAAGTAAAACCCACTGTGTCTTCTGGTTCCTTGCCTATCCTCTCCTCCAAACCTGTTCTCCGGATCTGGGAAATTTGGTCTCACCAAATTATAGCTTAACAGCGACCCCTTTTGGAAGATTTTGTTTTAACAGAGCATATTATACAATTTGGACTGTCCATTGTCTTCCTGGCTGTTAAAGCGCAGTTTATTTGTCAAAGGACATAATAAAAGAAGCTCACAGAGCCAGCCAGCTGTGGTCAATATCCTTAGGACAGGCACTGGCCCATAGCATCCTCCTGCTTGTCTCCTTGACCTGCTCTTACAGTGCATCCATCCTGTGGCAACATAATCTGGATACTGCTGTGTGATTCAGGACGTTTTTATTTTTGTCTACTCTTTGGATATTCTTCTCCAGCTCATAAATTCCTCCGCCAAGCTGGTGCTACTATCAGTGGATTACTATCAAATATGGACTGACCCCCTTGGGAGTAGCATTTCTAGCATCAACAACCAACACATGAGTTTGAGGGAAAGGAAGGGATATTCGAGAGCTCCTGAAATCACGTTTGTCCCGCCTCTGCTTAAGGCTCACTGCTGGAAACTATTTATCACAGTTGATTTTTCTCAGTGACAGAGAGAATTTAAAACTATGTTTAAGATGTTTAGATAAGCCTTTTGCAAGCTCTTGCTCAATCTGCCTTCTGTTCCTCCCTACACACCACCCCTTCTTCTGCTCCCCAGCTCCAAACACAATGGTATTCGCACCACATGCAGGTGGCAACCCCACATGATATCCAACCTCAACTCAGCGTCTGGGCAGCCCAGTCTGAGCCTGTCACCCTGGGCCCGCATTTATCCAGGAAGGGGAGATCAGAAAATACCAAACCCTTTATCATTTTCTAACATTTTGAACTCCTGATTCTAAGAAATGAATCATCTATCTAAACCCTTTCTCCCTAAAAAAATCTCTGGAGACAAATACCAACTTTCCTTGATTATTTTTACCGCTCTTTCACTTTTGCTCTGGCATGATAATGCTGATTTAAGTGTTGGTAATGACAACGACGGGCAATACACTGAGTTTTGAGATGTCAATTTATGAAATTTTAAAGCTTGAAATAAAAGCTTTTAAAAAGCTCCACAAGTTTGTGTCACAAGGTAACAACTAATGTGGAAAAGCAGTTTACAAAAATTATGTTTGGGGAAAAGTGATTGAACAATGAGTGTCAATAAGGAATTTGCAAATATGTATACAATCATGCTTAAAACCTGGGGAGAAACTGCTGTTGTAATTTGAACTGAGAGCTCTATGACCTAAAGACATATGGGGTTAGGACAGAAGAATAAAACTCCCACTGAACTATCTCGTAGGTAGTCATGGTCCTGAGAGGCATCGGCTGAGATCACATTTAAGGTATAACCTGTGTCTTCCCCTCCAGGTAATGTAGGTTTGATTTCCCTCTGATGGGTTTGTTGTGAGCCCATGTATCATTCCCAAGCAACTGTTAAATATGCAAAAGCACAAAGGCAGTCCTTGCTGTAACAAAGATAAAACGCTGGTGCAATAAAAATGCCACACAGTGTGCAAGGACAAAACGGGTCCCAGCTCAGTGTGGCTGCAGGCAGCTGCCAGTGTCTCCCTCTGCTCCGTCTACTTTTTGCCCTTTGCTGCTCAGATCTCAATAGTCTGTTACCTGTTTCCTGAACTGTACCCAAGAAAGACGATGCAGGCTAGTGTTCTCATGTTGAGAAAACATCACTATACAACAGCCCCCCTTACCCATGGGATATGTTCCAAGAACCCCAACGTTTGTCTGAAACTGCAGATAGCACCCAACCCTACACATACACACCTATGAAAAAGTTTAATTTATAATTAGGCACAGTAAAAGATCAACAATGATAATTAATTAAAAAATAGAACAATTATAATGATTTACCCATGTTTTTTCTTCTGTTGAATAGAAAATAAAATTATTTTATTTAAGCTCAGTCCCATGAGATCGGTATGGCAAATATTATATCCATTTTCTTAAGGAGAAGACTAAGAGTCAGAAAGGTTAAGTGACTTAGAAGATTATACAGGTAATAAATAAATGCTGAATCTAGAAAATAGTCAATCCAGAACCCATGTTTCCAGCCAAGAGTTTTCTCCACCCTGCCACTGAACTCTGTATTTTGAGGACTACAAACTCCTAACAATAGCCACAGTCTATATGCATCCCCAATATCTAAGTATTCATTCACTTGTTATACACATACAAAATCATGTCACATACATTTTAAAAGAAAAAATTCTAAATGATGAAATATATAAAAAGAATTTCCTTTTCTTCCCACCCCATGTGGACCTCATTCTATACACCCTCAGAGGAATGTGCTAGATGTTAATTTGCAATTTATATTTTGTATTAGCTCTTATCTGAGACCTTTCATTTGAGCATAAAACCAGCGTGGAGCCTCAAAGATCAAGGGAGATACAAGAAAAATGAATTCTCCCCTATTGGCCTTATCTCCTCTATGGTTACCATCCAAGAAATAATATAAGAAATAGAGGTGTTTTTGTTTATGTGTTTGTTCATTTGTTTGTTTGTTTGTTTTGTTTTGTTTTGTTTCTTGATTTTGGTTCAGAGGTCTGGGGTCCAACACAACTATCTTCCTGTCCTGTGGTTACCACCGTGTCCAGAGGAAATCCATCAGCACGTTCCCAAGCGCCCACTGCCCCGGAAGGGTAGCCCTGTAAATGGTGAAGGCTCCACAGTGTGCCCTGGCTGTGCCAGAATAACCAGTGTCCATGCAGTCTCAGAGACCTTATGTGGAAATGATCACCCCTTCTCCTGAACTTTATATGTTTAGTTCTTATATTTATCTTCAAAACTCCCCGTGAGGTATGCAAATCAGATAGTATTTTTCAACTAACAGACAAGAAAGCTAAGTTTAAAAGTTAAGTATTACTTGCCTGGTACATTTTATATACTAGGATCGTAACAAAATTTAGTTGAATGAATGATAAATGTCTAAGTGCATAGAGCAGAATTATTTCTAAGATCTAATGTTCCTAACTCCTGGTGATGGTGTTTTTTTCCCTTAAAATACAGTTGTCCCAAGCAGGTGGAAGACAGGAAGGGAAGGCAAGACTAAATTTGCAATGGGGAAGCCCGGAGCAGGTTCTAAGTGACTTGAGCAGGTCGCTCCATCTCAATCACGGTCCCTAAGATTCTGTAAAGTGGTATGTTTAATACCTGCTTGATCCATTTCACAAAGTTGCTCGTAGGGTCAAACTAAACAATCCAAATGTAATTGTCTAGGACTATTGCCATCACTTAAATTCCTTACATAATTGAAAGGGAGAACTTTTTCCAAAACATCTGGATCAAGAAAGCCACAGGTATGGATCATATTCGTCAGCTATTCTGATAAACGTATTTATCAGAATTAATTGCTTCATTAAATAAAAATACTTATTTAAGACATAATATTAACTGAGCACAGGAAACATAAAGAATAAGGAGACATTAGTGGTCCCTCCAAGGAAATTGCAATCTAATGCTAAAGAAAAATATATCACTTTGCTAGGGCTGCCAAACAAAGCACCACAGACTGCGTGGCTTAATCAATAGTTGTGGAGGTTGGAAGTCCAAGATCAAGGTTTGGTTTCTTCTGAGGCCTTTTGCCTTGGCTGCCTTCTCATATCCTCAGCATTACTCTGTGTATGTGTACCTTGGTATCATTCTGTGTGTCCAAACTTTCTCGTCTCCTAAGGATGCCAGTCAGATCGGATCAGAGTCCAACCTAAAGACCTCATTTTAACGTAATCACCCTCTTTTAAAGGATCTATCTCCAAATACAGTCACAGCTTGAAGTACTAGGCATTAAGACTTCAGGATATTGGGTTGGCCAAAAAGCCCATTTAGTTTTTCCATAAAATAAAAGACACGTTTTTCATTTTCACCACTAATTTTATTGATTTGGATATTGTGAGTATGTCAGCTATCTCCTGCTATTGGCTTCTAGTGGGTAGAGGCCAGGGGTGCTGCTAAACATCTTCCAATGCATAACACAGCCCCTCAGCAAAGAATTATTTGACCAAAATGTCAATAGTACCAAGAAGCTTTGCAAACTACTTCTGACACATTTGATCAGTCACAGCACCTCCTCCAAATATTGCATAAATCTTTTCTTTTTGCATTTCAGTTGTGTTCTTACCTTTCTTGAAATAATAAAGCATAATACATCAAAATGTTGCATGTATTCTTCCATCTTCAACGTTAAAATGGCTACACAAAAATTCACCAATTTTGATAAGTTGTTTTAAATGCACACTGATATAACAGCTGTCACAATATAAACTGACAAAATTATTTTAAATGAAGTTAAAGATAACTAAGCACGATTAGAGCCATTGGATGGAAAAATTAAATGAATGTTTTGGCCAACCCAATATTTATTTTAGATAGACACACTGCAACCCGTAACAGAAAGATAATATAAAAGCACAGATAACAAGGAGGTGACAGGAAATTATGTTGTATAAATGCTGAGAAAGGACAATCACCAAGTCCTGGGGGGTCTATGAAAACCTGAAAGAAACGAGATTTATAGTGGACTGTGGAGCAGACAATAAGTGGAAGCTTCCTGTAGATGTTTGATAGAAACAAGGAGATAAGTAATGTGCTTGCATCACGTAGTTTATCTGCCCGTACTGCACTTCAAAACAATAACGGTGTTCACTACTATAAACGATACTTCAGTGTGTAAAATATTTTTATTTCTATTCTCTCATTTTATGTTAGAGTTAACCTCCTAACAATATGCATTACATAAGTATTGCAATGTATGTGTACTAACACCAAAGCAAATTCTTGCCACTAAATGGTTTTGCCCTAGCATTTTAACATTTGGGAGGGAACTCTGTTTTTTTATTATTTTCTATTATTGTTCAATTATACTTGTCCCAATCCCCCTCCATTGCTCTCCCCTGCCCCATCCAACCCCCAACCCCACTCTCACAGCATTCTAACTTTTAAAGAGCCCTTGCTCTCCCTTTTTTTTTTTTCTTTTGGACAATTCAGAGCAGAAAAGATCTGGATGTTAGATGTCAGCAATGAAAAAAAGGAGGACAACCCAAAAAGCGTTGGAGCGGGGGCCCAGATCCAAACTGTGCTGCTCGAATGAACCCTTTTTACTTAGCTGCAAACGCAGCGGGCCTCCAGATCATTATTGTATGTGTTAAGCTGTAATGAAGAGATTTTTTTCTTCATTGTTTCCCTCTATATATTTGAATCTAGAGAATCCATGTTAATCTAAAAGAACTCATTCCTGTCAGCTGCCAGCTGTTCTAGATAATGTTTAATCAACTGATTGAGTGGCATGCATATCTTAACATATGAAGTCATTTTGTCTGATTTGAGGTTCCATATAGTATCTAAGTGCCATCCACTGTATTTGTATTCTGGACCAGGAATGCACTTATACATTTTTTCCCTCAGCAACAGCTCTGATTCTTCACAAACTCAACACTTAAAATACTTAACTAGCATTAAATAGATGAGGCAAGATCAGATAGCTGGAATAAAATATTACTTAAGGCATTATTTAAAATGTCACAGTGTCAGAATGTCACATGAGCCTGTAGGCAGAAAAGCTGCAAAGGTGAAATTATACAGAATAACTTCATCAGAGTTCATTTGAAAATCTTGCCAATTTGGGAATGCATGCTAACATGCATACTGAAATGTGTACCTTTAAAAATCCAATTAAACTTCTGCAGACATTTCAAAAAATAAGTAAATAAATAAAAATAACCAGCAGCACAGACAAGTATCTATGCACAAAGAAGTTCATTGGAATGATATTTGCAAAGGCCAAATGGTGCATTTCCAACAATATGGAATTTATTAACTAAATGGTGGTACATTCATAGAATAAAATAGTAAGTCGCTATTATCAGACGTAGGTGTTCCTTAACTCTATACAGGCCTGGAGTGTGCCTACCCAAAGTGTGATCTGTGACCACCTACAGTAGCATCAGCTGGAAGCCTATTGGAAATGGAGGATAATGGGTCCCACCCCAGAGCTACTAAATCACAACCTGCACTTTAACCAGCTTCACAGGTGATGTCTGTGCACATTAAAGTTGGAGGAGTCATGACCCAGAACAGGGGTGTCAAACTCATTTTCACCGGGGGCCACATCAGCCTTGTGGTTGCCGTGAAAGGGCCAAATGTAATTTCAACTCCTTAACAGTTAAGGAGTAGTTACTTTTATACAGTCCTGAAATTATCTCGGCCCTTTGAAGGCAACCGTGAGGCTGATGTGGGCCCCGGTGAAAATGAGTTTGACACCCCTGCCCTAGAAGATACATGCTTGTCACACACCCCTGCTTTGCAGATTATGGCACTGAGGCGCAAAGATATCCAGCATGAGACAGAAGCTGAGGTGGGACTATATGCAATCATATTTTAACAAAGATAATTTGAATGAAATAATGCAAAGCCATTTTTTTTTGGTACAATCCCTTGTAGGGGTCAGACAAGAACTCACCTAATAGCAGATATTAAACTACTGGGTAAACAAGCATTTATCAACTTCTCTGTCCTCTGATCTCAGGCTTCGACCTTCTATCTAACCCCAGTTTAGAAGATATTTGAGGCGCTACAATGAAGTCATATACAACTCTTCTGGCCATAGTGCACAGTACAGGACAAACAAAACAAAACAACGAAAGCCAGCTTTGAACCCTTATCAGATATAAAAGAGGGTTTTTTTGTTTTGTTTTGTTTTTGTATATTCTTGAGTTACATTTGTTTTTATTTTTTAAGTTTTTAAATTTTAATTGTTGTTCAAGCACAGTTTTCTGCCCTTTACCCCCATCTCAGCCCACCCCCCAGACCACTCCCTCTTGTTATTGTCCACGTGTCCTTTATACTTGTTCCTGCAAACCCTTCACCCCTCCCCCTGAAATTCCCTCCCCTCTCCCCTCTGGTCACTGTCAGCCTGTTCTCTATTCAGTGTCTTTGGTTATATTTTGCTTGTTTGACTGTTTTATTGATTAGATTCCTGTTAAAGGTGACATCATATGGTATTTGTCTTTCACTGCCTGGCTTATTTTGCTTAGCATAATGCTTTCCACTTCCATCCATGCTGTCGAAAAGGGTAGGAGCTCTTTCTTTCTTTCTGCTGCATAGAATTCCATTGTGCAAATGTACCATAGTTTTTTGATCCATTCATTTACTGATGGGCATCTAGGTTGTTTCTAGCAATTGGCTATTGTAAATTGTGCTGCTATGAACATGGGGGTGCATAGGTTCTTATGGATTGGTGTTTCAGGGTTCTTAGGATATAATCCCAGCAGTGGAATTGCTGGGTCAAAAGGCAGATTCATTTTTAGTTTTCTGAGAAAATTCCATACTCTTTTCCATAGTGGTTGTACCAGCCTGAAATCCCACCAACAGTACACTTGGGTTCCCTTTTCTCCACAACCTGATATAAAAGAGTTTTGGAGATAAAGCTGACCTTATAGTTGATGGGTCTTGTAACTTCACAGTATTCTGAAACACAAAGCCATTTATATAAAAGTTAATCCTGAGACCACTTCACACCATACTACTCTGGATTTTCAAAAAAAAAAGTGTTGCAGTGTCTCACCTGAGATGTTACATGCATTTCCTTCCAAATGTTTGATAAATGGAGGGGGTACACCAGATATTGTCTCACAGGAAACCTCTGGGAAGCCTGAGACTCTGACATTTTATTCATGTCAGGCACACAATTATTCATTCACTCATATTTGAGCCCCATCTATGTGCTGGGTACTACGGATTTATGATTGAATGTTAAATGATCTCTATCCCTTAAAAAAAGCTAACAATCTAGGCTGGCAAACAGCACAGTGACTAAATACATTAAGTTCAATGTGGGACGTGTGTACATGATCCAAATACCTAGTGGGAGTACTTACTTTTTTCTGAGATGGGGAGAAGTGTAAGTTTTCCCAGCGACTGGGACATTCTAATCTGACTTCCATTTCTACCACTTTGTTAATTTTCCCCTTGTCAAGAAAACCAGAGACATATGATTTATTTTCTACTCCACACCTAACATAAAAGGATTAGTAGCTACCATTCCATGAATGACTAATATAGCTGTCAGACATTATTCTAGGTGCTTTTCTTCTTTGCGTATTTCTCACTCAGGCTTTGTTCTGAACTACCCAGTCTTTCAGGCCAAAACCTCAGGAGCCATCCTTGAGACTTGTTTTTCCCTCACCCCAACATTGAATCTATTAGCAAGTCCTCCTGATTCAACCCCCAACCTATATGTCCAACCCCCACGTTTTTCCTCTCCACTACCACTGCCTTAGTCTAAACCTCCATCATCCCTCACCTAAAGCACTATAGTGACCTCCTAAATGACCTGTCTTGCTCTTCACCAAACTATTTTTTCTCACTGTAGCCAGAGAGATTATTGCATAATACAGATCAAATTATGCTCTCCTCCTGCTTAAAATCAGTTGATCTCTTCCCATTTGCCCATTGGAATGAACAGAAAACTGATCACCACAGCTTATAAAAACTGCCATGATATGCCCCGTCATCCCTAAGACCTTACCCCATACAATCCTCTCCCCTCAGTCCACACAGACCCTATTTATGTTCCTATATACTTCCTCACCTCTGAGCTTTTGTATGCCCTGTTCCCTCAGCCCGAGACTCTCATTTTTCATCTCTCTGCTTGGATGATTCATTCCCACTCTTCATGCCTCAGTTTAAAATGTACCATCTCAGGGAGGCACTTGTAATATTACATTCCCCACAAGCCTCACCCCATTATACTGATCACACAATCTTCCTTATTTCCTTTATAGAACTTATCGTTAAAACATAATATGTGATGGCTTAGGGGAGGAAGAGGATTTATGGCTCCCTATAAACTCGATCAGCACTTTCAAAGTCAAATAACACAAAGCCTATATTACTAAAAATATGATTGTCATACAAACACAATTATAGGATAACATCCCCAGTCACCATTTTCCAAACAGTTTGCAATGCTTAACATCTATGTAAAATTCGATAGAAGTCTCTGATTATTGCCAAATATTATTCTCTAGCTCATTTGTATTTTCATTGTCTGCACATTAGAATGTAAGCTTCCTGGGGATCCCAGCAAATAATAGTACATGACTAAATAAATATCAGGGTAGTAAACATATGAATCAACTATAGGGCCACAGCTAGAACAGTACTATGAAGAGAACGTGAAGTCCATGATCCTTCTCTTACCTTTTGTATCCTTACCCGTCAGCTTATTCATTCATTCTTTGATTGATTTACTCAACAACTATTTAATGAAGGATTACATTTCTAGGACCTGGGGATACAAAAGTGAACAAAACAAACAAACAAAAAGCATGCCTTCTAGGATCTTTTAGTTGAAGGAGACAGACAAGAAATATAACATATAAGTAAACTATATGGTAAATGAAAAGTATCATGGGAAAAATAAGTCAGGGTGAGGGAACGGGAATTACCAAGGGAAGGGTGATAAATTTAAACAGGGCAGTCAACACAGCCCATACCTGAACACACAGCCAAAGGATGTGAATTGCAAACACAGTTTGACAGGTTGGATTTTACTGAAATTGGTAGTGTACTTGGATCTCAGTTACAGAGTGGTGGGCCGGAAGAAGGTCTTAGACATCTCTGTGTAGTGGGGACTCCGAATAGGAATCAAGGAATTCAGGGACCACTGAGGATATACGGTGAAACTGAGTTTTGTTTTGTTAGTTTGTGTGATGTATATTTTACTTCATTTCATTGTGTTTTATTTTGTGTGCAAGCACAATAAATGAAAACTGGAGGAAAGAAAAGTTTTGTTAGAAGATTAATTTCCTGACTCTGTAATGGGGTACAGGGTGAGGGGTTTCCTGGGAATATAGAACAAGGCCCCCACAGCCCATGGTTTGGGGAATGGGAGAAGCAGACAATACTGATTAAGGTATCTTGCATATCTATAGCAACTTGGTAGCTAGTTTAATAGCTGTGTTAATAGCTGTGCTACCACCTGAGGCAAGGTGGGTGTGACTTTAAGGGTGTAACCTGACTTACAATTTAGCTAGGGGAGGCAGGTTCCCCTGGATCACTGAGTCACTCTTGCCCTGACTGGGGATGACAGCCCAATGAATGTAAACTATACAGGAGAATTGACCACCGTCACTCATTGTGGGAGGAGTCGGAGTTGAGGTCACACAGCAGGCTCTGGGTGAGGATTAAAACTGAGAGTGGGCAGCCAGGAGGGATTCAGCTATTCAGCTTGGAAGGGAGTAGAAGGGCCATGAGGGAGGAGTGATGTAGCAGCCATGTGAGAGGAAGAAGTTAGCAAGCAACTATGTAGCGTGTAGTCAGGATCCAGCCACGCGGCCTGGTGTAGTAAGGAAGGAGACCTGTTGCTGCCCTGATCGTGCCTGCTCTGACTGACTCTAAAGACTCTCTCTTGCAAGACGCTGCTGACCCACTGCAATGCAAACCTGAGCTTTATCTGGACTCTCAGGACTTAGGTCTTTCCTGAATTTCACCATGACCCAATGCACCACCACACATGCTTTTCTGGACTATTACATGGAGGCTGATGACGACATACCCCAGATCCTGAAGGAGAGAGCTGCTGTTTGAGGATGGCGACTTTGTACCTTCTAGAGGAACTGGAGAACTGTTCATGCAGCCAGCCTAAGATAAGAAGATGGGGAACTATTGGGTTTGCTTTTGGCCTAGAGCCTTTTGGGGAACAAAGGAAGTGCTGCATCTCAGGGAAAGGAGGGCTCTGAACATAAGTGCTCTGAGCCCCGCAAGGTTGGAATATTGGAAACAAAGGCCTGTTCCTTCCAGCATTAATTGTTGGGTCATTCACCAAGTCACTATGTGAATGGGCCCCTGTCAGCTGGGTTACAACCAAACTCATAAATATGTGTCTTAGTCTCATAAAATGAACTTGCACTGTTCCCTCACACATTAGCATTTAGAAGTTGTTAGTTACAATATCTTTTTATTACCGTTGTCACCATCTCATTTAATCCTCCCACCATTATTTTGAGGGAGGTCCTCTTACCACTTCTAATGAACAGAGGAGAAAACTGAGAATAGAGAATAGTACGTTCAATGTTCAGTGAATGTACACTGACCAAACCAGTTGCCGCTTGAGAGAATGGGAGCTTGGAGGAGGTGATGTACTTTATGCTATACCTCCTCTGTCATCAACTCACATTTTCAACAAAGGGAAGCAAACCAATCTACCTCCTGCATAAAGCTTTGCAGTCTTTATGGGGAAGTCTAGGGCAGGGGGTACAAGAGCCCAGAAGAAACAAGTAATTTTTTAAAAAAAGAAAATCCAGAAAATTTGGAAATATTGAAACATTTTTAAACAAAGATAAATCAAGTTCAGGGATACAAAGTTACCACATGCCTCCTTGCTTTCAGAAGACTCTGCAGCTCCAGAATTAAATAACAGAAGGGTGATGCTCCAGCAAGCTAAAAGTCAGCCAGCAAATGCACTAAATGTACCAATTTGGAATTTCCTACTGTGCCTTCCCTGAAGATAAGTTTAAACATTTACATGTTTTAAAATTCCCTAATCTGACTTACCTCAATAATTGTATCCTTCTCATGCTTTCTTATTTATAATCATTATAGGTCAATTTCTCACACAAAAGCAAAATCTGCAGAAGTATGTACATATGTACACACAAACATTTATAAACACTTATGGCAACAGTAGCTTTACAGCTTCTGTGTATGTAAAACACAGTTTATTCCTCTAGTATTATTATGTATTAATTATTATATTATTTTCCATACAAACAATTGTAAAACTACTTTTGCCCTACCTTGTATATCCATTCCAAGGCAGCCTACCACTGGTATGGTTTTTCTCTCTTATTTTTATGTAGAAGAAAAGCTTCAAGTCAATGCAATGTCTCTTTGCCACCTTATTTTCCAAGAGATGATGGAACTCTGGGGAAACCAAAGCAGAAAAGGGGATGCTATGTCTATGCTTTTAGTATAGAATATTAGAAATATCAGGAATGTTCCCAAAAGAAGACTTGTCAGAGGTTGGAAGTGCAGAAGTAATATCGTCCCAGTGTATTCTGAAGTCTGGTATTCTTTGATACCATTATCCCATTTTTTTTCTATATTCACCTTTTAGATTTCATTTTGTCAGGTCAATACTTTTATATAGACTCTTATCCTGAAGAGTATAACCCTATTAAATTAGTTACATCCAAAATCAGTGCCTGTGGACTTCAAAGGTTTTTGAAAAATAAAAAAAGACCCAAGGCTAAAATGTGCAGCTATTAAAAATCTACATTATTAATAATAAGCACTTCAATTTAGTGAGAGCTTATGAGGCACAAGGCACAATATGATAATGTATGTGAAGTGCTGAGCATGGTGGCTGTCACATAGTTAAGACTCAATAAATGATAATTATTTGATGCCAAGCACTGTGTTTATTACCTCACATCTATTACCCTGCCTTATCTTCCGTCATCTATTCAGAGGAAGTTATTCTTCCTTATTTTACGTATGAGGATTTGAGACTCAGAGTTCCACTGGTAAATGGGGAAGCCAGAATTATGACCCATGTGTGTCTGGAACTAAAATCTATTTTATAACCTGCATTCTTATTGTTCAAATAAATTAATTAACAAAATAAGAAAGCCTTTTTAAGTAACAGTTATCCTAAGATATGATTCCATGGCTATATTCCTTATGTTTGACACGGTAATATATCCTTATATATCAATGGGTGTCTGTATGTTAGACCAAGGAGCAATAATACTAATGCTAAGTGCCATGGGTTATGAATAAATCAATAAAGATCTTAATGCTACCCAGTGCTCTATAAGAGAAATCTCCATTGTTTCAAGAAACTGCTGATGAACTTACTATTCAAAATAGTGGGTTCTTACCGTGGTGGCCTGGCCACCATGGATTGGTGGGTGAAATCTCAACACAATGGAGGGGCAGGTATAGTTTCTTAGCATGTGAGAGTCCATGCAGGGCGGTAACTATGAGTATAGATTCTGAAGCCAAACAACTTGGGTTTGATGATGGCTCTGCCATTACTAAGTCTGTCACTTTATGCTAGCCACTTAACCATGATCTGTCTCACCTTCTTCTTTTTTAGAAGTAAAAACAAAACTACCTAGCCTATTGGGTTATTGAGAAAACAAAATGAGTAATTAAACTAAAAACCCTCAGACTGATGCCCAGGAAATAGTGTCAATAAATCTTTGACATCATAATCAATAAATAGTTTTTTCTGCTCTGTGACTGTTCATATCCAATCTGTCATCCAGTCCCTTTGGGAAAATAGAAATAGCCTATTAGATTCCAAATGAACTATACCAGTGATGATACGGAGGAGTTTTATTTGAAAGAATTCGTCTCAGGGAGAAACTTTTATCTTAACAATAAAAATGGGTTCATATGTGCTAGGTGTGAAATTTTGGTCTTCCAGATTCCCAACCAAGTCTATATAATGCAGATGTTGGCTGCCACAAGACTGATTCAAAAAAGAGGCAAAACTACTCTGTGTAATAGAAGATAAATGTGAAATCCCAGTGGGTAAAGACCTTTGCGTATGAAGCAGGAAAGAGAGAGGACTCAGTTACAAGAATGTTGGGGAAAGGGCAGGAAAAGGAAATTTGGAAGCAGCAGCATCAAAGAAAGTTTTAGAGAACAAAATTGCTTAACAGAGGTTTTCTAATCTCCCCAACATAATCTAAAGTAATTTTTACATTGCTGACTAAAGCTTTGCTGTGAGAATATTCCTTTGGAAAGTGCAAAGAGGTTTATTCCTGGGTTTGGGTGGATGCCAGAGAAACAAAAACAAAGACAAAAACAAAAACAAGCAAACAACAATAAAAAAGCACAGAGCAGGAATCAGAGCAAAGGAGGTTATGAGAGCAGAGGTCCACAGATACTTGCAAAAATTGTAAAGAAGCTTCAGACATTTAAGGGCATGGAATTTGTTGGAATCTCAGCCAATGGCACTAATCTCTGCCTTAATTTCAATAGGCTTAATGATATCTTTAGAGCTGACAAATTACCAAGCAGTTATTTTATTATTGAATTATTTTAACTGCAAGACTATAACAAGCAGGACAGAAATGTCTTTGAAACAAGCAGAAACAAAATGTCTTTGTTTTTTTGCAAAGACATTTGGCAAAGATATGATATAATACAGGATCAAGATTATAAACTGAGAATATTCTCCACGGGAGGAAAATAAGGGGCAGAAACACAGGCAAAGATGTATGGGATTCATGATGGTAATGAGGCAAGTTAGGAAGCTGAGTGTAAACACTCACTCAACTGCTAGTGGACATTTAAAAAGTTCACAAATGTTCACATCCATTATCTCATTTAGTGTTTATGCTAAGCCTACTACTGAGATAAGGCAGAAAAGAATCTCCCCATTCCTGTGAAGCAGATCCAACAACCTTTAATAAATGACACCTTCAGCAGAAGAAAAAGCTGGGATGAAAACTCAAGTTGTCTGACCTCTGGTCTGGAGTTCATGTGTTCTTTCATTCAGCAAGTTGTATTGAGGATGAACTAAATGTCCCGTTCTCTGCTGGGGGCTATAATGGGCAATCTCTTGGCCACTAACTCTTGCTTCTTGGTTATAATGGCTAGTAGCACCAAGAGTTCACAATATCTACATGGGACAGGAAGTGAGTTGTGTGTCTAGGGATTCTTCCTATTCTTTGTATCAATATCTCTAAAGCAAATATACTTTGGCAATAGAGGTAACTTTATGCCACCCCAACGACCAGAATTAGATCCTGAAGAATATATATATGCCAGGAGATGCTTGGGTATTTGTGAGCAGATGTATGATTTCATTACCCTAGTTGTTCTGTCCCAGGGGCAGCTTGGTCTCTAGCCATTTAATAATACTGCTTAATTTCAAAGTATTGCTTTTGCTTGGTTTAACCGAATATAATGTATGTGTTCCTTATGCTACATGGAACATGGGAAACTAGTTTCCACAGTACTCCAGTATAAGAACTCCAGTATAAGTTTATATATGGAGTATACTCCAGTATAAGTTTATACTCCAGTATATATATGGAGTTTCAAGAACTCCAGTATAAGTAAACCTCACTTCTATCACCTGTAAAATAGGAAGGATAATAGTACTCAATTCATGGGGTTACTGGAACACTGACTAGGTTTTTGAATAAAAGTACCTAACACAAGTTAAGTGCTTAATAAATGTGTTTTTGTTACTCTAATTGCTATCTATTATACAGATGAGAAGGTTAATTATTTAACCAAGATCAGTAGAGGCTGACTCTGACTCTAGAGCCAGGGATTTTAAACATTCATCCGTCCTGAAGCAGAAATGTAATTATGTTTGGCAATGAGACTGAAGCAAACCAAAGGGTCAATGAAAATGTAGTCAGAACATTGAGCTCAAGAAAGGGGGAAAAATGTAAAAAAACCTTTACAATAACTTGATTTGATGAAAGCAATGACTAGATTCAGTGAAAAGCAATACAAGCTAATGAGCCTCAGGGCAAAAAAGTAAGAACAGGGATTATTATCTTAATGGCTCATTTGCTTCTGAACATTAAACCAGTGATGGATGGAGAGAATCTAGGGGGCTAACACACATCAGAAACCATCCGTGCCTCTAGGAAATCAGAGAGAACATGAAAGGCAATATGGGCAGGTATGATAAGCTGATGCAGAAGAGGAAAAGAAATTTGAAACAGATATTTTCACACAGAAGCTAGAAGGAAACTCCTAAATATACAAGAAATACAAAAACTAAAAATGATCTTGTAGGTTAGTGTTAAGAAAAAAAATGAAATGACATTAACATAAAAAAACTTCTGCACAGCAATAATAAAAGGAAAAGAAAAACATCAAAAAAATTAAAAAGCAATTATGGAATGGGAGAAAATATTTTCAAATTACATATTTAATATGGGGCCGATATCAAAAACATACAAGAAACTCCTATAAATACTATAGCAATAATAATAATAACTCAAATAAAATATGAACAAAGTGCCGAAATAGATTTTTCCCCAAAGAACACATACCAATGGCCAACAAGTACATAAAAAGGTACTGAATATTACTAATCATCAGAGAAATGCAAATCAAATCCATGATGAAATATCACCTCACACCTGTTAGGAGAACCCTTGTGCACTGTTGGTGGGAATGTAACTAGGGTAGCCCCTGTGGAAAACAGTATGAAGGTTCACGAGAAACTGAAAGTATAACTATGATATGGTCCAGCAATATCCCTTCTGGGAATAAATCCAAAGGAAGCAAAATCATTATCTTGAAGAGATATCTTTACTTTCTTGTTTATTGCTGCATTATTCATAAAAGCCAAGATGTTGAATCAACATTAGTGGCTGTCAATAAATGAATGCATAAGGAAAATATATACACAGAGACACACACAATGGAATATTATTCAGCCATAAAAAGTAAATCTTGCCATTTGTGACATCATAGGTGAAACTGAAGGGCATTATGCCAAGTGAAATAAGCCAGGCAAAGACAAGTATTGCATGGTATCACTTATATGTGGAACCCCCTAAAAAAGTCAAACTCATAGAAACAGAGAGCATAAAAGTGATTTCCGAGGTCTGGGTTGGGTATAAGGAGAGGTTTGTTAAAGGATATAAACTTCCAGTTATAACATAAATAACATCTGAGGATCTAATTGTAACGTAGTGACTGTAGTTGATAACATCATATTATAATTTGAAATTTGTTAAAAGAGTAGAACTTAAATGTTCTTACCAAAACAAAACAAAACAAAACAAAAAACAAATGTAAATACTATGTAAGATGATGAGTGTTAATTAACTCAATAGTGGGAATCGATTTACATGAATATGTAAATCAAATCATCATGTTGCACACTTCAAATATATTATAATATTATTTGTCAATTATACCTCAATAAGCTGAAAAATAACATTATAGACTGTCCTATTGACTCCCATAAAGTTTAGAAATATATGAGTTTTCAATATCCCTTAGCAATAACTATTTTTAATATACAAGGTCTGTACAGAAGGTATCTAGTCATATACTATGAAAAATAGAGAAATTTATTGAAGAAGATACAAGATACAAGAAACATTGGACATAGGACAATGACACCTCAGTCCCCTTCAAAGTAGGCACCTTGGAACCTCACAAAGTTCTCCCAATCACCATCAGCTGCCCTGTTGTATTTTCCTGAATCTCATCAACAATCTGATAGCTCTTCCCTTTCAAAGGTGATTTTAATTTGGGCAAAGCTAGAAGTCACAGGGTGCAAAATCTAAGCTGTAGGGGGAGCTGAGGCACCTGGGTGATTTGATGTTTTGCCAAAAAACTCTATGAGATGTCATGCACAAGTGGGTGCGTTGTCTTAATGAAGCTGCCAATCACCAGTTGCCCATAGCAGTGTCCTCCTGAATCATCCAACTAGTTTCTGCAGAGGAACGTTCAAGCTTAACACAAAATTTAATGCAGAGTCATTGCTGTACTTGCTCATTTTGAATGTGATGGCCACATAGTACACATGCTCACTCAATGGCATATACCTCCCCCACTGACTAGTACAGTGAAGTCATCATTGTTCACACATGCACATTCCAGTCCACTCTCCTTGGCTGTCAGGTTACAATGATGTCACTCAACCTGTCCTTGTTATATTAACAATGGCTGGATTTTTCCAGACAGACCTCATACTTTTTTCAAGTAATATGCTTATTCAGTAAGAAGACAGATCTATCATAATATACCCATTACCTTTTATTTTCCACTTAAAGGTATCCATACAGCTTTCAGGTGTATATATTATAACTCAATACCTAATGGCTTTAAAGCAACAGTGATTTTATATTTTTCACAATTCTGTTGGTTGACTGGGCAATTCTTCTACTGGTTTGCTTGGGCTCACTTATATGCTACATTCAGCTCCTGGGGCAGGGGAAGGTGGGAGGGTGGTATCAGCTTGGGGATGAACTGAGCAGCTAAGATGGTGATATCTATTCTCATGGGGCCTTGGGAACACCCAGAAAGTAGACACTGTCTTCTTAGAAAGGGTTGTCATTGGCCGTGAGGCCATAGGACTCCAAGGGCATTCTGTAATAGAACTTGGTACCTCTTTCTACTTGAAACTGCCCTCAGTTACACTCACAACGTGGGTGATGCCCAGCTGACTCAGCCTGCTCTTGTCTGGGGCTGCGTCCACATGGCCCAGAAAGAGGTTGGGCCAGGTCTCACTGATGTGACTCAGTGTGGCAACTACATCAATGACCCACAATAAGTGCAGCATCAAGGACAATGTTGATGGTTGTTAGGGGACACTCTTAAGACACTGGCCCATTTAATCTAAGTTATCAAATCTGTATTCATAAAGTTATTTAGAGTATTCTTTTGTTATCCTTTTAATTAGCGTGATATCTGTCATGATTTCCCTGCTTTCACTTCTGATATCAGTATTTTAGGTTCTCTTTCTCTCTCTCTCTCTCTCTTTTTTAAATTAGCCTGCATAGAAGTTTATTGATTTTCTTGATCTTTTCAAAGAACCATCTTTTGGTTTCTTTGATTTTCTATATTACTTTACAGTTTTCATATTTATTTATTTATTTTTGCTCTCATTTTTATTATGTTTTTAATTTGCTTACTTTGGGTTAAACTTGCTGTCTTTTTTCCAGGTTCCTAAGGTAGAAACTTAGATTATTGATTTTAGAAGTTTCTTCTTTTCTAATTTATGCAATGCTATAAAGTTCCATCTAAGTACTGTTTACACAGAAGTAAGCTTAAGTCGAGTATTTCAATCCTTCTCCTAAGTGAAAGGCTAGAGCTGACTGAAGGTGGGTATTTCTCTTCCTCCAGGTCATTAGGTTCTGAACATACTCCAGAGATTAGGCTGTATTTAACTTCTACTGAGGGACGACTTAGTTAAGGAGAACAAAGTACTCTGGCCATCTTTCCAAATGGTTCCTTTCTCCTTCCCTCTGCCAGAAGCATAAAGGAATTACTATTCTCCAATATTTACTGTGGAGACCCGGTCTAGCTCCTGGAGATAAATCTCATAAAATTGTGGGAGGTTTCCATATGACTGATTCTCCCTGGAGTTTTTACCTCTCAGACTTGACTGCACTGAGCTTCCAGTAACCATCAGTTATGGCAACATTGATTCCCATGGCAGTTTCTGCTCATGAGTCTTTGCTGTGGTGAATTATTACTCTTGTATTTACCTGTCAGTCTCTCCAATTTCCAGTGAGGCAGTTTGCCCTGTGTCCTCACCTCCCTTATGGATCCCAGAAGAGTTGTGGATTTTTCAGTCTGTTCAGCTTTTTACTTATTCTTAGTATGGAGTGATGGCTTCCAAGCTCCTCATACACAGAACAGGAAACTGGAAGTGTAGCTGATAATGTCAACTTCTTGAAAGAAGGCCTTGAAGTTGTCCTAGTGGAAAAAAAAAGAGCCAAGGCCCTGTGCTGACACACTGTGCCTTGGGGGTGAGACACTGCACCACTGTTGTCCTGAACTTCCTGATGATCTATGAGGGCATGACACTGGCGGGGGCATCCACACCGTATAGGCCCAACCACAGGATCCCTCACTCTCTGGTCAGCACGGCCCAACCTACCCAGCCAAATGGCAATTAAATATATAAAAAGATGGTTTATATTATGTGATCGAGAAAATTAAAATTAAAACCACAGTGAGATGCATCTACACACTTAGAATGGCCAAAATCTGTAACACTGACACCAATAAAAGCTGTCAAGAATGTGGAGCAGCAGGGACTTTCAGACATTGCTGGTGAGAATGCAAAATGACACAGCCACTTTGGAAGACAGATTTGAAGTTTCTTACACTGATAAACGTATTCTTAACTGTGTGACCAAATAAGCTGAAAACTTGTGTCCATATGAAAACCTGAACACTAATGTTTATAGCATCTTATAGATAGCAGCTTTATAATTGCCAAAACCTGGAAGTAATCAAGGTACCTTTAAGTAGGTGAATGGAAAAATACACTGTTACATCCAAATAATGGAATGTTATGCAGTACTTAAAAATAATGAGCTATTAAGCCACAAAAAGACACAGAAGAACCTTAAATGCATACTAAGAAGTGAAAGAAACCAATCTGAAAAAGGTTATATACTGTATAATTCCAACTATATGACGTTCTGAGAAGTGCAAAACCATGGAGAGAGTAAAAAGATTAGTGATTGCTAGGGGTTGGATGGGAGGAAAAACAGATAAAATACAGAAGATTTAAGGGGCACTGAAAATACTCTGCATGATATTACAACGATTGGTATGTGCCATGGCGCTTCGGTCCAAACCCATAGAATGTACAACACCAACAGTCAACCCTAAGGTAAACTATGAACTTTGGGTGTTTATGATGTATCAATATACATTCATCCTCAGTAAAAAATGTACCATTCTGGCAAGTGTTATTGATCATGAGGGAGGCTGTACATGTGTGGGGGCAAGGAGTATATAAGAAATCTCTGCAGTTTCCTCTCACCTTTGCTGTGAATGTAAAACTGGTCTTTAAAATAAAGTTCTTTTCTTTTTTGAACAGATGCAAAGCCATATCACTTAGGTTGTATTCTATTGATCAAAGCAACTCACAAAGACAGCTCAGATTCAAGGGACGAGGAAGGAGACATCACTCCTTAATGGAAAGAGCTGCAAAATATTATGATCATGATATTTAATCCACCCCTTACAATGTAATTGGTTGAAAAATGGTGAATAATATTTTCAGTATAAGCTTAGCTATAAGTTAATTGACTGTGTTGGTCAAAATTTTGGATCAAGTAGTAGAGGAACTTCTGATTGGTCTTTATTTCTTTTGTATATTATGAAATCTGGTGACCTGAATAATCCATGGAAATCTTAAATCCATGATTGCCACACTTCCCTCAAAGTTAATGACTTCATTTTATATTTCCTTATATACTTTCTTTTATATGATATTATAGAAAAAGAAGCACTGGGTTTACCTTTGTGCTTGATTACAGAAAGATCCAGATTAATAATAATATAAAGGAAATGACATGGTTTCTTGTAAATATCTAAATTCTCCACATTTAAATAATTAAAAATTCAGCCTGATATATTATATCTCAGAATCCTTTGCAAGTCTCTATCACAAATACTATTACGATTTATTTATACAAAAATTGCAATTTACAGGAATAAGATGGTTAAATTCTTTGAGGTAGAAACAATAAGTCAAACTTTTAGGACAAAATGCTCCTCTTCTTTAGCAAGATCTGGAAATCAACTTTTGTAGCAATTTACTATCTTATATCTGATGTACCTTTGCTCTCCTTCTGCGTTCTTTTATCCATTTGAAATCTACAATGGGACTGAGGCAGTGGTGGTGGCTGACGCAGACAGCTGGCCCATGGGACCTAAGAGACCCAATTGTACTTTGCCCGTTCACCCTACCATGGTGAGGCCCCGGCTTGTGTGGGGGCTCTCTGATGCTTGGAACAGAAAAAATGCAATGGGATCTTCCGTTGGACGGTGTTGGTGGCGTTGTTGGAATCCAAATCTTGAAAGTTTGGAAGAGAGCATTTGAACCTCAGGATTTCTACCAGTGCCCTCCTGCACATCGGTGAAAGGACTGAACTAGAATAAGAAATACTGGGATTGGAAGTGAGCGCCCCTCGGGACCCAGACACTGCGCACCCGTGAACCCGGAAAAGCCCAGGCACTCCCCGGGACCCGTGAGGCCCAGGCCGTGCAGGTAGGAGAAGTGCGCGCCCCTCGGGACCCAG
>CM052543.1:26072778-26103859 GCA_028533065.1 Trachops cirrhosus | reverse complement strand
AAAAAAAAAAAAAAGAAAAAATGCAATGGGTAGAGTCGACGACTAGCCAGGAGAAAAGAAAGCCTGAATAAATGCTTCTTCCAAGTGCTCAGCATGCAATAAAACCGTTCTTGCTACTTTCAAAGACAGCTTGTGAATTGATTGGGATAGAGTGTTATTGTAGGAACTTCTTTTGGTTTAGATCTCATAGTGAAATGTACTTTTGTTCACAACACTATGTACATCTTCTAAAGCTAAACAGCCCAAACTGTGGTGTCACAATCCTAGTAGCTACTTAACAAGATCTGCCCTGATGTCTGTTGCCTAATCCATATTAGCGCCACACCTCATAAACTGCACACTATTGCAAAGGAAAACTGTCACCAAGGCACAGCTTTAACTTTTAGTGTCGTATGAGTGGCTCTCAAATTTTCTTTTTTGGGATGTGCAGAAACACGTTTCAAGTTTCCTGGGAATTTTGTCCATAGACAGTCTATATTTCTAATTTCTACGACTAAATTGGAGAATGGTTAAAAGAAGGAGTTTCATGCCTAGCTGTGGAAAATGTCTTAACTAATTTAGTGAAAAAATAACAGAAGCATTCCACATGAGGACAGCCTCAAAGTATCCACAATATACAAGAGGGCAGGGGAGGTGAGCAGGAGTGGCTCTGGGGAGGAGTAAGAGAAGGCTGACTCCCACCAGCAGAGAACAGTCACCTTGCACATTTGACGGCTTCATCATCGTACGTCGAAATCTATGCCTGCTGGGACTTACCACACACATGGTATCATATGAAAATGAACCCATCTTAATCTCAGGCACAAGCAAACTTGAGGTCTCCCTGCACATGGGTCAGCCCAAGCTTTGCAAAGTGTTATAATCATATGTGAAAAATCTAGGTTCATGCACCAAGCTAGAAGGAAACATGTCAGCATTTCATTTCATTGTCATGTTATTTACTTCTAATCTTTATTGGGAGAGTTGAAGAGTTAACATAAACAGCAAGTTTTCTAGGCCCACTTATGGTCTAATACTCAAGGAGTACAAAATTAGCATGCTAGTCAATGTGCCTCGGGCATTGGAGTCTAAAGTTCTGGACCGTCCTTTGTAGTTTGTCATCTCTGGTGGCAATGTAGCAATTCTTTAGGCTCTGTGAGACATGGTTTTGGCTGAACAGCTATGTGTATTTTTATGTTTTGCTTCTAAAGAAAGCAGGTAATAATGATGACTATTTACAAATAACCACTAAAGTTTGCATATGCTATTTTAGATATTCATGTATACCTAATAAAGAGTGAATCAGATCTAGAAAAATATAAGGAAATTGACATCAAACATGGCATATTCCCTTTTACTTGAATCAAGATGGAAATCAGCCAGTATGTAGTTACATTAAATGCTTGTCATTACTATTACAACTGTAATTTTATAGCCCTTTTGTTAGAGTTTGGTCTGACATATTAGTTGTTGTTTTTCTTTAATGATCATGAGTATTGCATTTTGGTAGCTTCTATACTGTTCTAGGTACTAAACACTTGAGGATTATTTACAAGTACATTCAAGAAACCAGGAATTGCTGCACATCAGTTATTATACAGTGATTCAAATTTAATCACATGATGATTACAGCAGGTGCTCAATTTTTGTTAAACTGTTTCAACTTCACAGTTTTAGTGGCAAAGATACGAATGCTACTGGCTAGAGATGGGGTCTGAACTAGATTCAGGCCTTAGAAGGATAAACAATACATACACTTTATGCCCGTAAGAGTCTATGCTATTTGCTGTGTATAATGTGCACCCACAGTTTTGGCCAAAACTTTTAGGAAAAAAATCTTTTGTTTTAATTTTTTAATTCAATTTTTAATTTATTTGTATTTAGATACTTGCATTTTTTGTATTGTGAAGGAATTTTAGCATTTCTTTTTGGACATTTTATGGTACAAGACATTTAATGTAACAAATATAATTATAAAACACAAGAACAGATAAAAGGTATTTCAGGTACTGCCTATATATAATTAGCATCCTTATTTTTCCCTGAAAAATTTGGTCAAAAAAGTGTGCATTATGCAGAAAAATACAACATTTAAGTTTTTTGGTCTCAACATTGTTTTGCATACTTAATAGTTATTGAGGATCTTAAAAATGTATATGCAGAGGGGGACCCCAAAACCCCTGGAATTGTCTTCCAGAAGGCAGACCCCTTATAGTAAAGGCTTCCCCCTACTTGATGGGTGTTCTATGAACCCATCTGTATCAGTGTACCAGCTGGTGTTGTTGTGAGAGGCTGTATTCAGCTTCAGTGAATTTTTTTGAAGACTCTTTCAATACATTTGCCCGTTTCATGGTGGGTGATTTACAAGTGCACCTGCCCACACTGTGCTGAGTGCTCAGCAGTTTTTGACCAAAAACAGCATGACCCCGGTGCCCAACCCTTCCTGTTCACCCAATATCGCCCCAGCAACTTTATTCTGTTTCTGCAGATGAAAAAAGTCTTCGAAGGGAAACATATTGCTGATGTGAAAGAGGTAAAAGAAAAACAGCAGAAGCACTGAAAGGCATCAAAATTGACGAGTTCAAAAACTGTCTCCAGCAGGGAAAAATATCTCAATAGGTGTATGCATCAAATGGAGAGGACTCAGATAGTGACTGAAGTTTAAACATGTAAAAAACCAAGGGGGGATGGAATCAGGGGAGGGAGGTGGGGATGGCTGGGGTGGGGAGGAATGGTGGGGGGGAAAGGCAGACAACTGTACTTGAACAACAATAAAATAAAATAAATAAATATATATGTAAATATTTTTAAAAAGAATAAATACACAATTTTTATAAATAAATTCTATTTTCGGGGGGTCCCACCTCATGCATGGCTTACATTTATTGATATTCATTATGTCAGAAGCTTCAACTGAGATATTTTATAAATATTTTAAATGACAATACTAAACCCATTACATATGAACAAAAATAATGTTTTTTGAGAAAAATAACTATTTTCAAAAATACTGATAAGGATGACATTGTTTGTATATATTTTTAAATCCACTTAACGTCTGTCCTAGTTAATACAGGACAACTGCACTTTCCTGCCCACTTTTGCATTCAATCTTATGACATCACATATCACACAGACTCAAAAACTCTACTGCACACTTATGAGAAAATGAGGTTTAAAAAGGTAGATAATGTCTTACTATCATTATGAAAATAATTTTTGCCTTGTGCAGTTTCTGGACCATTCTTTGAGAATCATGACTCTATCCTTAGGAATATACTAGAATTTTTCAAAATCCTCTGTGGAAATCTTGAATAAACTCTCCACAGATTGCTACAAACCTTAGGTTAATTTCCAGTTTTGAAAATGTTGGCTTTGCTATTTTGAAAGGGGACCAGTGTTCTCATTCCTTTACATGGAAGTAGATTTTCAGAAGTCCTGCCCCTCCCATTCCTAATGTGTTTCTTCCTTCCCTCTTTTGTTTTTAATAGAAAGCTTTTGAAATCAGAATAATCAGAATTATTTGTTGCTCTTTTAAAAATTAGCTTCTTTCTTTTTTTATTATTTTAAGTATATTTTATTGATATGCTATTACAGTTGTCCCCTTTTTCTCCCCTTTAGCTCTCTCTGCCTGCACACCTCTCCCACGAGCATTCCCCCCGCCTATTTTGTGCCTACCTGTTATGCTTCTTATTCCCTGTACCTTTTCCCTTCATTCTCCCCCTTCTCTTCTCTACTGATAACCCTCCATGTGATCTCCAATTCTGTGAATCTGTTCCTGTTCTAGTTTGCTTAGTTCATTTTTGTTTTTTTTTTTTAGGTTTGGTTGTTGATGTAAATTTGTTGTTATTTTACTATTCATAGTTTTGATCTTCTTTTTCTTAGATAAGTCCCTTTAACATTTCGTATTGTAAGGGCTTGGTGATGATGAACTCCTTTAACTTGACCTTATCTGGGAAGCACTTTATCTGCCCTTCCATTCTAAATGATAGCTTTGCTGGATAGAGTAATCTTGGATGTAGGTCCTTGCCTTTCATGACCTGGAATGTTTCTTTCCAGCCCCTTCTCACCTGCAAGGTTTCTTTTGAGAAATCAGCTGATAGTCTTATGGGGACTCCTTTGTAGTTAACTGTCTTCTTTCCTCTTGCTGCTTTTAAGATTCTCTCCTTATCTTTAATCTTGGCTAATGTAATTATGATGTGCCTTGGTGTGTGCTTCCTTGGGTCCAACTTCTCTGGAACTCTCTGAGCTTCTTGACTGCCTGGAAATCTATTTCCTTTGTCAGACTCGAGAAGCTCTCCTTCATTTTGTTTTCAAATAAGTTTTCAATTTCTTGCTCTTCCTCTTCTCCTTCTGGCACCCCTATGATTCAGATGTTGGAGGATTTAAAGTTTTCCTGGAGGTTCCTAAGCCGCTCCTCAATTATTTGAATTCTTGTCTCTTAATTCTGTTCTGGTTGGATATTTATTTCTTTCTTTTGTTCTAAACCATTGATTTGAGTCCCGGTTTCCTGCCTTTCGCTGCTGATTCCCTGTATATTTTCCCTTGTTTCACTTTGTATAACCTTCATTTCTTCTTTCCTTTTGTGATGGAGCTCAACCATTTCTGTGAGCATTCTGATTACCAGTGTTTTAAACTCTGCATCTGATAGGTTGTCTATCTCCTCATCACTTATTTTTTTTTTCTGGAGCTTTGATCTGTTCTTTCATTTGGGCCATATTTCTTTGTCTCAGCACAGAGGGAACAATGCTACTTGCTTGGCCTACTTCAGTTACTTCCCCGCTACTCACAAGCAAATTGGACCCTTCTGTTTAACTCCCAGCCTCACAGGAGAGTTCGTTGGAGAGACCCAAGGGGTCCTAGAATGTACACAAGCACACCCACATAGGAATCTACAACATAAAAATTAGTTTATCTTTCTATAGCATTTGATTAGTAAAGTGATATTTGTTTAAATAATACTTTTCATTTGGTGTTTTATCTAAATTAACATTGCCAAGGTTCTAAAGCTAACCAAATAATCAGCTGTGCTGATGAAAAGCTAAACCAACATAAATTTAATAAATACATTTTATCAGAGACTTGTTATAAAATGCCATAGATTGAAAACCCTATTATGCACCTTTTTGCTAGTAGCAAACAATGAGCTATACTTTGTGACTCAAGAACAAAATTCTATTATTGTAGGGAATTCGATACAATGCATTACTAAAAGAATAATAATCATCAGGGTTTGATATGAATAATGTAAATTATCAATTTCCCATGTTAACCTGAAGCAAGAAAGAAGTAAATTGGAACAGTGGCTATATTCTAAGTAAAAGACAATACCATATTAATAAAGGTAGCTGTGGGAGGAATTGAGGAACATATTTTTTAATATTGATGTTCAGTTCCTTGTGAATGTTGAAAGCCAGATAGCCTTCATTTTCTTCAATTTAACAGGCTTGTGTAATTCAAATTATATTTTATTAAAATTATTGGCACTTTTGCTCTATGATTACTTCTCATTTTGATGTAGCAGTGTCATTTTATTCTTCCAAAGCCTTATAAGTTTTTTATACACAGAGCTATATTTCTTCTATGTTCCTCTAAGCTGGGTTAACTATAAACAGGAAAATTTTTAACCTAGTTGATATGTCATAAAGAAATTTTAAATTATTCTGTTACAGGTGATATAGAATGTGGAAAAAAATCATAATAGCTTAGAGTTCATTAGTTCCAAACTATCCCCCAATGGCTGAAGCTCTTCAAGCTTAGTTGGTATTCACCTAGCCTGAATCTGGATATTTAGAGTGAGGAAATTTAGTCTTGCACATAGCCTGCTTCATATTAGGATAAAGAAGATGTTGGAAAGATCTTTTAAAGTTTACTCTAAACCTCTTTCCCTGTAGCATTTGGTACAATTCTGCACTCTAAAGCAGGATTTCTCCATTTCGGCATTATTAATGTTTTGAGCTGGGTAATTATCTACTGTGGGAGGTATTTGTGTGTGTTGTAGAGTTTTTAGCAGCATCCCTGGCCTCTATTTACTACATACCAGTATCATATCCTCCCCTCACTCATAACAATCAAAAATTTCTTTAGATATTGTCAACTGTCTCCTGAGGAGCAAGATCACCCCTGTCGAGAATAATCCATAAGGACCACGGCTGTGTACTAATAATGACCTAGTCTCAAAATCCTACTCTGCCAAGCAATGTGACTTTGGGCAAGTTTCCTCCCCTCTCTGAAACCCAAATTCCTTAAATTTAAAGCGGGACTAATGATACTGACCTCACAGGGATGGTGTCAGATGCAGTGAAAGTGGATGCAAAGCACTTCACATGCTGTCTAGTACTTGGTAAATGATCAGTAAATGCTAGTTCCCTTCACAGCCTCAGAAAGTTCTTGCTGGCTAACTGAATCTCGTACAAAGCTATATACCAAACCACATACAATTAAAATAAAAGTTTGAGCAGTATATGACTCCAGACTTACACAATGCAAACAGGAATGATCCCTGCTGAGTTCTGAAGCAGCCATGGCAGTGTGGGTGCACACTCCGCCTAAAAATACTGAAAGTGAAAATGGATTTCAGCCCATAGACATGTGTTATACTTTTATAGCCTTAAGGCATTGTCAACTGTGTCGGCACTACTATGCTTTCCCTGCAATTCATTCTCATTAAATATTATGTTTGCCATTAAACAAAGAGAGAATACTTAAGAAAAAGTGGGAAGAATGTATTCCCAAGTATAAAAAAGCTTTGAAAGTTTTCAAAGGAAGGAACATCACTAAAGCAATACCAGAATTAATTACAGTCAAGTGGTACAGAACATTTCAATGCAATTTAGTTTAAATTGTGTGCATTTCTACAGCTTAAGAAAAGACTTGCTTCATTTGGAGGTAAAGTTAGAACAACAATAAATTTTATAAACTCTTTTCTTGTTTCCCTTAATATTAGGGTTACTTAGATAATATATAGACCCAGTTAAATTTGAATATCATATAAACAACAAATAATATTTTAGTGTAAGTATATTCCAAATGTTGCAAGCAACATACCAATACTAAAAGATTGTTGTTTACCTGAAATTCAACTTAATTGGGCATCTTTTTGTGTCTTTGTTTCCTTGTTTGATCTTTCTAAATCTGGCAATCCTATTCAATAGGTAGGAAGTTCAGTTTAATCCAGATTCTTACCATTTTTGCCCTGGAATATTACATGCTCCTAGTCTTTCCTCCCATTGAAACTTCCCACTCCTAAATGCACAGAATGATGTGCTGCTGTCCATGGACAGAAGATAATGTCAATACATAGCCTCCTTCAAAATAATGTACCTTCGACCTGTCTTTTTTGCCTAAATTTCCCCCCTTTTCCTCCAAAGCACATACAACAAACTCCTTTCTTTGCCTGGAAGTATGTGCTTCATCCACATCATTGCTTTTGTACACTGTTCCTTCTTCCTGTGACAAGCTTTCTTTCTTGCAACCTACTGTCTGTTGCCTACTGTACACCTACTCAAGTCCAAACTCAAATGCAGCCCCCCTTTCTGTAGGTTTCCACAGCCTCAGACAGAATTTGGGATCCTCTGCTCTATAGAATTATGCTCTCACTTAACTGTGCATTTCACATTGCAGTACTTATTTTAAGTCTGCACTAAAATTCAATCTGTATTTCCCCACAATAATAAGAAATTGGGTACTCCTTGGTTGGTAATGAGCTACTTCACTTACTCTTCATTCTTATAGTGAGACAGGAGGTGAGCTAACATTTCATCTTGGCATGAAATAAAAAACAGGAGATGGGAAAGAGCTAGCTACTTCAAGCAACCTCATGTTGGGAAGCATTGCTGAGGGAAGACAGGGATACTGAGCTCTCTAGTGTTCCCTGGGTCCAACTTCCAAGTAGAATGGGCTCCTAACTCAAGTTAACCAGGAACTTTTTGAATCTCTGACAGTTGTCCAGGAAAGCCATGACACCAATGTTGTCTCCATCCTTATTTAAACTGGAACAGACAAGCACCACTGCTGTCCATCGAATTACAGCTATGATGGAAAAATATAGGCTAAATCCTAGAATGTAAGGAAGTCTAGCTTTGTGCAGACTTATATTCAGTAACTTTTCAGTAACGCTACCTTATTTTTCACGAGTTGATGTTTGAGGTAACCCACTTAGATCAAGTTTTGGTGGGGTATTCTGTGTTATTTTTTTCCCAAATGGTAGCTTTGTTGGAAAATGAGTTTCATAAGTGAGGTGACTATAGTTTAAATATCTCTATGATCTCAGAGCCCAACACAGTACCAGACTCAGGATAAGTGATTCATAAAAGATTACAGGAATTTTTTGAGGGGCTAAATGAAATATGGCATATCAATTGCTTTATCAAAAGTGGGATAATATTTAACCTGGTTTTAGTATAAATATATGAGTTTACCAAACTTGACCAAACATGCCATTGTTATCACTCATTTTCAAATCTATTTATGTATCTAAAAAAAAATTTCTAACATTCACTATGCCAGTTAATAAACTTTCTTGTGTAGATTTTGATAGTGCTATTACTGGGCACTAAAACCATTGCACTTGAGAGTGCCATAACCACAGTCAAGGCACCACAGGGAGCAATTAAACACGTTCAGTGGGTTTTTCAAATCATAACTACTGTGAAGGCCCGGGTTGGCATTAGCCTTTATACACACAAACTGTTGTCTGTCCTGAAGTATTCCGAAATAACAACTTAAAAAAGAATTTCCAGCATAAACACTACCACCATCTCTCCTGTTCAGGGATGGCAATATGCATATAGATTTAACCTTGTAAATAATACTGAAGAAACTTGTTTATTTGACCTCAGTCCACAAAAGTAACCAGTCATTTTAATGTGATTGTGCATTTCAGGATTTTTCTAACAGACCCTATTTTAAGAATCCAAATATTTTATTGACTAATAGTTACATGTTTTCTAAATGTCTTTCTACCCTTCTAGTCAATGAACGTCATAAAACTAAATATGATTTGATTTTCATATGTTTTAAAGAGTTTCCATATTAATAAATTCACATTCCAAAACAAATGCAAAAAATAATTCTCTTAAGACCAGGTGAACTGCTTGATTTTGTTTCAGAACTATGGTAAGCAATAAACCCGCTCCAGCCCATCCAGCATTAGCCAAAGCACCTATGTATGTATTTACTCCATGTCAGCAGTTATTGTGAGTTCAACATCCCTCTGACCCTTCTGCTCTTTCCTTCATTTACGTTGTTCTCTTCCTTCTTTCCCTTCTTGGCCTAGCCTATCTCCTACAGGCTGCATGAACATGCAAGGAAAAGCCAGCCCTGCCCCCACCACAGTGCCTTTCGGCTGCTTTGAATTGCTCTTCAGAGCAATGCTGTCTGTGTATTACAATGATACCGATTATTACAAGACTGGAGCTCTGTTCTCATTATGTTGGATATAATGAGAATTATAAATAGGTTCAAATATAATTGATTCAAAACACACTTCTAAGATCCCCATCTCCTTTTTAGATGCTCCAGGTAGCCTTGTTTCACGGTATCATTATCTTCTTTGGAATAAAAAACAAAACAGCTAACTGTTTACAGAATCCGTCACATACACTTTATATTTGCATGCTATAATCTACTCAATTTAGGAGATATTTTCCTGTTGTGGCACTGTTCAGACAGTACGTAATCTGTTCACCATTGAGTTTAGGGGAATTCTGAATTTTTAAACATGATGTGCAGTGTAATGGAAAGTCACCAAACTAGGAGTCAGCAGATCTGAGTTCTAGTTTCAGCCCTGTATCCACTTCCTATTCCTGCTATAATAAATTAACATGAACTTAATGGCGTAAGGGAACACTAAGTTATTATCTTATAACTCTGTAGATTCCAAGTCTGACACAGGCCTCGCCTGGCTAAAACCAAGATGCTGGCAGCGCTCTGTTCCTTCTGGAGGCTCTAGGGAAGAATCCATTTCCTTCACTTTCCAGCTTCTTCTCTCGTGGCCCCTCCCCTTCCTCCACTCTCAAAGTCAGCAGTGTTTTTCATTGCCTTTCAGCTTTCTTTCCCAGTCACATTCCCTGGAACCTTGACTTCAGCCAGGAGAGTTCTTTTAAGTACTCCTGACATTAGATGCGGCCCACAGAGGACTTGGAGGTGGAGGGGACATGACTGTGCCTACCACAAACCTCCTCATTACCAGTGTGTGATGTTAGCAAATCATTTAGCCCCTTTAACTTTCGGTTTCTTCTTCAGCAAAATAGGGACAATAACTCTGCTAACCAGTGTGGCTTTCATTTTATTCTCTTTGATGCTTTTCCCAGGATTGTCATAGGAGTAAATAAGATATTAATGTGAAGTTCTTTGCATATTAAAAATTAGGTCATCATTTGTCTTGGTATTCTATAGCAATTCCCTTACTCATTAATTTATGTATTTAGTAAATGACCATGAAATCCTTACTATGTATTTAACATTATTCCATATTTTACAGGTATAGTGGTGAACAAATAGACAGGGTGCATACTGACAAAGTTTAAAGGCACAAATAGACAAGTCATGCATTTGAAAGAATACTGGATGGCTACTCCAGTTAGGGTGAATATGGACTACCTTTCTGAGGAGGTAAGCTAAACGCTGAATGATGAGATCAGAAATAAATTCAGGGTGGAGCTGCAAGACAGAAGAGAGAGTATTCCAGGCAGACACATAGGATATGAGTTCCAGTTCGGCATGTTCCAGGAATAGCTGGAAGTCCCTGTAACTGAGCATAATGAGCAAAAAGGAAAAGTGCATGGAAGCAGAGGCAAGTAATTAACTGAGTCAAATAATTAAGCAGTGAGATATGGTGAGAACAGGAACACATGTCCACAATAAAGGGGTCCCTTTAAGTTCCCCTTTTTCTATTTTATTGGTCTTAAAATGTAGCTGCTAAATTACTTGCCTGAAGAGGAATTTACTAAAGTCAATAGATATTTTTTAATGAATCTGGATAATACAGTAACAATAGTAAGCAATTCCACAGAAAATTTGGAGGAAAGCAAACAAACATTAAAACTAATACTTCAGTACTTTCAGTGCAAAAATTAATAGAAGAGTCCTGGGAAATCCATGGTCTTTGTCAGCTGTGGTTGGTGAATGAGAAGAATCTGGCCTTCATCTAAATATATCTTTATCACCATTACTCTTAAATAGAAAGTTTAACTGAGCATCATATTCTAGGTCGGTAATTTCCCAATAATAAGTAAAAACATTGTTTCACTATCTTCTGGCATCAATTTTTACTAAATAAAATTTTATTCCTTAGTAGGTAACTGGCTTTTCCTTTTCTGCTTTTTAAAATTATTATTTTCTCAATGCCTTGGTTTCTGAAGCTTCACTATGAAGTGCCTAGATTGGATTTTTTTCCATCCTCCTAAAAATTCAATAAGGTTTGCAAATTGAGGATATATCTTTTTAAAAAAACCCTTCAACTACCATCTTTTTAAATTTTGCCTCTTCCACCTTCTCCCCTTCTGGGACTTCTGTTAGGTGTATGTTGGCCTCTTTATTCTGTCCTCCACGTCTCCTGTTCTTGCTTACATATCGTTTACTTTTCTTGTTACAAGATGGAAAACTCCCGTTCTATCAGCAAGTTTAGTAAGTTTCTCTTCAATTAATTAATGATAAACAGCAACTAATTAACTAACAGCAAACACTTTTTAGGAGCTTACTAAATGCCAGACACTCTTTGAAGCCCTTTTAGACACCAATTCATTTAATCCCCCCAATAACCTATGAGGTTGGTTACTATTTCCCTGATTTTAGAGATGAGGAAACTGTCCAATTTGCTGTTTTATCTTTTACACTGAGTTTTTAATTTCGATGATGATCTTCTTTGAAGATTTCCTTTATCAGCAATTTCTAGCCGTAGCCACCTTTCTTTCACAGCCATCATATTGCCTTTAATAGCTGACCTTTATGAAAAAATATATAGTGTTGTTATGTGTAGTTGTGGATTTAAATAAATTATATTTTCTAAAAACCTCATAGTTTTATTCTGTACCAACTCCTACAGTTTCACACATCCACCTTGAACTCACTATGGTGTCTGAGGTCAATCGATGTTCTCCATATGAAAATCTAGTTTATTGTTTCTGAAGTACATGTAGTTGTCAATCATAGGCATGTGTCATTTTTACTTTTGTATCAGCTAGGGCAGGTTAGATTATGCTGTGGAAGAAATGACTCTGTCTCAGCTCTCCACAGCAATAAATATTTCTCAGCATGCCATCGAAGGTCATCTTCCCTCCAAGCAGTCTCTAGTCGGAATGCTGGCAATGTTACTTTTCATTGGCTGAAGTAAGTCATGTGGACAAACCTGATTTTACTGACCTATGGAAGTAAAGTCCTTCCTACTTTAATTATACAACTATATAACCATATAATAAATATTGTGTATATTAATTATACATTATATTAATATATGAATACTTATTAGTCATATATAGTTTGTAAACCTTATATAAATAATACATCATAGGTTGATTAATATTAATGATGTATTAATGATAACATCAATAAATTGTATACAATAATTTATCGGACAAAATATATTTATATGCATATATTTTATATATAATCCTATAATTAATATACAATGAATATAATTTATTCCATGCCAATTTATGATGTCACTCTTATTATGTATCCAGTTCTTATATTTGCATAAATCTGCTTTTCAAGTCTCTCCTCTAGTCCACTGAATTCTGTTTCTTTAGCAAGATCTTTTTAGTTATGATGACTTTGTACTATGCCCTAATATCAGGTATGTCACATTTTAAAAATTGCATAATGTATTTGAGAATATGTATTTTTTCTTTTAAGTTTTGAATCACTTAAAATTTTCTATATAATTAGAATTGAAATTAAGTTTAAAGATGAATGGTTGATTGTTAACAGATTTACATGTTAAATTGTTCCTGCCAGAAATACGGTGTTCAGATGTTCTTTCATGCCCTGTAAGGGAGTTCACTTATCTTCTGCCCTACAGTCTTCTGCATGCTTGGTTAGCTTAATTCCTAAATAATTATTTTTTAAATTAATAAGACCTTTCTCTTATTTTATTTTACTACTTTTTGGTGTGAAAAATGCCATTAATTCTGTAGTATGAGGACCTTGTATTCCACAGCTGTGCAAACTCACTAGTTTTTACAGGTTACTATTTGTTATATGTAATTTCTGTGAGATTACACCATCTGCAAATAATGGCACTCCTGATTGTTTTATATCTTTTTTGTTCAGTTACATTGTATGTATTTTTAAGATCCTCCAGCACTGTGATGGATAGTGGAAGTGAAGGAGGATTCACTCTCACTAGCAACTTCAAAGGGAATGTGTATCAAGCTCAGGTAGACACTGATACAGGCTTTTTAGGGTCTTTATCAAAATAAACTCAATCTTTAGTTTTCTAAGAGGTCTTTTCATCATAAGTAAATGGGAAACTCTTTCCGATGCTTTTTTGGAATTTATGGCACTGGAAATTTAAATTTTTCTCCTTAAGAACATTAATGTGATAAATTATAATAAAATTGATCATAGTTTTTCCCTTCATGGTTGGTATTTTTTGAATCATGTTTAAAAAATTTTTTCCTACCCAGATTTCTCACAAATTATTTTCTATTATTTATTCAACTGACTTTATATTTTTCCTTGTCATGTTTGGGGCTTAATAGGTTTTCTCAAGCTGAGCCATCTTTATATACTTATTTGATAAGTATACTTATTTTAGCCTAGTTGGTTTGGCCTGGTAATATTTTGTTTTAGATATTTGCACATATGTTTAAAAGTGAACTTATTGTTTTATTATTTTATATTGTCCTTATTCAATTTTAGAACCAAGACTACATAAAATGGGCTAGGTAATATTCCTATTTTTTTATTTTCTAGAACTAATATTAAGAAAATATTAACTCCTTCATATCATCTGTGTGTGAAGGAAGATATTGTCTCATTTTCATTGTCATTGTTCTATTTTCTACGTCTTCCTGTGTTAACTATTCCATTTTATTTTTAATTGTCTTTTTCACCTCTCGAATACTTTGACTAATACTTTGTGACATTCTTTTATTCTCTTAAACATGTAGTTATTTCCTCCTTTGCCATTCTGTGTTTTTTAAGCAGAGCCAGATTCTTATATCTTCCTGCCCCCCACTTGATGTTTATCAATCGTGTTAGATATAATGCTCTGGTTTTATTAATTTTAAAATTTTCTTATTACCTATTTCCTGGACTCTTGCCCTTAACTTTACTACTTTTTTCCTGATTCTTTGGGATTATTCTATTCTATTCTTCTAGCTTCATTTGTCTAAGTCTTCGCTCACTTGTTTTCAGTCATTGTTGTTTCCTCATAAACACAGTTAAAGCTTTAATCTTTTTTCCAAGTACTGCTCCCAGTTCATCTCACAAATTTCCACATGTGGTGTTTTTATTGTCAGACAGTTGTAATTATTTCATCATTTTATCTTTATGATTTCCCCTTTAAGTGATAACTTCATAGTTTGTTTTAACTTTCAATACATATGGGATTTCAATCTATTCTTTGGGTACTGATTTCTAATTGTAATGCACTGTTGTCTTGTCACCAGAAAACAGAGTCTGTACAATGTTAATTCTTTTGGATGTATTGGGGCTTCCTTTTTTTAAATTTTTTTATTTTATTTTAATTGTTGTTCAAGTACAATTTTCTGCCTTTTACTCCCATCCCAGCCCACTTCCCCAGCCCTCCCCTCCTCCCTCCCGATTCCACCCACCACCCTTGTTATTGTCCATGTGTCCTTCATACTTGTTCCTGCAAACCGTTCACCCTTTTCCCCTGAAATTCCCTCCCCTCTCCCCTCTGGTCACTGTCAGCCTGTTCTGAATTTCAGTGCCTTTGGTTATATTTTGCTTGTTTGTTTGTTTATTTTGTTGCTTAGGTTCCTGTTAAAGGTGAGATCATATGGTATTTGTCTTTCACTGCCTTTGTGGATACAGTTGTAATGGATAGTGTCAGCTCCATCCAGATGGTTTCATCACGGCTGACTCACCCATTTCCCAGCCTCTGGGAATATCATCTGCTGATGAGACCCAGCATGCCCCTTACTGGAAATCACCCTCAGATGTAGGGAAATGCCTCTGGCAAGGTATGCCTTCGCTGGCTCAGCATGCAGCCAGTGACATACAATACGGCCTTATCTCTCTTTAGAAAACCTGAAGGTCCTTCTCAACCCCAAAGTTCCCCTTAGGGTTGGTTGAGCTTCACTTGCAACCTCACTCTGTCTAATCCTTCCATTCTCACACATGTACAGGAGCATCTCCTGAGAGCACATCCCAATAAATATTCTGCATGTGACTCTCCACCTCAGATTCTGTTCCCAAGGGACCCAATCTAAAACATTAGTACAAATTTAATGTGTGTGACTGTGGCTTACATGTTAAGGAGAATACGAAGCCTGTGTTTGTAGGTGTAAAATTCTACATGCATATTTTATATGATTATTTTAATTATTGACATCTTGATCTATCATTTTTGAGAGCAGTTTGTTAAAATCTTTCAACTACAAGTAGTATTGTACCTATATTTTCTCATTATTATCTAAATTATAACTTTGCATATTTTAATTCTATATTGTTAACTGCATATGTATCCAGGAACTTTAAATATTATTGATCATTATCAGTGTACAGCAATTTTCACTGATGCTTGGCGATTTTTGCCTCAGGTTCTTTTTCTAATCTGACATTACAGTTGTACCAAACTTCCAGCTAGCTGCCATTTAACGTGCTCCACATTTTTTCTGTCTTTTCACGTTCAGCTATTCTGTACACAGTAGCTCTGAATGTGAGAGGTTCATGGGTCACAAAGACATGCTCAACAGCTAAAGAGGTTCGTCCTGCTGAGAGGGGAAAGAATGACTCAGGACGTAAGAAAGCCAGGGGCTGCTATCCATTTTCTGACCTCCAGGTCTGTCAACAACAGGACGGCTCTGCCCTGGGCGTGCCGTTTCCCACCCCGTGCAGTAATGGAGCAGCAAGGGTAGAGCTTCGCCACCATGGACTGCCGGGTAGTATGCAGCCTGAAGTAAGCAACCAGTGGCAACGGACACAGACCAAGCTGGACATTGTTTCAAGAGAATATTAATATTGTAATTAATATTTACACGGAACAACTGACATAAACTGGGGCTGACCTGAACAAATGAGCATGAGTGGTCCCCCAAATTCTACCCTCACTTTCCAACTTCCCCCTACAGGCCAGGTCATTAGAACACTGTCTCTGAAGAAGAAATCCCACAACAGGAAGCAAAAGGTCTCAAATTCTCTTCACAACTGAAGAGAATATACTTCAGTTTAAAGGCAAAACTTATGTACACAGAACTCTAAACCTATGTATAATGCAGGAAAAGTCAATAAAGTACAATGCCTATCTAGACATATCCTGGAAAAAAATCCCTGAATTAGATGAATAAAGAAAAACCTCTCTAAGTATCTCTGCCGAAAAAGAGTTCATCTACCAAAGAGAGAGAGAAAACCCACAAGAACCATGCTTACCTTAGATCCCATCTTAAGATATTTAATACCAGAAAACAATCAAGTAATTTATAGAGAATATGAGAAGGGAAATGATATGATCTTTAGAGACTACAGTCAGTCAACTTATCTCTTACACAGTAATAACAATAAAAAAGACACTCTCCAATATATAAGAGCTAAGAATATGCCACTCACTTAACTTGGGCAATTGGGAAAATAGAAAAGCAGAAGTGAAGAATTTATAAACAAAAAAAAAAGCCCGGAAGATATTCCTATGGGATCTAAAGCAGCACAATACCCACATCACCAGAACAGTGATGATACCAGTGAGTACTGTACAGATTAAGCCCAAGACAGCATTGAACCTGCAGGAAAGTTCAAGTGTTTAGAATTCCTTTCATAATGACATCAAGATGAAGCTACAAAGTAATAATCTCGGTATAAATTACACTGTTCACTATGAATAATGCTGTAAAACTGCACAAAATAATTTCCCCATATGAAAATTTTCTCAAGCAAGTTTACCAACGAATTCAAAAGTCCATTAAATATGGTTGAATCTTTTTTATCAAAGAACTTAGGTCATTTTTGACAAAAAGCCTATAAAGAAATATGCCAAATTGTTGATATGATTTTCTTTGGTTATTTGAATAAGACTTTTTTCTTCATGGTACTTCTATAATTTAATATAGTTGTGAACAATGTTACTTTGTAAATAAGAAAACAAAGTTCAGAAGGAAAAGAAGCAAATACCCAAATCTAGATTTCCCAGAGAAACGTGTATTATTAAGTACAAGCCCAGGTCACCATTCCCTTTATTTTCACACTATCCTCCAGAACTATACTTGTAGGAATGGTTTTTATCTATTGAAAAAGGCAACAGAAGATGACAGCATATAAAAATTGGAAGGAAATTTAGGGAATTTTAGTGCGGTGTTTCAAAACCAGAGGAGGTTTTGCCTGGGGACATATGGCAATGCCTGGAGACATTTCTGTCACAAACGGGAAGGGATCAGCCACTGGTACCTAGTGGAGAGAGGCCAGAGATGATGCTGACAGACTGCAATGCACAGGACTGTCCCTGACAACCAAGAATTACCCAGCGCCAAGGTTGAAAATTTCTGATTACATTCAGTCCTCTGGTTTTACATATACAAAAAACATAGGCTCAAATGGATGGCAGTTCTTGTCCAAGGGTGAACAATTATGTGACAAAGAGACTAAGCAATAAGTGGCATTATTAGCATATGGTGAAAAGAGAAAAATTATAAATGATTACATAAAAATGGAGTTGTTTTTACCCTAAAAGCAGAGAAATGGCTGAGTGAACTTCCAAAGCATTCACATGGCCAATTTGCTTTTCTTCCTGGGGCAAGGACCCACCTGTCCCCAAACTGGGCAGAGGCAGGGTGTTCCTGCTGTCCATCTGTCAGCCGGCCCACCACCAAGCCCCTGCAGTCCATCCAGGCGGTGTTCCTGCTTAAATTTAGGAAAGGGAAGCTTGCCTTTCCTGCACAGTTAATGAAGACCAAAAGAAAGGGTGAAGCTTTTTAGAGTCTCTGCCAGATGTTCATTAATAATATCATCACTCAGTCTTTGGGGAGACTGAATTCTATCTGCAGTCTGCCGGGTCATCTGCCCTAAATGTTTATGGTTTCATTAATTTTCTTTATGTGGATATACACAAGGCTCAGGCCTCAACTCCCTGCTTGTTTTTTGTAAGCGCATTTTCCTCAGGCCGTTAGACACAGGCAGATATAACTGAGTTGAAGCTATTTGGGGCCAGGGTAGTGTTTGAATTTGAATTTTCTTGTAAAAGGTAAAGAGTTATGCACAGTCTTTCAATTAGAACTTAATTTGGAATCATATTGCATTTACTCAGGGATTATCTGATCTGTGAAGCTGGAGCAAGTTATATGAATGTGCTCCACATTACGAGGAGATGCCAATTTATAGGGGATCCAAGAAGAAAAACTATAATACAGTTAAGGGGAAAAACTGGGAAAATCAGACCAATCTCAACAAAGGTAAAGCAGGAAATAGAGGAGCTGTAGAAACGACGTGAGATATCAGACATTTCAAGAATAGGACAAAGTTAAGCTAAGGTCTTAATCGATGACTAAGTTAAGGATTCTTCTGTTTTCTTTTTGTCGTTCTTTTTCCATGTCATTCATGAAAAAGAGAATTTTCTTAAAGGGCCTGTACAGAACTCAGTAATCAGGAGTCAATTTTTGTTTTAACAAAAAAAATTAAATGCTAGAGTTTGAGAAGGAGCCTGGGGTTTCTTTGGTCCAGAACCCAAAGTAAAGGAGCTCACTAGTGGACCAGGGCCTGACAGTTCATCCAGACCCTACCAGGAAGAGATTTCAATGAATGCCCTCAGCATGGACTTAGTCTGAAACAGACATGGATTCTGAAGGAGTGAGCAAACATGACTCCCCTATAATCGACTGACTCAACTCAAGGCCAAATTTGAGAGGGAGGATAAAAGTACTGGGATGGGCAGCTCAGAGTTGCCTTTAGGTCATAAAATTTAAGCAGTCTATTTCCGCATAAAAGAATAGGGCAGTTAGAGAGGTGTAGTAAAAAGCATGTGGGTTTGGGAGTAAAACAGGTCTGTGTTTTATTCCAGGTTTACCCCCCACCCCCAATAATTTCTTAATCCTCCTTTATTTCCATATTTTTCATCTCTGTCATGGAGAAATTAGTGCAAATCTTACCCAGCAGTTGTGTTGATTATACACCTACTGAAGTGGTTGCTTATCCTACAGCATGCTTAGAATTCATGTACTTAGCTTCCAATCCCATGTCTATGCCTTGCCACAGACTCTTCACTATGTGTCCTGAGACTTCCCCTAAATCGCATACTGATCACAGTGTCTATACCTGGGCTTTATCAGCCTTCCTATAGCTTGATGCATGTTCTAGTCACACTCACATAGTCAACCTGTCCCTCCCTTTGGCTATGCTTGGCTCAGTGTGTTCCCAAGCAACTTCTAAGGTGATAACCTTCCCCACTTGCCCTAGGCCCCAAAACTAGAGTATCTATACATCTCAGTTCACCTGAAACAGTCCTCATTGATGTGTCTGACTTCCTAGTTAAGCATTTGCTCCATACTTTTCATTGTTTATGAAGTTTCATTATTAGTCATTGCATGAAAGCACCCTGGAGTGACTTTGGCAGACCTCCCTCCACTTCGTACTCCCAGCTGTTGCTGTGGTTCCTCCCAGTAGTGTATGAACCACATGGACAATGAACAGAATACTCACCCTACCAGGAAGATAAATCTGAACATGATCAATGATAATTCCTCTGTTGCTTCATGATCCTTTCCGGGAACTTCAGTTCAAGGACAGCATGTAGGACAGCCATCCATAAAACAAAGTGACCTCAGAGCCCAGCAGCCAGGGACAGCTAACTACTCTTGTTTGAGGGAATAGCAGACAATTATTTGGTTCTGTAATGTCTTCTAGCTACTGGACATATTAGCCAATTTTACTGTGCTGTGTCATGCGAAGTATATAAATCCACCAGACCACCATTTGGTGGGGTTAATGGGGATCAAGAGACATTAAAGTTGACTTGAACATGCAGTATGTGTGGGATACAAAGGCTGAGCAATCCTGCCATAGACCAGATAGAGAGCATTTAGGATACTCTTGCTAACAATTATTTTATATGGTATAAATCTAAAACTATTTGTTTTCCCTGCCTGGGTGGCTCAGTTGGTTGGAGCATCATCCTGTACCGTGTACACCAAAAGGGTGCAGCCTCAATTCATAGTCAGAGCACATGCCTGGCTTGTTGGTTCAGTTCCCGGTGTGGATGTGCATGGAGGCAGCTGATCAGTGTTTCTCTCTCACATCAATGTTTCTCTCTCCCTTCCTCTCTCTCTAAAATCAGTAAAAACATATCTTTGGATGAGGATTTAAAATAATAATAATAATACATAAAATTGCTTGTTTTTATTTATTTTACAATAAATCCTTTGGCAGCAATGAGTTAAAAAGTAAGAAGTGTTTGAAAAACATTATAAATCCTGAACTTTTCTTACAAAAGTTCATTATGCTTATGTGACTTGTGCAAAATATTCACTGTCTGCCATGAATGCCAGAGAGCTACCACTGATGACATGATGACACAAATCCGTGGAAAGAAGCACCAGTGCCTACTTCAAAAGTTATTCATTAAAAGGAAATGTGCCTGAAAATGACAATTTAACTTCGGCAACTACTTGTTTATATATTGTTCTGTGGAGCATGGCTAATTTAGTCAAACGACTCATGCGAAGTTAAATTTGCTTACTTTCAATTCCAAGTTTTCTTGGGCATATACAAAAAATAAGGGTAGCTAATGTGGTTGACTCCATTAGCAGAAAAACTTTGCAGTTTTAAGTGATGGCAGCTTTATATCCATGCCATCAGATATGTTAAATAAAAAATCACTTAATTCCAATAATATTTCAATCAATTCATGGAATCAAAATAAAGCTATTTGGAGTCATTCTATCAAAAATGTAACATCTAACATAACTTTCAATACTAGTACAAATTCAATTTAAAAGTTAAACATTTAAAAAATAATTATTTTTATAATAATATGAATAGGTGTTTTGGTGAAGCACAATATTATGATGGAAAACAATGTTCTTACAGATCTATGAAAGAGAAATAGAATTATACTTAAAAATATAATATACTTTTGTATTAAACTGTGGTATTCTACCCATTCAAATAAAAGTTGCAATTATTGAGATTTACAAATTCTACATATGTATGCATATATATGTATAATTTCACAAATATATATAGAGAAATATATACAGTAATTAAAATACAACATTTTTGAGACAACTTGGATATTAAATAAAAAACATTGCATGAAGACAGCAGGTCATGCTTGCTCCTACCCTTCATTTAAAATCAGTGGATTTTAAAAACAAATGAGTCTTTTAAGAATTATTTTGTAAATAAACATAAGATCCTTCATAGTCATTAACGTTTTTGTAAAAAATGTCTTGCAAATATTGATACCTTATTTTTTATTTTCAAAATCAATCTGGAATCTTTAATGAAAATATTCAATAAATGTCACACAAACTAACACAATATCAACACAGCACAGCAAGTGAGGAACTGAACAATTAAACATAAAAACTCAAATGGTGCACAAATATAATTTTGAAATTCTATCTTTGCACTTTAATGTGTCGACTTTCAGAAAATCTTTGAATGGTGCTCTTATTTCCAATCGCATGCATTTACATTCTGTATCACACTGGAATGACCGTGAGAGGGCCTACCATGTTTCACATCTAGTTCTGATGAAATGTGCAAAAATAATGACAGTAGAGATGACTAATTAGACAACTTTGTATTTAAAGGTATGTGAAGAGAAGAAATACTATGAATAAAGACACAAAGAGAACAGTAAAAATATTTGGGCAGAACTATTTATACATCTCAACACAAAAATTTGTATTTATACATCTCAAAAACAAAATTTGAACTGAGAACATACCTTATTTACAACAATTTACTATGAGCCTACTAGGCATGTCTGTACACAGCAGAGAGATGATTTTGTCTATTACAAGTATGATCCACCAAAGAGTTGTCAACTGAAGATGTCAACAATTTCAAATGTATGAACTAGAAGTTTTATCAAAACTTTAATAAGACTATATAGAGAAACTGAGTAAGTATGTAAAAATGTACTAAGAATAGTTATTATGCTTAACTCATTTTTTAATGCTTAATCAACATAATGAAGGGTTGGGTAATATTTATTTATTTGTTTGCTTTAGCATTCAAGAATATCTCTTATTTTATTTTTTAATTTAATTTTGAAATAATTTTAAGCATACTAAGAACAATTCAGGGATAATAAAAATATTTCAAAAATATTCAATTACTTTTAGAGCATCTGTATATTCTCAGAAGTATCTTGCTAGACAATAAATTATACGGTTAAACTGCCTAGGAGGACTCTGTTTAGGTTGCCCTCTTCTCATAAACTGGGTTCTGCCAATGAACAAAAAAAATCACCTATATAAGTGTCCTACAAAAGTGGGGAGGGGAATGGAAATTAGGAAGAGAAGGGGAGAGAAAAGTAGAGAGAGACAGGAAAGGGAAGAAGGGGGAGAAAGAAAAGGAGAGGAAAAAGGCTTTAGTTTCTGGGGGAAAAATACCAAAATTTACCTTTGTCTCTGTTAAACCATTTTAAATTTTCCATGTGATTATTTTACTTTTTATTTTTTTAAACTGAGGTATACTCTACATATAGTTTAATGCAAAAATCGGTCCTACATATTGCTTTTTGTTCTATGCTCTATGAGTTTTTATATTTGTGTGTACCGTATGACCACTGCCCAGAGCAAGATTCATACACCATGCCCGCCACCCAGAATGTTGCCTCCTGCCCATCCCAGTCAACACAATTGCTGCCAAATCAGCCAGCAGGGGTCACTATTCCAATTTCTTCACCATAGATAAGTTTTGCCTATTGTTGAAATTTAAATAAACACAGTCATACAGTGTGTACTCTTTTGTGTCTAATTTTTTTCACAATAATGTTTTTGACATTCATCCACATTGTGGTTTGTTCTTCTTTGTTACTGGATAGTATCACATTGTCCTTATGAATCCATTCTCTTATTTTTAAGCATTTAGGATGTTTTTATCTGAGGGTTATTACAATTAAAGCTGCTCTAAACCTTTTGCATGAGTCTTTATTGTGGATATATCAACTTTTTAAAATATATATGTCTATCTAAGAGTGAAATGTCTGGGTCATAGGGTGAGTGTACATATAACTTTACTGAAAACTGTTAGAAAGTATTCCAAAGTGTTGGAGCTATTTTACAATTTCAAGAGCAATGTGTAAGAGTTGCAGTGGCCCCAACATTTGGTATCATTAGTTTTACTTTTGTTTTTAATTATTAGTTGTTCTGATGGTGCACAGTGATATTGTGGTTTAAATTTACATTTCCGTGGTAAGTAGTGGTATCAAACACTTTCTTCATGTGCTTATGGATGTCTTCTTTTGAAGTCTGTTCAAGTATTTGGTTATGAAGTGTAAGGGCTGGTATCTTTTTGTTATGGATCTACAGGAGTTCTATTTATTTTCTGGATATGTTATTTGTCAGATACCTGTATTGTCAATTGTGAATATTTTCTCCCAGCCTATTGTTTGCCTTTTCTTTTTCTTATTGATGGTTGGTAATGAGCAGTAGTTTTTAATTTTAAACCTATATATATTTGCTTAGTGCTTAATATCATCACATACACTAAGCTTACAAAGACATACTCCACTGTTTGCTGCTAGCCCCCACATTTACCTATCTCTCATAGTAATTTTATATAGGGTGTGAGGTAGGTGTCAAAGTTCATTTTTCCATTGGACATCTAACCATTTGAAAGCCATTTATTAAAAAGACCTTTCTTTCCTCTTGAATTTAATTAATATTTCTTTGTAAAAATAATTATTTTCCTTTATACCAAAACAGAGAGAGTGGATCACTTTGTTGAACAGTAATTATGCAATTCAGCACATAATGTTCTTCACAGGGATGACGAGAAAAAAATTGAGGTCACCTCAGGGAGATAAGCATGCTGGACCTTGCATTGGCTTTTACAATCAAAAGCTCACCTCGTCTACTCTCTCCTTCATTTCTTTGTAATCATGTGTCATCACATCAGCTATGAGAAACACCTAACTGCTATTTTAATTATGTGAGTTCCTTTATCGAAAAGGTTATTTCCAGATACTTAGAAACCTGATTACCTTGACCTGAGAATCTCTTTGGTTTGTTCCTGGGGTGACATACAAACACCTTTCAGCAGTAATGGTGTGTGCCTGGAAAAGTGCTAACTTAGGAGACTGGACACAAGTTCTTCCCCTGATTGGCACTGTAAGTTAACTTCGGCATGTCACTTATTTCTCCTTGTTCTTAGTGCCCCCTTCTAGGGATGACAGTGTTAAATGGTTGATCCAAACTGAGACCTTTTGGCTCTGACATTCCAGGATTCAGCGATGAAACTGGATGTTTTACCTTGGTTAACTGCCTGTGCTTCATTATTTATTAGTGTGTTTGACAGGAGAGAAAAGAGTGAAGGGTTTTCCCCCTACTTCTTTCATTCAACTACCCAATCCAATCAACTTCAATTAAAATTTATAGTTTTAATTAGTTTTTATGATAGGTTTTTTAAAAACCTCATAAGTGTAAATCTTGGCTATTCCTTTTTTAGGCCTCTCACCCACTTGTGCCACTTCTGATTCATGACTCTTAGTTCCTGTTTACTGATTGCCTTTTTTCCCCCCTTTTCTCCTTATAGTGATAACATACTGCTTAAACAGAATTTTAGAAGAAGCACCAAGGTTTTAAATTACCTAGAAACTACTTCATTCATGGAGTGTAAAATACTCCTAAAGGACTTCAAGCCCAGTGGAGATATGTCAGCATCCCAGACATGTTTTAAATGCTCCCCAGACTGTTTATTGTGCATCTTCTCTCGTGATCTGCAGAAGCCGACACCTAAACCACATGTTCTGAGGAGTGCCAGGGAACCCCTCACACCCACATGTACTTCCCATAGCGGCGCATGTTCACCCATGCCTGGTTTCATCAGTTTCATGGTTGTTTATTTCCACTTTATGGTACAATACTTACATACACCAAAATAAATTTATTAGGACTCTAAGTCTCATGAGGGCAAGGTTTTATTGTCTGCTTTTTTAATTTTAATGTTCCTAACACCTAAAACAATGCTAGGGAATAACAGAAGCCTAATAAATACTTGTTGAATAAATGCATGAATGAATTTATAAATTTTCAAATGAATGAATAAATTAATTAAAGTACTATGCAATTTATCACTTTACTTCAAAACTCTTATCCTCTATTATGAAGGATTTGTCATAACAACACACTCTGAACACTGACCGTGTACCAGCAATGATGCTCAAGATTGCCCTCATCTAATGCTCAAAACAATTTTATAAGAACATTACTATTATTTTGATTTTTTAATTATTATATTCATTGTTTAAAAAATAAATAACTCACTGAAGGTATCAGAGTTAGTAAGTGGCAGAATGTAGACTTATGACTTTACACAAAAATATGTATCAGAAAAATTTAGACATGAGAAAAAAAAATTATACCACCATAACAAAACTATGAAAATTGTACCATAATTGTGCCTAACTTTTCTTCTCTTGGATTTTTGGTTTCATATAATAATGTCAGAAAGTTCACTTTTAAAAAATTATCTTCTTACTCTTAGTTAGACCTCGTGGTACATTCTTATACCTGTCATGTTAATGGTTGCATCTGCCATTAATGATTTATCCATCAGAGCCCCATAGCCTTGTGGGACATGCTGTCCTTTCCAGAACATTTACAGGGACATTTGGTTTACACCAGAAGTCCTGGATATTTGGTCCTGCCGAAAACATTCATGCTTAGACAATGTCCCTGGGTCCAAATAGCCCATAACATTTATTCACACTTTGGTTTACAGGATTAATACTTAAAAAATACTGTCATGTCTTATTGGTGCAATAATTGTTTAGTGGCTAGATTGAGAGCAGCAACCCTTCTTGCTTTGTGAGCCTAGTCGGTAATGGCACATGGGGTGAGGTAGATGGGTCGGCATGGACCATGTCTCCGTGAATGTTTTGTATGGGGCCAAATTCCAAGGACCTTTCGGCATAACCAAATATCTCCATGGACATTTTGGACAGGACCAAATGTCCACTAACCCTCCACAGAATAACTTTACTTTGGGGAATAATTATGTTGTAATTGTGGTTTTATTAACAAATGATGCCTTTACTTATTAGTGGGTTTGTCTATTCTTTCTCATAGGGAAAACTCTGAAAAAACAGAGAAAAATGGGGCCCTAGATAGAAAGAATGAGATAACCTGTCCCAGCTTTTCTGAGAGGCATAATTAAGAAGTTCTTTATTCTAAAGAACTAAACTGGACAAAAGCTATGTGTAAATATTATTTTCCCACCCTTCCAACCACTACAACTCTTCTCTCCTCTGCTTTCCCTCTGCTCTACCATTACCCTGCTCCACCCTCTTCTTTTCTATCACCCAGACCATCACAACAGCCTTCTGAGCATCTTCCCAGCTCATTCCAAGAAAATGCCACATATGTCCCTGGAATACAGCTCACCTTAAGTAACTACCCCAAATCTCCCCAGAAGCTCCTTACTGCCCAAGGAACCATCCACAAACTCCTTTCCATTCCATAAAAGTGAAGGTTCAAGTCCTTTCCTCTTCCTGCATCATCATTCAAAAAATTCTATGTCCCAGTTTTTCCACCAAGTGTTTGTTCCAGATCCTCTCCTCAGTGTATGCTCACCCACCCACATGCTCTAGGTCCCAACATGTATTCTTTCAAGTATGAGTAAATGAGTAATGACCCACAAGACAATTTCTGTGTCACATCTTGCATGATCCTTCCAATTCCTAGGTATGCCCGGACTTCACACAAAGGAGGAGTCTCAGCACATTCTCACCAGCCACAGGCTCCAGGGAGGCAAAAGGAATGGGGGTGGGGAAAAGCTGGCATTTCCACAGTGCCCATGTCTGCTAAGAGGCAAAGACCATGGATGAGGCAGCATTAATACTTTATTTATGACAGACTAGGCTTAGAGAGGCCTAAGCTCTTACACATTTGTGACCTTTCATATTTGCATCCCGGTCAGTACGACAACAGAGCCCTGTGCTTAGTCACCTGTGTCTATCCTACTCCTGACTATCCTGGACTGAACTTGTTTCGACTCCTTTTGGCATTCTTGCCTTTTGTGGAACCTGGTTTCCATCCGTGGTCTAAATCGCTTTGTGATTATAATTCTGGTTTTTCACTGGCAACACAGTTGATTCCACTTGCTCACTGTGGCATTTGATCATGAGTGGAGATCTTGAGTTCCTATCGCAGCGTACCCCCAGCAAGCAAACAAAGAAGCAAGCATACATTGACCCAGTTCCTAATGTTAAATAATCTAGATTTCTTTAGACTTTCTTGGGCAAATCAAACGAGCTTGAAGGAGATTCTTAGTAACATTAAGTAACACTCAGTACAAGCAAAGCTTTTACAGGCTGTATGAGCATCCTTCTGTGACTAGTTATATAATGTACAACTTCATCTCAGTTCCAAGAGGCTTCTCTCCTCCCTTTAGGACATTCCACTCACTGACCACTGGAGTATAAAACATATGTTGTCGGACTTATTTTCTCATTCACTATCCTTTCTGCCACACCTTTTCCTAAATGATTTCCCTCATGTTTGAAACAGAGACTGTGTCTTCTTATACCCCTTGGGTAAATGTTGGGTAACAACCAAAGTGGCTTTAAAATAAGTCCACTCATCAGTTCTCTTTTTTAGAACTTCTGCCATTTATTTAAATACACTTTTAATCCCAATCTCAAATATTTAGCAGGTGTCCCAAATAAGGTGGGGAATATTTGTAAAGGACATGTATTGTGTGTTCACTATATGTTAGGTACCTTCATAGAAGCTTCCCATGTATTAACACATTTAATGCTCACAACAGCTACATGATGTAAGATACTTCCATTACCATCACTTTACTAAGAAGGATATTAAAGGGATACATTGCCAAAGCTATTAAGTGACAGAGCAAAGGTCTGAACTTGGTCCCTTTTCAAAGTATAGGTAATTATCCATCACACTATAGCTACCTTTTTATATTTAGCTCACATTTGTCAATTAAAGAAAAGCAGATTTTTTTAATGTTGGTAGTTCCTGTCATCATTCTACATGGAAGATGGCTGAATTAATATTATATTAGGTATTAAAACTGAAACATATATTATCAATCACCCTATCTTGCTCCCCTCATTTTCCAAATAAAATAAAATAAAATAAAATAAAATGATTCATAGAGAGGTCATAGATTTGCCCAAAATTGTAGAGATTATCTGAGATTTGATCCCAGATTTCCTGGTTCCAGTGCACATTTCACACCATCATACAAAATCAAGTGTACCCAATCTTTTAAGACAGCATAGCTTTGGTTTTGCTAAAGCATGAATCTCAGGTGTTTTTTAATCATTGGACTGCTTCATTAAAACATAACTCCCTACCTGGCTGGTGTAGCTCAGTGGATTGAGTGTGGACTGTGAACCAAAGCATCACAGGTTCGATTCCCAGTCAGGGCACATGCCTGGGTTGTGGTCCAGGTCCCCAGTGGGGACCACATGAGAGGCAACCACACATTGATGTTTCTCTCTCTCTCCTTCTCCCTCCCTTCCCCTCTCTAAAAATAAATAAATAAAATCTTAAAAAAAAAACATAACTCCCTGATCTCCCAACTCCCTTCACTCCTTTCTCCTACTACAAAGTCAATTAAAAGCATCCTAGGATAATAAAAACATTTTTTTATAGTCAACAAAGGAGGGAAAAGAAATTATAAGTAAATTACTCTTACTCGTAAATGCCATAAGCCAAACTTTTAAAAAAGTGTTCCCTGGAGAGAAGTATGAAACTATTGCCCATTAATGGGGTAGATGTTTTAATTTTCTCCCTGTTTGGAATATTCCATTCCTCAGCAAGACATGTTCCATGCAACACCCAAACCTTCAAGTCCTCCCCGCTAATTTCTTCTCCTTCATTTCCTTTTTCATTACTTTCCTCTGGGAGGTTTCCTCTGTCACCCTCCATGCCACTAGTATGGCCAGGCACCCTTCTGCATAATGCCATAGAGTCATGGACTTACTTCCCAACAGGACTTATAACAGAGTGCCTAGTAACTATTTGTGTTCTCCCAGGACGCTAAAATATTTAAAGTTACACTGTGACTGATGTATTCATACTTAGGCACAATGTATTTCTTGAATGAATAAATGAATGAGCATTATGAGTTCACACCAAGCCACACCCTGCCCAGCTTGGCTTTCTAATGACCAGCACTACTCATTGGCTCTGGTGACCATGAATTGGGCCAACAATAAGAGGCCTCAAAGGAATGTAAGCTTTTACCTTAGTCTTATAGGTCCACACTCCTACCCAAAGCTAACTTCACCACCACACAAAAGCTCTCTGGGAATACTAAAATAGTGATTCTCAATCTTTTATATTCTTGGGCACACTTTAATTTTAGAATTTGTATCTTCACTTGAAGCTTACTTTTTATTCACAGGTATTCTACTATTTCCTCACTCATTTTTTATTACACTGACATTTTGATAGAACACTTATCTACAGTGCTTCTTCCCTCACTTGACAGGGATTCCTGCATTTCTATACATAAGCCATTTCCATGCTAGAATACCCTCTTTTCCTAACTCACTTCAAGAAGGACTTGCATCTATGCAAGCTTGCACAAAGCCCTCAGCTCAACATTCCATTTGTTAATATGTCAAGGTAATAATATGTATCCTTAGTTGCTTCTAAAGCAAATTTTATGCATCATTTAAAATGTGATGGCCAGGCCCAGGTTGGGTAGATCAGTTGGTTAGAGTATCATCCGGATATGCCAATGTTGTGGGTTTGATCCCTGGTCAGGGCACATACAAGAATCTACCAGTGGGTGTATAAATAAGTAGAACAACAAATTGATGTCTCTCTCTCTCTCTTCCTCTCTCAAATCAATCAATCAATCAGTCAATCAATAAAATAAAATTTGATGGCCAGCCCAGTGCTGAAGTTTGCCTAAGCTCTATACAATGCAGCCTGTCTGTTGCAAACCACATTCCTTGAGAACTTTTTCCACCTACACATTTCTTACCAACAAGGAAAATCACTTCAGCATGGCCTTTTTGAATTTAGGAGCTTACCCCTTCCTCAGAGAAAAGTTTTAATGCCATAGTTACAAGTGATCTCAGAATAGGGAGTTCCTGGTTTTCCAACCCAGCAAATTATTGCAAGAAACATTGTTGTCATAAATACGGCCATTTATACTGGCATTATTTTATCAGCTGCTAAATTTGTTTTTTGGAAAGAAGAAGGTGTTGTAGAAAAGAACCACAGAAAGTCACCTAATTGTCTGGAAGTCCCCAGGGTAGGCATTCTGATCCTCTCTTGTATGTTCTTTCCATACGTCATGATGGCCCCACTTTGAGTTCCACCCTCTTTTTTAAGGGGAAGTAAAGAAGTGAAAAGAAGCAAGGGGAGAGGAGAGTTACCTACAAAGGGGTGCCCATTAGGATATCAACTCATTCCTCAAAAGAAACCTTGCAGGCAAGAAGGGGCTGGAAACAAGTATTTGAAGTCATGAAAGGCAAGGACCTACATCCAAGGTTACTCTATCCAGAAAAGCTTTCATTTAAAATGGAAGGGCAGATAAAGTGTTCCCAGATAAGGTCAAGTTAAAGGAGTTCATCATCACCAAGCCATTATTATATGAAACATTAAAGGGACTTATCTAAGAAAAAGGATATAAAAGTATGAACAGTAAAATGACAACAAACACAACCATCAACAAATGAACCTAAAGAAAAGAAAAAGAATGAAAACAAAAACTAAGCAAACAACCAGAATAGGAACAGAATCAGAGAAATGGACATCACATGGAGGGATTT
>CM052543.1:25793154-26072678 GCA_028533065.1 Trachops cirrhosus | reverse complement strand
TAAATCAGAAAGAAATGTCACAGGATCCATTTGGAGTTTATTCCTTTCATTTTATGAAGCCCACTCAAACATGGTGAGTTTTTCATCATTCAGTGTGCATGTGTGTGTGTGTAAGCGGTGGGCAAGGCAGTAGTTATAAATGGGTGCGTGCACACTGTGCTTAGCATTCAATTGTTCTTAATGAGAACTGATTTCACTTTTTTCTTTAGGAAAAAGAAAAAAAACTACAGATGCCATCAGTGTATCTAAATCCCAGTCAGACTAGATTAGCTGCATTTCTTAACCAATAATTAATCTTATATCCATATTCTCCATCCTTCTCACTCTTACTATCCATTCTACATTTTTTCTGTTATAAAAATACTGAATTTTATAAAAGTTAAATTTAACAGAAAAAATGTGAGAAGGAAGGTGTAAGTGGCAAAAATGTTAAATAGGAGAAAAGAAGATGAACCTTTGTTTTATTTCCATAGAACTTTTTCCAAGTCTAATGCTTGGCATATTGAATTTAAAAAATAATGCGGTCACTTGCCTACTAGTGCTTGATAAATGATGAATGAACGAATGATATATTATGGAGTACCTTGAGCGTGGAAAATTTATTTTGGCACAAGGAACTAAAGTCAGTGCTGAAGAGTTAAGAATTGGATAACCCAGACGTGAAGAGTGACATGAATAAAGATACAGAAGAGAGAGTGAACTTGCCTCACTAGTGGAAGAGTATTGTGTGCTGGTGTCAACCTGTCAATAACCATGAGGTGTCTGGACCCACCCTGGTGGTTCTTACTATGATCGCAAGATGCCTTCAGCAATAACCATCAGGAAAATTTGGGGGGCTGAGAAAGGTTTACTACTCACAGATGCTGGAAGTCATGGAGGTAGTGAGAGAGTGAACCTGGAGTTCTGCTTTTATTGGGGTTAAGGGTTGGCAACGGTTTACTCTTTATCAGTGCATTTAACACATGAGAACAAGAATTTAAAATATAGGAACAGAAAAAAATACCCCAAGTGGCCCAAGTAGTCAGTTATTGAAATCAACCAAGATCTCCAAAGCAAAGAAGGCTGTTGTAGGGAGGTGAATGGCAGGGACAGGGGTGGAGGATGGGACTGGGCTGGAAGGTGTGTATGGTGTGTGTGGGGGAGGGTGGGGTGGTGTCTGGCTGGCTCTTTATCTAGTCTTGTGGTTGGAAACTGTTTATTTGAGATAGCCATCTTCTAAGTGAATGCCTTGGCAAGCAAAGCCTTGGATCAGTCACTTGCATTACAAAAAAAAACAAAGAAATAAACAAAAATAAAACACAAAGAACTGTCAGCCTTTACACTATAATTAGTAAATTAGTCCAGGGGCAGAAATAGGGATAATCTTAAAACTTTTCTCCCATCAATTTAATCTCAGTGGTACATTCTTTTCTGGTAAGAAAAAATAACAATCTTTTCTACTTTTATTTTCCCACCTCAATATTTCTAGTGTATGACCCAGGTCCTTCAGGTTCTTGGTGTCTTTCAATTATATACAGGTTACAATGCAATGTGAATAAATAAAAGGAAAACCTAGAAAGACACATTTATCACAGCTCAGCTTAAAGTCCTATTTATTGGGGAAAAAAGCTATTTCATTAAAAGAGTCTCATTGATTATTGAGAAAATGTGGATAACTTGAGAATGCTGTACCTGGATAAGTTGGAGATGATTGGTGATTAGTTATACTTTCTGATGGCAAGAAACTTTCTCATAGGAAAATGTCATCTAAAATGTTATCATGTAAAACTCAGTAATAAAAACAAAAAACTAATAGAGATTTTAATGCAATACCAAAGAGTCAGGGAAATAAATGTCACCAGTTTGATGAAAATAAGATCTCTTCTGGTATCTATCATTTGATTTGGTTTTGCTTCAATCCTAAGCCTTTAAAGAATGAAAAGCCATTAGTTACAATCTCTAAGTATATTCAGGAAGGCATCGTCTTGAGTAATTTCCTATTATACAACAGGTACAATTTGTGTTTCCAAGGAGTCATAGACTCCAGAGAAACTTTGGTGACACATTCATTTCCTTGATCAGTTTGCATTCACTGGGCACTTACAGGCACACCTGGTTTGATTATGCTTCACTTTATTTTGTTTTGCAGATATTGTGTTTTTTAAAAATTGAAGGTTTGGCCAACCCTGCTTTGGACAAGTCTATTGGCACCATTTTTTAACAGCATTTGCTCCCTTTGTGTCTCTGTGTCGTATCTTGGTAACCTGTGTAATAATTTCAAGTTTTTCATAATTATTTGTCATGGTGATCTGTGACTAGTGATCTTTGGTATTACTATTGTAATTGTTCTGGACACCACAAACTGTACCCATACAAGATGGCAAACTTAATTAGTACATACTTCTATGTACTATGTTCTAATTCTGACCGCTCTACCAACCAGCTGTTCCCCAGCCTCTCTCTCTCTCCTCACATCTCCCTATTCCCTGAGATACAACAGTATTAAAATTAGGCCAATTAATGACTCTACAAGGGCCTCTAGGTATTCAAGTGAAAGGAAGAATAGCGTATTTCTGTTGAAATTAAAAGCTAGAAACCATCAAGCTTAGTGAGAAAGGCATATCAAAAGCCATGATGGTCCGAAAACTAGGCTGCATGTGCCAGTTAGCCAAGTTCTGAATGTAAAGGAAGAGTTCCTGAAGGAAGTTAAAAGTGCTACTCCAATGAACACATGAATAATAAAAAAGAGAAACAGCCTTACTGATGATGTGGAGAAAGTTTTAGTGGTCTGGACAGAAGATGAAACCATCTACAACATTCCCTTAAGCTAAAGCCTAATCCAGAGCAAGGCCATAACTCTCTTCAGTTCTCTGAAGGCTGAGAGAGGTGAGGAAGCTATAGAAGGAAAGCTGGGAGCTAGCAGAGGTTGGTTCACGAGGTGTAAGGAAAGAAGCTGTCTGTGTAAGATAAAAGTGCACGGTGAAGCAGCAAGTGCTGATGTAGAAGCTGTAATATGCTTTTCGGAAGATCTAGTTAAGAGAATTAATGAAGGTGGTTACACTAAACAACATATTTTCAATGTAGATGAAACAGCCTTATATTAAAAGAAGATGTCATCTAGGACTTTAATAGAGAGAAATCAATGCCTGGCTTCAAATATTCAAAGGACAGAGTGATTCTGTTATTAGAATCTAATGCAGCTGATGACTTAAAGTTGAAGCTAGTGTTCAACTGCCTCTCTGAAAATCCTTGGCCCCCTATGAAGATGCTACATTTACTCTGCCTGTGCTGTGCAATGGACAACAAAGTCTGGATGACAGCACATGTGTTTCAGCATGGTTTTCTGAATAGTTTAAGCCAACTGTTGAGCCCCATTGCTCAGAAAAAAAAGATGTCTTTCTAAATATTACTGGTCATTGATAATGCACCTGGTCACCCAAGGAGCCTTCAGGAGATGTACAATGAGGTGAATGTTGGTTTTATGCCTGCTAGCACAACATCCACGCTGTGGCCCACAAATCAAGGACTAATTTTGACTTTCAAGTCCTGCTTCTTAGGAAATACATTTTGTAAGGCTGTAGCTGTCATGTGATGAAACTGAGGGTCCTTATCATTCTGATTTGTTTTGTGATCATTGCATCAGAAATTAGTTTTCTCTCTTCTCTCTGCACATTTCACAGAACTTAGCATTTTCCCTTAATAGTCAATAACTCCAGAGGCAGCATAAGATTAATAGCCCAGATCTCACTAATGGTCACAGGGTTGAGCCTCTGGCAGGCTAAACCTAACATCTTGACTAAGTTATGGTTCAGCTCCTGAGCCTAAGGCAGAACAACCCCCTTGGCTACCTCTCCATGAAACCAGATGAAGAAACACCAGAGCTGATCCAGAACGGTCCTCAAAACCTGAAGAAATGAATTACTACACTTACCTCCCCTTCAACCAATCAGTTCCTAACATGACACCCCAACCTCTAATCCAAAGTGTCTTCTAATTTGGCCTATATTACCCGTTAGTTACCTGCCATCAGAGAGCAGGGTGTTTAGAGCCAAAGTCTCACCCCAACTTTGATAGATATCAACCGTAATGAATTCCTTTCTCAACTGTAAGCTCCTGATCATTCATCTCCTTTTAGCCAGTGCTCACAGGTGGGTAGGCTTACGTATTGGGGTTCAATAGCATTGATACCAGGTCCTCTGATGGTTCTGGGCAAAGTAAACTAAAACTCTTCTAGAAAGGATATACCATTCTAAATGTCATTGAGAACTCCTGTGATTCATAGGAAGAAGTAAAAATATCACCATTAATAGGAGTTTTGGGGGGGGAAATGTCAATCCTCATGGATGAGTTTGAGGGATTCAAGACTTCAGTGGAGGAAGTAACTTGCAGATGTGGTGGAAATAAAAAGAGAGCCAGAATGAGAGGTGGAGCCTGAAGATGTGACTGAATTGCAATAATCTCATGATAAAATTTAATCAAGTGAGGACTTGTTTCTCATGGATGAGCAAAGGAAGTATTTATGTGAGATGGAATCTACTCCTGGTGAAGATGCTGTCAAGATTGTTGAAATGACAATAAAAAAGTACAATATTGCATAAACTTAATTGATAAAAGGCTTGAGAAGACTGACTCCAGTTTGGAAAGGTTTACTATGGCTAAAATGCTATCAAACAGCATCACATTCTACAGAGAAAAATTGCTCATGAAAGAAAAAGTCAACCAATGTGGCAAACTTGATTGTTGCCTTATTTTAAGAATTTGCCACAGACAGCCCAAAGTCTAGCAACTTCCACCCAAGGAGGTCAGCAACCATCAACATCGAAGCAAGACCATTTCCCAGCAAAAAGATTGTAACTCTCTGAAGGTTCAGGTGATTGTCAGCTGTTTTAACAATAATGAATTTTAAATCATGGTATGCACAGTTTTAGACATAATGCTATTGCACACTTAATACACAGCAGTGCAGTATGCACATAGCTTTTATAGACACTGGGAAACCCCAAAATCTGTGTGACTCACTGTATGGTGATGGTCTGGAACCAAACCCACAATATCTGCAAGGCATGCTTGTGCTGTGTTGTGAGCATGGTGGGTCTCCGAGAGGCTGAGGAACAGCTACAGTGACAATGAGAAGGCCAAGTGAGGCTCAATTGTCCACACCCTTCACTGTTGACGGAGACCTTCAGACCTGACACTGAGTTTTGAGTAGTATTTCTTTTCAATATGTTTCCAGGTATTTATGCTATTGTCAGACATTTTCTCTCCCAGAGCATCTACTGGACACCTCGGAACCACCCTAAACTATTCTTCCTTTCTTGTATTTGCCTTTATAGCACACATTTTATAGGGAAACAAATCTTTTTAAGCCTTCTTCAGAAGACACTATTGCATTAGTTTTTGCTCTCTGTCCTACATTTGCAACCTTGGCTCCTGTCTTTGGTTTTTCTGACTTGGACCATGATTATCCCTAATGGGTCTCTATGTCCTCAGCACCTTCTTCTGGGGAAAAATTGTGTGTGTGTGTTTGCAGAGGATATTAATTTTACAACAAATACATTGAAGATATTGCTAATTTTCTCTGATCCTAGCATTCATTTATTTGCTCAGTAAATTCTATGTTTAGTTCCTATGGTAGGCAGTAGAGCTATCATAATGAGCTAGAAGTGATCCATCCCAATATAAATGATCCATACCAACTTAAAATTCATCCTATATTTAATTATGTAACATCTAAAAGTCTCCTGTCACTCAGAAACCTTCAAAGTATGTTTTCCTTACTAGAAGTAAACTGTGAAATAAGTTTGGTCTGAATCTGCTCACATTCAACCTATACCTAGTAAATTCCCTGATTATCCCTAAGCTTTGAGTATAGTACCTTGAGGTTAAAAAAGTTAAATAACTTCACAAAATAATTTTAGGTTAATATATAATAATAATTATCATAATTATATATTATTAATGGGATAAAGATAGCTAATAGATCTATTGGTATAAAGAACAAATGTATGTATGTATATAAAAATCTAGCATGTCATAGATGCTCATAAAAGTTGACATGAAATACACTGACACATTTTTCTCTTCTTGTTAGGACTCATCAAAAAAAGTATTAAATATCCCAAATCAATGTAATGCTATAGCATTTCATCAATTACACTCTAAATATGTCTACCAATAGTGTTCTTCATAAATATTTAAAGATTTTGAGATCATTAAAACTATTACAGAATTATCATATTTTTGATTAAAAAATTAAACAAGATTTTCACCTATTCTATATTCTTTATCCATATGAATAAAGAGTATCCAAAACTGCTGTACCCCCTGCCTCCCATTCAGATCACCTCTACAGCTTGTAACAAACAAAGATGCTCACAAGCAATGGACATAAATGCACTTATACAAGCTTCAAATGACCAGGACTAAGGTTACAGCAAAATATTTTTTATAGGTTTCAGACACAAGAATGAGATTTTAGATTCTTTATTTATTTATTTTACTTTAAATACCAGGCACCCTGGCTGGTGTGTCTCAGTGGATTGAGCACCAGCCTGTGAAACAAAGGGTCACAGGTTCCATTCCCAGTCAGGACACAGGCCTGGGTTGTAGGCCAGTTCCCCAGTAGGCAACCACACATAGATGTTCCTCTCCCTCTCTTTCTCCCTCCCTTCTGCTTGCTCCAAAAATAAATAAATAAAGTATTTTTTAAAGATAGATGTTTTCTCTTAAAAAAAAAAAGATCAGTGAGTTTATTACACAGACTTCTTTTGACAATGTTGGATTCTGCTTCCAGCGAGTTACCCATATTGGAAAAGGCTCACAGTAAAGCCTGCTATTCTGTGGTCTGTGTTTCTCTGAAATGCCATGATCACCCAGCACCCGTGCTGTCCTGAATGTTCCTCATGCCCTCTAGCATGTACTTGTTCGCCCATTAAAGATATTTTGACAAATAAAGATCAAATATCTGGGGTATTTTGACACTCTGTGTTTCACATGTGGTGATGCCTGTCCTCCTGGCAGTGGCCTTCCCATAATCCCATTTCCAAAACATCATGCTGTTCAGCAGATGGCATTCAACAGATGTGTATCATGTCTTACAAGGACTGTGGCTACCCGGAGACATAGGTAGAAATGCTCTAACACTTGTGTTGGTCTGCAGGTGCCTGTCATAGCCTGGCAGTCATGGCCAGAATCCAAAAATAGAACAAGAGGGAATGTTGCCATCTTAGCAGATGGACATCCAGAAAAGTAGCCAAGAGCCTCTGTAACAAGCAACATGGACACTGCAGCAGAACAGGTTATGCAGCCAATAATATTCAATTGACTCTTTATCTTTCACTTAGAAACCTCGGGTTCAGGAGCAATGTCTTTTCTAATTATGAATTGAGCTGGGAACACGTCCATCGTAAGAATCAAGATCTGTGACTGTCATGGATAAGTGTCGGGTAGCAGCAGGAGGCCATCTGGATCTTTGAAGACAACAGAGCCAGCAATTACATCTGTACTTGAGATGAGAACTGCCTCTCCTAGAGCTAAGTCAGCAAATGCAGTCCAGTTGTCAGAGCTGAGAGGTAAGGAATAAAGACAGATCGTGATGTACTTGTGTTCTTTTCCCCTGCTTTAACCCTGAGTAAGCAGAAAAATCAGGTGAGGCACAAAGTGGTCAAATATAAATCCTTCCTGTCATGTCAGGCCAGATTGGGCTGGCCTGAGTCAGGGCTAGGGCTAGAAAGAATAGAAAAACAAATGAGAGAAAACTGAACTCTGAAACAATATGTTAAAGAAACTGCAGTATGACTGTAAAGGATTATGAGGCTTGGACTCAGAGGTCAGATCATCCAGCCCTGGCTAGTAGCTCAGTTGGTTGGAGTGTAGTATCGATACGCCAAAATTGTGTGTTCAATCCCTGGTCAGGGCAAATACAAGAATTAAACAATGAATGAATAAGTAAGTGTAACAACAAATTGATGTTTTTCTCTCTCCCTTCCTCTCTCTTTAAAATCAATAAATTAAAATTTTTAAAGAAGATTATCTAATTCTTTGTAAATATGATCAAGTTACTAAGCCTCTTTTTTTCCAACCCAAAGATGTGAATAATAGCATACTACCTATGTGTCAGATGTAGGTATTAGAAGAGTTAACATGCATAAAGGTGGGGTTGGGTAAAATTTCCTCTCTTTCCCCTCTTCGTTCTTCTGGCTGGTCAAACAAATAAAATGTCATGTGATAGATTAACAGGAGAAAATGAGTTGTATTATGTATGTACGTACAGGGGCTCCATAAGAATGTAGGGCCTAAGGACAAATGGCGAGGCTGAGGCTTATATGTCCTATTAAGCTAAGAAGAAAGGGGAGTGCAGTGGGCTGTGATTTGGGACTTCAAAGGACAGAAAGGCAATTCACATGGAGATGAAAAAGCAAATGCTTTTGGTGAAACATTTCACCAAAATGTGAAAAGATGAAAAGGAACACCTTTAACAATGGGACACGGGGAGGACTTTGATTAAACAAGTCTTGCCAGTTGCCTCCCTGTCTGCCACATTTAGTTCATATTAAGCCATAGTTATCTATGATGATAGGTCTCTTCCTGGAACAGTGCTCTATCTAAATTCTTTTAGAAAGTTAGTGGGAGGTTCAAAGGTTTTTTCTGAGTCTTCTGTGTCTTAAAAATAACCAGCCTAAAATAATCAATATCCCAAAAAGGTATTTTGGGATGGCAAACTCTGGATCCCTTCAAGTGCCTGGCACATAGGAAACATCACATTAATTTCAGCTCACATTATTATATATGAAGGTAAGGCTACCTCTGGGGAACTTAAGCTGAATTGTGTTTAACCTTCATAAAGAATATATCCTTGCTATCAAGCTGGTTGATTTTATCCCCCCAGACTCTTACAAGTTATTATACTGAATTTTCTCAACAGAACTGCTATTATCAGATAGAAACTGTCACTGTACAGCACAAACCAACCCCCACATACTCCTAGCCTCTATAAACCAAGACTCCTAAAAAAAGAGACAAGAATCAGTCCTCAGTCTATTACTTGTTTGATTATATAAACTTTTTGGGTCTACCTCCATGGCTTCAGCTATTTCTTGTGGAACAACATAAAGTCTAAACCATTCATCAAAGTCTAGACCTATTTATTCAGTGGTATATTAGCTCTCCCTCCTTGGATGTCATATAATCCCTTCAAACTGTGTGCTCCTAATAGAAATGTTCAGGTACACTTGCAACCCCACCCCTGGAAATCTGATGTTGTTTGTACTCCTGTATCCCTTTGTTAGCATAGATAAGTAGCTAGATATTAATAAAGAGAGCAAAGGGAATTAGACATTGAGTTTCACAATCTGGGGAGGTTGGACCTGTTTGTTTCACCAGGAAGCTACATCTTCACACCCCAGGGTATCATAGCATTGCCCCACCAAGGATTAACATCCCTCCTTTCCCTCCCTCCAGTACTAGATTGTTTCAGGGGAGCAGAGGGAGATAGCACATATGCAATAGAAGTCAAAATGGCACAGGGGAGGTGCTTGACCATAGATGCCCATCAGTCTAACCTGGGTAAAGGGATCAGTTGGCTAGGGGGGTGGACTCATCAGAAACCTTTGAAAGCTTGGGAAGTTGATTGGTTATTTTGAGAAAGCTTCTGGTTATAACCCCAGGGGAACAAAGAAGCTCTCTCTCTTTCTCACTTGGTGACCTGACCTAACCCCATGTGCTGACACATTCTCTCTCTACAATCATGTGGTCCCAGGCTCCTCGGGCAGCCTGGGGGTACATCAGCACAGCAGGGAATGCAAGCTCGGGGAGCAGGATGTTAAGAATGCTGAACTGGACTTGCCTGGACAGAGCACATGAACTCTGGCCTTTGTTTTGGCCTTGCTGAAGACAGAGTTAGACTTTTTCCATGGTAGGACAGAGGGAGATGGGAAACTGGAAACCCAGGGGCAGCCTTCCCAAATAAATGTTGCCACACCACAATCTCTCATGCATGGCTCCATGAAATGCATTTCTTGTGATGCCATGGAAGAACACAATTTTTATCAGCAACACCTTGACTGTACATATGTCTTGAGGTGCCCCGTTACTCTAAAATGTGTCCCCATTGATGATAAATTAATGATTTCCCTGTGTGTCTTCCATCAGTGAGCCAGCCACGCAGTTGTTCAAAACAGAATTCCTACACTTTCCCCCACCTAACATCTACAAAATCTAATATGTTACCTAGTCTGGCCAATTATACTTCCCATTCATATCTCAAATTTACACCATCCTCTCAAACAGCATTGTCACTGACTTTGAGTAAGCCCCCATGTCCTTTTTTACTGGAAAAACCTCCTTAAATGGCATTTCTACATTCTTCCCCCCCCAACATATAATTCTCAGGACCATCATAGTAACTTTTTTTCCAAAAACCAAATCTGACCATGTCATTTCCTAGCTTAAAACTCTCTTCAGTAGCTCCATTATATAAAGAAAAAATACAAACTTCAGATATGTAAAATATTTCAACCTAATACCTGTTAATAAATGACCTCCACATGTGTATCCTCAGCACCATCTTTTCCCCTGGGCATAAGGCTTGAATGTCCAACTGTCTATTCCACATGCCCACTTGAATAGGCACTCAAGATATAATTTCAACTCATAATTTTACCTGATAAACTTGTTCTTCTTCTCCTTTTACTTATATCAGTAAAACTCTGCTTACTACTGGCTTTGTCCTAAAAGCCTGGGAGACATTCTTGACTCCTCTCAGTCTCACATCCAATATCCACTCTTTAACAAATCTTACTGACTCCAGTTTACACTGTGTCCCAAACTCTGTAACATCTCACAATATCCAGTAGAGCCCCACAATCCAAGAAACTATCATCTCTGTCCTTGATTATTGGAAGAACTTTTCCCTTTCTTTTCCTATGCTTTTTAAAAATTAACTTAACACTTTTATGTTTCTTTTTTATGTCTTTTATTGGCTTATTAGCTCTACCTCTTTTTATTATTATTTTTCAATCATTGGTCTGGGTTTACACTACACATCTTCAACTTATCACGGTCTATCTTCATATAACGTTAAAGCATTTCACAAAGTATAAAAACCTTATAACACTATACCTCCATTTCCTCCCTCATCTCCTTTGTGGCCATCATTCATTTCACATGCACACAGTTACACATCTCATTTGTTATTATTTTTACTTTAAACTGTCAATCATTTATAAAGAGACTAAAAATCAGAAAATTGTATTTTATTATTTCTCATACTCCTCATTCTTTTATATAGATCCAAATTTCTATTTGGTATTATCTTCCTTTGCCTGAATAACTTCCTTTAAAATTTCTTGAGTGCAAATCTATTGGTAAGAAATGTTCTCACTTTATTTGTCTGGAAAAAATCTTTATGTCACTTTTATTTTTCAAAGATTATTGTGAAGGTTACAGAACTCTAGGTTGACAGGCAATTACAGGTAGTTGAGGCAAAATGAAACATACGTAACAGGTCAACTCTTGCTTCAATGGGACCTAGGGGGTTATCTGGCCTGTCCCTGAAGCTTTCTTACCTACCATACTTATTTAAATTAGGCTAAAGTGAATAAGTTAAGATTTTCTTCCTGGAGCAGGTTAAAAAGCCATTGTCTTGCAAACTTGTAAGAACATATACTTTTTAAATCACCAGCCCTCCTCATATCCCTCAAGATACTTTATTTGGGAGTCATCAACCAGCGTTTAGGTAAAAAGTGAAGCACGGGCATGGATAATATTTTCCACTGACACTGTGAAAAGTGAGGTGGTATGATAGATTTCAAAATATTTTTTTATATTTCTGTTTTGTTAAATTGAGAATGAACAAAATCAGAAAGATATGTTCAATTGGCATACTCTAAGTAAAGGAAAGGGAGATAACAATGTAAAAATTCAGGAAAAATCTTGGAATACAATAAGCGTAACCCTCTTTTAAGGGTAAACCTACCTAATCCTTTTTTTTTTTTTTTTTTTTTTTTGAGAAAGCTGGAAAGAGATACTGGAAAATAGCTGCTATAGATTAGGGAGGCCACATCTCAGAGTATTTAAGTGCTCATATTCTCAGTGTCTGACTTTAAACAAGTCTCTTAATCTCTTTAAAGCTCTACTCCCTCTTCTGTAAAACTGAGAATAGTGCCTAAGCTATTATACTCAGAAATAAACAAGACAATGAGTATAAAGAACTTTGCATAGATTTTGCCATATAGTAAATGCTCACTAAATATTAGCACCTATTAATTTCCTGCAAAGAAATTATAGAACACACAGAAGAAAGATAAATTTATGGCTTTAGAGTAAAACCAGTTTTGCTAACAAAGGAAGAAGTATGTCAAGTAACATAACAAAACTAAAAAGAAGATAAAGAGCAAGCACTGTGTCAAAAGTATAGAAAAAGAGCTTTAAGTCCTAGAACTTTTCATTTTACTCTAGGCTTGTAAAGCAGTCCCCTTATTTCTATAGTATTCAATTTCTTCTAAAAATTGGAATAAAAATACTCCTTTGGCTGGGATGTTGAAAAAGTTAAATGATATAACATGTGAGAAGTGTTTGGAAAGGTACATATATCATATAAAAAATATGAAGTGCTATTTGTGCTGTTCAGAATTCCCCAGAGAAACAGAACCAATAGGCTATACAGAGATATAGACATAAGAGGATATTTATTATAGAAATTGGCCCATGTGGTTATGGAGACCAAGAAGTCCCATGATCTGCTGTTTGCAAGCTAAACAACCAAGAAAGCCATTGATATAATTCAGTCAGAGTCTAAAGGCCTGAGAATCAGAGAACTAATTCTGGTGTAAATTTCAGACTGAATCCCAACACCTGAGAACCAGGAGCAGTGATGTCAGAGGGCAGGGGAAGATGGATGTCTCAGGTCAAGCACAGAAAAAAATTCACCCTTCCTCTACCTTTTTGTTCTATTCAGGGCCTCAACAAAGGTGAGCAAGATTTTATTCAGTCTACTGATTCAAATGCTAATATCTTTTGGAGATACTCTCACAGAGAAGCTCAAAATTAATGTTTTACAACTATCTGGGCATCCCTTAGTCCGATCAAATGAATACGTAAAACTAACCACCACAATATTATTAATGGAAACCTTATAGCTTTGGCTAGTCTAGTCTCCATGACTGTTGTCATCATAGTCACATCAAATAAAGGAGAAAGTGGTGCAGAAATAGATCCAGTGGTTAGGCAAGAATCCCCAGAGATGCAGAAGAAAGCCTGGGTTAGAATTCCAGATTTTTAGCTTCATGTCCAATTCTCTCTGCGCAGGCTCAGAACTGTTACAGTCCTTCCTAAGTCTGGATCAATGATGGCACTTTACATTCTGGTCATGAGAAAACCCCTCTCTGCTACTGTTTTGATGCTTCGCTGCTGGCTGAAGAGACCAAAGCTACACTGTACAAAACCCACATATCTCCCTTAAGGTCAATGCCATCGACGTTTCTGCCTGATTTGGAGGTGCTTTATCCACAAGCTACAGTAAATCTGATTTATTCTCCTTCTCAGTATCACTGACAATTCTGATTTCAGCAGGAGCATGTGTCATGTCAGAGAAACAAAGTAAAGAAGAGGAACTTGATTCTGAGATATGAGTTTTGATATGCGATGAGTAATTCTGCTGTTCAGTTCCCTTTTATTTTTTTCACCTAGAATGAGGTTACCTCCAAGGAAACTGGAAATAATTTTCATACATATTAGATTAATTCAGACCCAAGGAGATATTCACCAGCACCTTATCTGGCTAAGTAAATAGTCTGTTCAATCCTTGCATACTTCTAGAAAAAGCTGCTTTGTATATAGTGACATAGAAGGAAGGAGTAGGTGGGAGGAGAAGAATAACAATTTATGTCTTAATGAGAAAATATATTCAAAATCAAGATGAAAGTCTACCTGAGGGACTTGGGAATAGGCATTGTGTTTTCTTACATGGTGCTTTGAGTATTATGGGTCTCCAGTCACAGTGCATGAAGGTGGATGGAGCTCCAAAAACAGATTTGGAAGAAACACACAAAGAAAGCCTCAGCCTACCATCCTCTTCCCATTTGTAATAAGATCTGTATTGTTTTTGTATCCCTTGTTCATTCTTCTAGTAACAGAAAACTGCTTTTTCTATCAGAAATAAATTTTCCCAAACTCCCTGTAGTCCAATGGAGTTGTCAATTATAGCTGTGAGCATGTGACTAAGGCCAGCCAATCAGAGTACTCTGTCTCTTTGGTGATAGTGATTGGGTTAATCATGGAAAATGGCCCAAAGAAGTATAAACCATCCAGATAATGATATTTTAAAACTGATGGGAAAAGTCTTTATTTTTTTTTGAATTACAAGCTCTAAGGATATGAGCTTGGTTATCTCTCCCACCACAGCAAGTCAGAGAATTGAGCCTACATGCAGAAGGAAGAGCTAAAATATGCAGACAGAAAATACAGAGAGACAACAAAGTGAACTCCAGTCAATCATTTATGTCATAGAATATTGATATGCACAATCAAGCTGCTTCCAGCTATGTAAGCCAATACATTTTACTTTTTGCTCCAGAATTTTAAATTAGGTTTCTGTGGCTGTGGCTACAAGAGTGGTAATACAGAATATATTTGAGTATTTTATAATCATAATTTCTAGAACCATGTTTTACTACTGCAAAATAAATATAAACCAATTTGTTTGTGAAACCTTTTTTTGACTAAGAGACATGACTTAGACTAAAATCATCTAAGAATATGAAAGGAAGGCAATCTTTAAACCATGGTCATCTGAATCACTCAAAAAACTTTGTTTTTAAAAGTGCATTGAGGAACAAAACTCAAGAGACATACCAGGGATAGAGCAATAAATATTGACCCTCTCACCACTTATGGAGTGACTATCTTCTTCTTTCTATATTTATGACCAACTTTAATTAAAGTTGATAAAACATTATTTCATTAATTGCATTTTTTCATTTTTTCTACATGACTGATGGTCATGCCAAAGTTATCTTGCTATAGATGAGAGGCAGAGTAATAATTGGAAACATTAATCAATGTTTTTTCCCCAAGATATTTCTTATTACCCAAACCCTGCTCCTAATTAAAGCAACTGAGCACCTTTTCTTTACTATTATAAGAAGTGGATGACAGCAGAAAGCCTAGTTCAGTTCGTAGCTTTCGAGCAGAAAAAGTCTAAGTAGAAGGAAGTCAGAGTGAATTGAAGAGAACTAAGCAGTGAGTAAGATTCCTGGAAAGGGGCCGTCCGGCAAGACTAAAATGGAAGCTGCTGTGTGATACATGCCTGATTCCATCCCTCAGTTTCCCACCGCTTTAGCGTAGGCAGGGAGAGCAGGCAATGGTTTTTCACGTTCCCAAGGGGAGCTCTGAGGCAGCAGAGAGGATCTGACCTGGAACAAAGGAAGCACAATAGCAACTGATGACCCGGCGGAGACCAGCCGACTGGTATCGCAGAAGGTGTCTGCACGGAGGGATTACAATCAGGAGCCAGACGTTGCTGTGCCCTGCAACACGAGCTATGGGATTTTCTTGCCATGCGGGGGTGGGGGGGGCAGGGGAAGGAGCAGGACCTTCCATTGATGGAGGTTTTGTTTTCTGTCATGAGGGTAATGAGGTCTTGAGCAAGAATTCTACCGAGTTACAGAAACACAGAGGTTACATTTCTTAAGCCCTGGAGTTTGGGTGTACACAGACGTTCATTCTCATCATTAAAATGTTAAAAGTACTTTTTCAGAGTATAATAACCAGCAAAAATTTTTAATTATTTATTTAATATTTGGCTTTGGATTCCTAAGCTTCAGGCTTTGCGTTAAATAAAAAATTAAGTTTTGTTGCAGACATTTAGTCTTTAACTCCACATCAGTGGATCTCTCGGACTGGTGCCTGGGACTGTCTCCTCTTCAACTCCTCAGTCCTCTGCTGCCCCAGGCCAGCCTCCTCATAAGAGGTGGATTGTTACCCGTAAGGAAGGCTGGGTTAAAAAACTTGCTCCCTCAGCATTCCTGCTGTGCAACAGTCCAGTACAAACCTACCCACCTCCTCTAATGAAGGTCTGACAGAACACATTGAGAAGTGGGGGTGAGGGAAAGTTCCCTGTGGTCCAGGTTAGCATTTCATACTGCAAAGACATCTTTATCTTACTCAGCTACAACACATTTCCTTTCCCTCATTTTCAGAAGGGAATATTACTGAACATAAAATATACATCAGGGAGGCAGGCCAGCCGCTTTAGGCATGTTACGTCCTATAATCCTCACAGCAGCACTTCCCAGTAGATGTTGTTATCCCCATTTTCACGTGACAAAAGCAATGCTCTGAGAGGTTCAGTGACTGGTCTTAGGTCATACAACTGATAAGGGGATGTCGTGAAATGATGTCAAATTAGCCTGACTCTGAAGCTTGTGCCCTTCAACTATATTACACACTTCCCTAAACTTGAACCACATTAAAGGTTCAAATTTTGGCTTGGTGGCTTAGTGTTGGCTGCAAAGTTATTAGTGCTATCAGTGTGATCCATTTTTGGATCAAAAATGCACTTTGTCCTGCATAATCATATAGCTGGGTTTTCTCATCTTCAGCTCTAAGCTAAAATGTTATTCCCTAAGAAAGACTGACCTTAATCACATTATCTAAAGTGGAAAATTAGGCCCCAGGCCCCAGCCTCCATCACATGGGCATTGCTGTTCTCCATGTTTGTCACTTCTTGGGATAGTCTTTTTCATCTGTTATCCATCTCCTACAACAAGAACTCCCCACACCCCACCACCACCACCTCCACCACATGCCCTTAGGTTTCTGACTTCCATTCTTGTGTCTCTACCCTGACATCACAGTAGCCAGAATGATCCTTTTAAAAGTTAAGTCAATTCTTACATTCTAGTACTCAAACTCCTCGAAGTCTCCCTGCCTTACTCACAGTGAAATGCCACATCCTCACCCTGTTTGGTCTCTGAGAGCTCCTCCCGCTCCTCTGCCGGACTCTCTCTGCCCCTACCATGGCTTCCTGAGCAGGCTTTCGGGTCTGCGCCCCTGCAACTCAACCGCCCGGCACAACACTGACCCAGACATCCTTACTCCTCACACTCTCGGTTCTCTCAAATCACTGTTCAGTGTACCTGGCTGCTTAAAGCAATACAGGGTAACATAATAGATCTTCATTTTTATATTTGCCCAAAGTCACTTTACAGGCATCCTCACAAGACTAATTCATTCATTCTATTGAGCTTCCAAGACACAAGTTTCTAAAGGAAAAAGTAAAAATTTGCTTATTTTTCTATTTCTAGATGGAAAAAAGTAGATTTAATTTACCCCCTACTGACCAATGATTTAAATAATCTCATTCGGTACTTTTGCCATTCTACTATTCTTTCATTTCTATAAGCTGACACTTATTTATTTATTTATTTATTTATTCTATTGTTTATTTATCTATTTTATTCAATGTACATTCTTGAGTACCTACTAAGTATTCAGTGGTAAAGATACAAATATGAATAAGCCCCAGGTCCCGTCCTCAAAAGCTCACATATCTAGTGAGAGACATTACTGCAAGCTATTAGGAGGGACAGTATGACATGTGCCCCCTGCTGTTTCATGGCGGGAGGAGGAGGGGATTCTCCACTAAACTATTCCGGAAACTCATTCTCAGAATTACAAAAGTGAAAAGAGTATTCTGAAATTTCCCTTTTAGAAAGCCAGTAAAAGAAAAGTCATGCTTTACTGGTGAAAGTTAGTATTCAAACTCAACAGCATGCTTTTTTTTATGTGTGTCTCAGTAACAGAGATTTCTTAATTCACTGCTCAATGCCAACACAACCTGTTGCATAACTGGTAACTGATGAAACAGAAGGGAAAAAGTGGAAGAGGACAAGAGCCATACTTGGTATGTAATTGTGATTATGAGGCAGGATTACTAGGCTGGGGTACTGGGTCCCTTTTCTCTCCTCCTCTGTACAGGCTTGCAAGAGGGAGCAAGCTTGCAAAGGAAGCCACAGTTCCATCCAGCTGGGCCGGGCACGGTGACCTAAAGGTGACCTATAGCCAGTTATAATGCCATTATAATATCATTAGCATTGAAGATAGACCAGTACCCACCATGCTCCAATGCCTCAACAGTTCCAGAAATGGCCAAATAAGGGCAAAACTCCCCCTCCCATTGAGAAGGTGGTGCCTCACCCATTCTGCCTCCACTTCTCCCAGGTCCACCTCTTCATGAGTTCCTCCTCACTGACCCAAAATATAATCCTGGCCTCCAAAACCCTTCCAGGGCAACTCGCTTCTGGAGTCTGCTGGCACTCCCTCCATGAGTGTGCACTTTCGTAAAACTGAGGCTTCACTGAGTCTTTCTGTCTTGCTCTCAAATTCTTTCCTGTAGGGAGACAAGAACCTGGACACTGACACAGAGTGAGATTTCTCTTGGCCTTCCTGTGAGCCTCCAACAGCAATGCTCTGTAGCTAATGGGTGACTGTCTTCTGATTCCTTCTCCTGCCTTCCGCCTACCTCAACAATGCCTCTCGGTTAGGAAGAACTGAGAGATAGTAGAAGGAATGAAGTATGAATCACAGGAACCTCTGGCGCATAATTTTCTTTCAATTATAATTTATCCATAGCCCAAAATATATTTAATGTCAGTGGAAAAGACTTCAAATAGAGTACATTCAGAAACTCAGTTTAGTTCTGTGTTCTGGGTTACAGATACATAGAAAAGGAGACATTTGGTCCTATTGAGGTAGAAAAGGTAATATTAGAATACAGAATTCTAGATTATGGAGGTTCTGAAATATGGTTACATTGTCTTGTTATAATTTCTATGTGGCAATGTACTTTAAAATACTTCCATGTAAATAACTCTGTATTGTGTGTGGATGTGTGTTTATGGGTGTGCCCTGTGCACGTTTATGTGTGTGCACTCACTTTAATTTGCATGCTAGGGACAGCTAATTAGTACTTAAAGCACAGCAGTTGGGAACCCACATTCCAAAGTGATTATGCCAGCATTTCAAATATTTACTCTAAATATATTCTTATAATACAAGGTATCAATTTACAACATGAATGTTGATAAATATAAGGGGCATTTGAGATTCTTGTTAACTAGAAATATTGTATAAGCTTCAGCGGCTTTTCATGAACCATATTAACATCTGCCAAGTGCATTTCCTCAGTGCCTCAAAGCATCCCTTTAAGTCTAGAACTTGTTTGGGACCTAGGTCCCCTGGTCTAATGAATGCTCTGATCTCCATTACACAATTAGAAGGTTGCTGACCTGGAGTCTGTGCCAGAAAAAAACATGTAAGCATGGTACATTGGGAGTACCTGAGGTCACCAAGCAGGGTGCCACATTACAGAAAGTAGTTTTTGTGTCTGCTCAGTCGTAAGTATACAAGCAGATAGGAATCTGGTAGGGGACTTAAACTCTTGCACCATCCTGCTGTCAGGCTGTGAGCAAGGGAATACACAGTGCCTACAGCCCCAGACCTCACGGGCTTCCACTGCAGACGGCCTAACCAACTCAGATCAGCTACCTGTAGGCCCCCCGTCAGGGACCACTGTCATCCTTTACTCCGAATCACAACTCCGGGGCAGTGCAGCGGCCACAAACAGTCCCCCCACTTACAAAATGTGTCACAGTTTTGCAAATCATTTCAAACCCACATGGAGGAATAAATGATGCCAAAGCATCAACCACCTGAGACAATGCTGAGGGAACTTCCTGGAGCAGAGTCTAGGGCAGAAGTGACTTTATCTAGATTAAACATCTCTCAGTTGTCATGCAAAAAAGTTGCATGATTGCTACTCTACGAAATGAGTCTACAAAGAGATACCCTTTGAAAGGTCTGTTAAAATAAGCACAGACCAACTCATGATTATTTAAATAGGAACTCTTAGAGAAGTACATGTTTGGTTAAAAGTTTCATAGTACAAACAGTATCTATTTGTTTCCCTAGGCTCTGTTTGTAGAGCTTACTAGAAAAAATAAATAGAGTCATATTTTAAAGTAGCTGAAATCATCATAAAGTTTCTGTGCATCCAAAATGAGACAGTTGGAGGAGCTAGAGGCGGGCGAGAGGAGAGTGAGATTGCCCCCGGAAGGTAACTGGGATGTGGCCATCACATAGTAGAAAATCGTGTGCTGCATCATTTTTATTGTTCATTGCTGCCACTTTATTATAATCTAAAGAGTTGAGAAAACCCAAAAATAAACAACAAATTTCCTAAAATGCTAAACCATCCTAATGGCAGTAAATTCTTTAAGTATTTGGATAATCAGTAAAAAAAAAATTGAGGTTTGAAGATTGGAATTATATTTAACATTATCTCTTTTGTGGGACTGAAGTTAAACTAAGTGTGTAGGCACAGTACACATATCCTAAATAGAAGCACACAGTACACACATGAAGAGCCCAGTTAGTGTCCAGCCTGTTGGTGTAGTTAGGATAAAATGGCAAGTAGCAGAATTCCATGCTGGGAATTGAATTACCACGTTTACCTAGAATGCTCCAATCAACTACACAATCACTAAATCTTTACTGTGAAGTAGTGTATTAGTTGGGGTTCTCTAGAGAAATAGAACCAATAGGATACATATATACATATATAAGAGGATATATATCTGTTATAGGAATTGATTGATGCAAAGCATTTACAGAGGCCAAGAAGTGCCACAGTCTGCCATCTGCATACTGGGGAACCAGAGAAGTCAGTGGTGTGATTCAGGGTGCGTCCGAAGGCCTGGGTGCAGGAGCGCTGACTTTGAGACAGTAGAAGGTGGACATCCCCACTCAAGCAAAGAGCAAATTCAGTCTTTCTTTACCTTTTTGTTCTGGTCAGGTATTCAACAAATTGGGTGAGGGTAATCTCTACTCAGCCTGCTAGTTCAGACACTAATCTCTCCTGGAAACACTCTCACAGACACACCCCGAAATACTATATTACCAACAATCTGGATGTCCTTTAGCCAAGAGCCAAGTTGACACAAAATTAGGCACCACGGGCACTAGAAAGCATAGAACTGAGGGACTGTCCAAACAATTTAAGTTTGAAAGAGAAGTACACACATATTTGAGCCTAAAATAATTAGAAGTAGGTCTAAGTATTCTGAATAAATAGTTAATTCTCTCTTTCACAGGTAATCGGAATAGAGTGGAGTTTTTGCGATGACAGACATCCCCAACTTACAATGGTTTGACTTGACAATTTTTCAGTTTTGATGTTAGAGCTACATATGTTCAGTAGAAAATATACTTCAAATTTTGAATTTTGATCTATTTCCAGATTAGCTACAGGCTGTACAGCACTCTCTCATGATGCTGGGCAGCAGCACCTGCAAGCCGCAGCTGGAAGTCAGACAGAAGTTCACGAGGGTCAACAACTGATACGCTACTGGGCACTGTGATGCCAGCATTTTTTGGACATTGCACTTTGTTTTTTGCATCCCGCCATGTCTACCAAACACCTGTCTGTGTCTCTTGCTTCTCGTGAGACAGAGAGGAAAGTGATTACTCTTGAGGTGACACTCAAGATTAATTTACCAACTGTAGGCTAGTAGGAGTGTTCTAAGCACATTCAGGGTAGACAAGGCTAAGCTATAATGTTCTGTAGGTCAGGTATATTAATGCATTTTTGAGTTTCAATATTTTCAATGTCAGATGGGCTTACTGAGACCCATGGAAGAGCATCTGCATTCTGGTACAGTGACCCACCCATGCAGACATTCAAAGCAGCTATGCCTCCATTCACATGTACATGGCATTCCCTAATTTTATTATAGTTCAGACCTGGCACATCTGCTTTCAGTCTTAGAAATTTGATTTGGGTAGTTTTAGGATGTTAAGACTTTTTCCTCTGTCCATGTTAACTTTGTTTTTAAACAGATTGAACCTTGTGATTAAAAGTGAATAATGACCTGACTGGTGTGGCTCAGTGGATTGAGCACCAGCTTGTGAATCAAAGGTTTGCCAGTTTGATTCCCAGTCAGGGCACATGTCTGTGTTGTTGGCCAGGTCCCCGGTGAGGGGCCAGGTCCCCAGTGAGGGGCGTGAGAGAGGCAACCGCACATTGATGTTTCTCTCTCTCCTTTTCCCTCTGTCTAAAAATAAATAAATAAAACTTTTTTTTTTAAGTGAATGATGAGAAGAGCTTTCTGGTTCTTTCTGTTGTTTGTTTTGGTGGGCTGTTGTTGTGAACAGGAATAGGGCCCTATTGGGAGTAGTTTAGTATTTTATGTTGGCTTTTAAATAGATAATTGTAGGTAACAGTGTATTGCATATGAAGTGTCTTAACTACATAGCATCTCCCAACCCACCCACTATTCACCCACTAGAAGGAAGAGCAGCAGCCCCTTGTTCTTAGAATGGCACCAGCAGAACTACCATGCTTTTATGTTGCTCAACTTCTGCTTCAAATTCCTGTTTGAGGGAAAGTACTGAGCTGATGCTGAGCCATTTAGAGCCTTTACCTGGATTTTTGTTATTCTCAGAAAGTGGTAACTGCTGGTGGCTAAAGCTTAAAAACATAAAACTGAGTAACTATCAGAGGCCATGTCAATCATCATTCAGGAAAAACCTATCTATAGCAAAAGAAAATGGAGTTAATCCAGTGGCAGGTAGAAAAGAGAAAAGGAGAGAAATTCCTGCTAGTATCTGAAACTCAGCTCTGTTCCTTCCCTTATTCAAGTTCTGTGTTGAACCATTCCTTTGATTCTTTGAACCAATAAATTTCTATTCTAGTCCAGCCTTGAGCTGGGTTTTGCTAATTTACAACTAAGCTAATGCAATTGGACACATATCTGATTATTTTATCAATACCAGCGTAAACCAATCAAGGAAAACACATTTATTACAACATGGAAAGAAACCTTCTAAATCACATTTCAATCTGTTTTAAGGCTTGCATATAAACAAAATAAATTTGATTCATATTTCCCTTACCCCCTAAAAAATTGACTGTTTAACACTCTATACAACTGATTAAGTTAAGCTAAACTCTAAGTATATAACTAGAATTTTCAAAATATTGTTACTTTGAGTTTAATTCCACATAGATTTAAGTGTGTATAGGTTTAAAATTTTGGATGCCAAGCCTGTTTCCACTCTAGGTCACTTTCACAAGTTATTTCCTCTCTCTGGAATATTTCTTGCCCAGAATGGCTCATTCTTCCTCATTAAAGTCTAAATCAATATCACTATATTTGAGAGACTTTCTATTATCATCTATACAAAGTAGATTATTCCCAACTCTAGTAACATTCCTTTATGTTATTCTATTTTGTTTTTATTATAGTGTTTTCTGAAATTCTTGTCTGTCTATTGTTTCTTTCATTTCTACTTTAATTGGAATATAAACTCCAAAAGTAAAGAAATATCTGCTTTGTTTACCAAGCACCCAGAATAGGGCCTGGCATTATAGTTAGTAAATAAATAAATAAATAAATAAATAAATAAAGTGTGTGTGTGTGTGTGTGTGTGTGTTCAAAGGAAGAAAGAGAGGAAAGAGGGAGTATCAGAATGCTTTCTTCTCACCTAGTCATTAAAACCAGAGACCCACAAAGTTAAATTCACTTAATGAGTGTTTGTTTTTTGTTAAATACAAATGCTTACAATGTCAGGAATTATGAACAGGAGTGCTATCCAAGATTACCAGTGGGCTACTGGCAAAGCTTCTGAGGGACAGCCCTTCTTGGGACATCATATTTTCAGGGTATGGATTTCCATCTTAAAGTCCAAAAGGTGCACTTTCCTTTTTTTTTTTGAATTTTAAAGTATATTTTATTGACTATGCTATAAAAGTTGTCCCATTTTTTCTCTCCCTTATTCCCTCCATCCTGCACCACACCTCCCACCAGTATCCCCACCACCACTTAGTTCATGTCCATGGGTTACACATAGAAGTTCTTTGGCTTCTCCATACCCCATACTATTCTTAACCTCCCCCTGTCTATTTGGTACCTACCAATTATGCTTCTTATTCCCTGTACCTTTTCCCTCATTCTCACCTCTCCCCGTCCCCCTGATAACCTTCCATGTGATCTCCATTTTGGTAATTCTATTCCTGTTCTAGTTGTTTGCTTAGTTTGATTTTGTTTTTGTTTTTGTTTTATATTCAGTTGTTGATACTTGTGAGTTTGTTTTCATTTTACTGTTCATATTTTTTATCTTCTTTCTTTTCTTAGATAAGTCCTTTTAACATTTCATATGATAAGGGCTTGGTGATAATGAACTCCTTTAACTTGATGTGATCTTGGAAGCACTTTATCTGCCCTTCCAGTCTAGATGAAAGCTTTGCTGGATAGAGTAATCTTGGATGTAGGTCCTTGCCTTTCATGACTTTGAATACTACTTTCCAGCCCCTTCTTGCCTACAAAGTTTCTTTTGAGAAATCCGCTGAATATCTCATGGGAACTCCTTAGTAGGTAACTGTCTCCTTTCCTCTTGCTGCTTTTAAGATTCTCTCCTTATCTTTAATCTTGGGTAATGTAATTACGATGTTCCTTGGTTTGTGCTTCCTTGGGTACAGCCTCTCTGGGACTCTCTGAACTGCCTGGACTTCCTGGAAGTCTTTCCTTTGTCAGATTGGAGAAGTTCTCCTTCATTACTTTTTCAAATAAGTTTTCAATTTCTTGTTCTTCCTTTTCTCCTTCTGGTACCCCTATGATTCAGATGTTGGAGCATTTAAATTGTCCCAGAGCTTCCTCAGCCTGTCCTCATTTTTTTTTTGAATTCTTGTTTCTTCATTCTCTTCTGGTTGAATGTTTATTTCTTCCTTCTACTCCACACCATTGATTTGAGTCCCAGTCTCCTTCCTGTCACTGTTTGTTTCCTGTACATTTTTCTTTATTTCAGTTTGCATTGCTTTCACTTTTTCCTCACATATGTGACCATACTCAACCATTTCTCTGAGTATCCTGATTACCAATGTTTTAAACTCTGCATCTGATAGGTTGGCGATCTCTTCATTGCTTAGTTCTATTTTTGGAACTTTCATATGTTCTTTCATATGGGCTATATCTCTTTGTCTCAGTGCACCATTCTGGCTGAATGTTTCTTTAACTCTTTGGTTGTAAGACTTCCATACAGTTCAATTCTGGTTATTGCTTTTTTAATTTGTTCTTGTCCTCCTTTTGGTTGTGCGAAGAAGCAAAGTGTATCTACCTATGCTTCCATCTTGGCTGGAAGTCCAAAAAAGCTGCACTTTCTTATTTACAATGAGAAATATGATCCAATGTTCAGTGGTAGCCAAATTCTAAGTTAATCACAGAAGGCCATTCTATAAGCCAAAATGCCAGTTTGTGTTTTTTTTATAACAGATGTGCATAATGTTTGTATTCTGCCCCAAGGTCCTATCCCCTGCAACCCTTTTCATACTTAACCTCACTTCCTACAAATATAATGCTGCTGAACAAGCCAACTGATTAACCAAGCTGTTTATTGATAAGCACAACATCCAAGGAGAGAAACATCTTGGTCTTATGAAGCTGTTAAGACCTCAGCAAACACAATCTATCAAACTAGAGATTGCTAGCTTGGGTCCACCTCATCCAGTATCTTCCTTGCTGTCTGATATTGGAAACACACTCTTAAACATTTTTATCAATATAAGGTAATTTCTCATGTTAATACATTCCTTACCTTTATATATTTTCATATTACATCCCTATTTCCCAAACGTTCTGTTTTTCAGTGTTGAATTAACTTAGCTAACTCTCATGGTACAGAGTACCCCATGACCTCAGCCTACATAAATTAATTTAATATTCATCCTAAAAAAGCCTAATGAAGTACTTATGACCTTAATAGAACACAAGCCATTAAAAAAAAGACATTATTACCCTGGCTGGGTGGCTCAGTTGATTGGAGCACTGCACACCAAAAGGTTGCAGGTTCGGTTGGGGCATGTATGGGAGGCCACTGATTGATATCTCTCTCTCTCTCTCTCTCAGCGATAAACATATCCTCAGGTGAGGTTTAAAAGAAACATTATAAAGCTAAAATTCTAACACTGGAAAGATTTGTAACATTTTAGGTAACTTTCTAATAATTGAGAAGAGGACAACCATAAAGTTTTAGAACTTAGAAATCATTGTACACAGCTCTCAGTCATGCGTGTTTGCAAAATTCTTTCTTCAAAGGGATAGTTGCATGGAAATGTAATGTGTAAAACAAATAAAAATGGCTGAGAGGTAATGCCAGTGCAAATGTACAGTAAGGAACTCCAAAACTTTGCCCTTTTATACAAGCAGCAAAATAAGTGGCAAAAATTGTCAGAATCAACTTTTAAGAATACTGGAAATTGCGCAAAGGTTTGCAGCAAACCAGACAGCATCTATTCAAAAGAAACAACTGAATCTTGATTTTAAAAACCAACAAGAACAAAAATCAGTGAGCTTTGTGGTATTTTAACTTGCTCTAGTCCCATCCCTTGCTCCTTTGCATAGCCTTGAAAAACACCAAATGAGCATTCCTGATACTAGAGGAAGCAGAATAAAACTAAAGCTCTTTTGAAGCCTCATTCCCCAAAATTATCATTATTTTACTTGTCAGTGATTCCCTGGAAGATCCCACTTGAAAGGCTTTCTGTATTTGAACTGACTCAGAGTTTACCCAGTGCTAGAAGACTCATCCTAGGGGGATTTACATGCAAGTGTTTTAACATTGCATCTGCCTTAGGTGATGCATAAGATTTAGGACAAACAGTAGAACAGTTCAAAAACTTAAAAGAAAAAGCCGAGGATGTGTGAGAACCTCTTACGGACTTTGTAAATCTTGGATACTCCAGGGACTCTCGAAGGCCTTGTACATTCTTGAGACTATACACACATTCAAGGAAGACCTGGAAGGCCCTGAATTCTTAACACTGGCTGTCCTTGAGGCTCTTTGAAAGCAGGAACCAAAGGCTAAGGCAGCATTTAAACTGTATGGCTATTTTTTTTTTGTATTTTTGTTCCATTACCATTTAGCCCCCTTGAGAGTCCCTCCCCACCACAGTCACCACACTGTTGTCCATGTCCATGAGTCCTTTTTCATTTTTGTTCAATCCCTCCAGCCTCTAACCTCCCCCTCCCCCATAGCTGTCCTCCTGCTCTCTATCTATGAGCTGCCTCTATTTTGCATGTTAATTCAGTTTGTTCATTATATTTTACATAGGAGTGAAATTGCATGGTATTTGTCTTGCTCTGACTGGCTTATTTACTTAGCATAATGTTCTCCAGGTCTATCCATGCTGCCACAGAGGGTAAATATTTCTTCTTTTTCTATGGCAGAATAGTATTCCATTGTGTAAACTGGAACAATTAGCCTGGCTAATTGTTGAAGGCATGCCTCAACACATGCCCAAAACCCCTCAGCAAGGACTAGTAGATTTATTTTTATGGCATTTAAGGTAAAGGAAAGCAGCGTATTTGCAACCCCAAAACATGCCTCGGGGATATTTGAATTAGTGTTTTAGTTATCTATTGTTCATAATGAATCATCCCTTTTAACAGCTTAAAGCAACAAAAATCATTTATCATTCTTCAGAAATACAGGTGGTTCAAATGGAATGTGTTGGCTCAGAATCTCTCTTAATATTGTTCTTAGATGTTTGCTGGTGCTACAGTCATACTCTCACTTGAATGAAATGGAGAATCCCTTTCTAAGGTGATTCACTCACAAGGCACATAAGTTGATGTTAGCTGTTAGTGAGGGGCCCCAGTTTCTTTCTATAAGGGCCTTTCCACAGGGTTGCTCAGGACATGGTAGCTGTCTTCACCCAGAGTTAGCTACCCAAGAGCCCAAGGCCAAGGCTGCAATGACTTTTAAAACCTAACCAACAAACTTTAAAAGTTGAAGGGGAGTCTTCACCTCAAAAGTCTACCACCTCAAAATATGACTCCTTGGGATACTGACTACTTTAAGCTGGTTGTTTTAAGAAACAAGACTCAGGAAAAGCCTTTGACCATCCCCCTAACTGCCTAAAAAAACTTAGATAGAGGATCTGCTCCAGGAAGGAAGAGATCATCACAGTTAACTATAGTTTAATATTAACTAGTGTGTGATTAACAGGGACACTAGCATGGACATTTGATACAAGTCTTCTCTGTGTCCCATTGTTAAAGATGGCCAACAAATGTTTATTTACCAAACTTTTGCCGTTCCATCTAGAAGTGAATTGCCTTTTGCCCTTTGAAGTCCCAAACTACCACCCCACCCTCTCCTTAGCTCCAGAATGGCATATAACCTTCAACTGCCCAATGTCTCCTTGGGTCTCATATTCTCACGGCACTCCCAAATGAACATCTATAAAACATGTGGACATTTTCTCCTGTTAATCTGATTATTAACCCAGCCAAAAGAACTTAGAAAGGTGGGAGGAAAATTATTTTTAAGCCGCCACAGTCACACGCACCATCACTTATGCCATCATTGGTATTTTATAGGTCACATAGAGCTGGCCTTAATTCAGTGTGGGAGAGAACCATTCAAGGAGAAGAATACCAGATGTAAAAACATTTGGGAGCCATCTAGAAGGCTGACCACCACAACTGGGTTTCTGTCATTGCATATAAAGAGGCCTATCTGAATTCACAGGTTGCCTGAATAAATTAACATGTATATTCAGATAAAAGATCCAAAGACCTGTGAGAGTAAAGAAAACAATCACCTCCATCAAGATAAGTTGTGGGGAAGAAGCATGCTTGAACACAGGCTTAAATATTCTTACCTTATCTCATTCTTTGGGTAAAGAAGGCACTTTACATAGAGATAGGGACAAGCAATAGGAAGTCTGTAAAGGCTGATGTGAACAGAGGGATCCCGGTGGAAGGAAATCAGTGCATAACTGATAGAAGCGGCTTGTGGTGGGGCTCTCTATGTCTTTTTAAAGGAGCCTAGATTTAATTTGATAGCAACTTATCCTCAAAAATACAAGCCGTATTTAAATAAAGAAAAAAGAAAAGTGCAGGTCTAGTCCCGATGTCTCTGCACACACGGCTAAACTCAGACTTGCCAATTTCCCCGTGAAAAGGTTGTTGGTATGTTACATAATTCCCTGCAAATTCTCCATGGGCCTAAGGCCTGATCCTCATCTTCTCAATGTCAAAAGTTATCTCTTATTAATTTATTCAAGGTTGATCAGATTCTAGGGGACTCGCTGATGCTAATCAAACTCACTAGAGATTGATTAGTGGCTTGAAATCTATTTTTTAAAATTTATAATGAGAAACATTACTGCTTCGTGGACCAAAATTTTGAAGTCAAATGAATAGTGTATTTTTTTTCTAGTAGGCATGCTTTCTTGGGAAATGAATTAATATGAAAAAGTTGCTTGGTATGTTCAGAGATAAAGAAAAATAAATATGATAATCTTAATGAATTCATAATTAATTGCTTTCACTTTGGTGTGTTTAGAGCCCTTGACTTACATGTTCATTCTATAGACATTTACTCAACATCTTCTGTGTGTCTTGCCTCATCTTAGTTGCTGAGGCTTATAGAATGTATCAGACCTAGCTTCTGTGATGAGTAGAAGGACAAATGTGAAATCAACATTAATCAAGGTCTTGGTATGTGCCAGACCTTATACTGGGTGGTTTATATCCATATCTCATTGAATCTCTATATTTCTCTATGAGTAATTTAAATTTAATTTCTCCCTTTAAAGAGGAGAACTCTTAAAAAATGAAAGGCTAAGTGGACAGGGCAACATTATCCACCATCCTGAAATAGATAGGCTTTTTTAAAACCTCATGTAGAGGGAAGAAAGATGTAAGTTGTTTTAAAACATTTTATATTGGCTATAGATATGGGGATGGGAGAAGGTAAAGCACAGCTAGTTCTGGGATAGGTGAATCATCTGGAAAGTGGACATGTTTGCCCCTTTGGATGGGTTGTGAGCCACAGTTTGGAAGGTTCATGCATATGAGTAGGATGCATCGGTATCTGGTGGATGGTGGTGTCTTGTGGCTGGTGGTGCTTGGCTATTCCCTTTAGATAATTGCAGAAATAGCCACCTGGAAGTTAATTCAAAGTTTTGACATACATTCAGGAATGTAAGAAGTCTTTTCTTGATTTTACCCTGCAGTCATTAACTGATTAACCTCTCCTGTCTCTTTCTTCTACCCTCCAGCCTACTATAATTTAATTTAGGACATCTCAGAATTTTCTCCCAGAAAACTGATACATGTACTAAGGCCATAACTGTTGAAGAAAAGTCCCTACAACTGGGAAACATCCAAGAAAGCTAAGGGAGCACATCACTGAATTCAGTCTATAAATGTTTGTTTTAGGTGCTGGGGACATATCCCTACTTAAGGAAGATATAAATCATTGCCTCCTAAGACGTTCATGCTAGTTGGGGGTGAGGGGGTCACAGATGATAGACATAAAAGCAAAAGACAGAACAGGTGGGATCAGGAATGCTAGAGGAGGCCAGGTAGGCGTCATTTAGAAGAGAACAATCTCAACAAAGATGTGAAGGAAGTAATGAAATAAGTACGAAGTTATGAGCAAGGCAGGAACAGAGCACTCCAAGGAGAGGAAACAGTCAGTACCAAGTCCCAAAAGATGGACATTTTCCTAGAATGGTTAAGGAATAAGAAAAAGGTCAATGTGGCTGTTGCTAAATTAGTAGGAAAAAATAAGAATAGATGAAACAGAAGAGATAAGGGGACTGGATTAGGTTGGGCCATAGGAAGGACGCTGTAACAACTTGGCTTTTGCTGTGAGTATAACAGTCATTTCAGGGTTTTGACCTAGGATCACACTGACTGCTTATTGGAAACAAAGGAAAGAGGGTGGAGTGGAGGCAACCAATAGGGAGCAATATTCCAGGTGAAGGAAGGTGAAGGCTTGGGCTCCACTATTAACAGTACACATGGAGAATTCTGGAAGCATAGTGAAGGCAGTACCAATAGGATTTCCTGGCCAATCAGATATGTGAAAAAAAGAATCAAGGATGACTCCACAGATTTTGTGCTTTAACAATTGGGAGGTTGATTTTTCTGAGGTGGGGTTAATTGCAAATAGATGTTTTTGGAAAAATATTTTATTCAAATTGGCATCGTAAATTTAAGATGAGTACTAGAAATCCAAGAGGGCATGCTGAATAGGTAAGTGGAAAGAAAAGTCTAGACATCATGGGAGAAATTCAAGCAGTCATACAAATTTAGGGTTCATTACCATAAATGTGATTTCACCCAAAGGCATCTTGTGTTTTAAAACTGCCTTATGTCCTTAACTTCTCCTTCTACCTCTTCCCACTATTGTGTAAAAGTCAAAGAGTTAAGTGAAATAAAAGACCAAAAGCTCACTATATACCTATTCCTGGCCTACTGTAAGCCTTTATTTTAGGGGCATGAGCAGGTGAAGGGGGAATCTCACCTTTGAAACAAGGTTGGAACATTCAGTTAATATCTTGGACAGGACCATCTAATTTCTAAATTAGAGCTGCATTTGCAACTTTAAGGAGTTATAAATCTAATTTATCATCTGAGTGTAAGGAGTAAAGTGATGGGAAATGTGCAAGTTTCAGTCCAAGGTCAGGGGATTATTTCCCCTGGTGAGTATAGTTGAAAAGGACATTGAGACAAAAACCAAGTTGCTAATCACTATTATAAGCATAGCAATTACATTAACAGTTAGTTTATGCATTATCATCTATTTCATGTAGCCAATTAAGTTAATCCATCTTTCCACAACCATATGAAGACAGATCCTATTGCTGTTCTATCACAGAATGTTTCCAATTACGAAGGAGTTTGCTAAAGGATAAAGCTTTTATGAATGTGTGAATGGGTGAAGCTTAAGATTCCAGCAAGGTTCCAAGCTCAACACTGAGCAAATTCTAATAAGCAATTGCTCTTCATTGATAGTTCCATTTTTACTGGAACCATGGACAATAAATGAATGCCCTTGACTGGGAACTTGGAGAAATAGATTGGGATAAGACAAGCTGCTTAGAAAGGTATCTGACTAGCTTGGATTCTCACTTTTGTGCAAATGCAGCTCATCAGCTCAATTGATGAGTTTCAGCACCAAATGCCATAATAGCATACAACACCTTACTCGATGGCTTAAAAAGCCCCCAAACTTAATTTACTCAATTTTCCCTTTCTATAACCAAGTTCTCTTCTGAAAGGACACATCACTCTTTTATGACTGTATTAGAGGTAGGAATTATAAATGTTGCATTTACAAAGCATTCAGAGAAAGAAAGCATCAGGTGTTGAGATTTTTAAAGGGCTGTCAGGATGATCTTGCATTAACTGGTATTCTGATTGCTTGAAGGAGCCTAAAAATATTCACCAGCATGTTAAGTCCAACTGCCCAGACACACAAAAGAGGATAAAGCAGAGCCAGGGGGCAGCTATTTGTTATTTAAATAGAACACTAATGTAATAGAAAGTATTTGCTTGTTTCAGCAAGACTAGTATCATAAAGTTTGCAGAGTAATACCTTGCCTTTAATAGCACAGCCCAGGAGTGAGTAAGGGCAGCAGCCACAGGTCTAGTATAGCAATGGAAGACAGTTAACACCAGAATCTCCCACCCCACATTACCACTTCTAGAAGTTTTTAAAGGTGATCTGAAGTGCGAGAAGCCTCAAGTATCAGGCACCATACCATAGCACTCTGGGGGGCTCAAAAACAGACTGAGAGCAGCGGAGGTGATGTCCTTACCTACCCAGGATATTGCCGGACTGCTAAGCCAGCCAAAGTTCCCAGGGCTTGGCCAGGATTTAGCTCTGCAGTCCCATCTCTCTTTGGTCTCTGATTACAGAAGGTGAGACAAGCCATTTCTTTGAAGAGATCTTAATTCTGCTTATCCTCAATCAAAGGTAAACGTGTGCTGGGTAGAGAAGTCTCAAAAAGGAAATCGACCTGGATAACACCGTATTCTGAAAGGTAAACTGACTTTCTGGTATGCCCACTTGGTCCACTAGAATTACACACTCACTCTCTCTCTCCCTGTTTGCTTCTTTATATTTTAAATTAGTATATTTTCCTTGTAAACAACATAAAAAATTATTTAAAAAATAAAAGTTTCCCAGAATGTCTCCAACCCCCCAAAATTGTTAATGATATTGTGGCATATTGTCCCCAGTATTTAATGTTTAATATAAATAAGAGCAAATTATACTGTGGGTGTGTATATATATATATACACATATATATGTATACACACACATATATATAAAAAAATAAAATTAAGGCAGTACTGTGGATTTTTCCTACTAATTTCTCTACATTAAATATTAAACATAATAATTTTAAATGTATATGTGACATTTTGTACATATATATATCATTTTTGTCCAACCAATCTCTAAATGTTGAACATTTATATTTTTCTCAATTTTGACAGTAAAAATAATGTAATAAAGATCATTGCATATAAGTTATTGCTCATATCCTTAATGATTTCCTCACAGTCCTATAAATAAAATCTTACATCATAAAGTACAAGTTATTTTAATCATGTAGACATATATCACTGCATGGCTTTCTAGCAGTATCTATTAATATATGTTTCCAACAGCAATATATGAAAAGAGCCACAACATTACTTCTAAAGTAGCAATGTGTCACCTTAAAAATTACTTTTGCAAATTTAATAAATTAATAAGGCATATTGTTTTATTTCAAAATGTATTTCTTTGATCACTAATAAAGTTGACTATTTAATAATGCATTTAATAGAGATAAGCACCAGAATTTCTGACTGTTAATAGTTATGTAAGATTTAGTCAAACATATCTCTGTGACAATATGGAGAAGGTTTCCTTCAGGTGGAACTTTATGAAAATAAAAATAATACATCAAGAGCAAACTAATCCACAGTATATAAAATGAATTATATTTTTATTATTGTATAATAACTAGTGAAAACTACTAAAAATAAAGTCTGAAATCTATGAAATGGGTGTAACTACAAAATTCTATTAAGGAAGAAGTTTGGCATGTTTGAAGAGCTGAAATACATATATCCAACATGAACTTTAGTGTCTACATGTCTATCTTACTTAATGTTCTCAGTCTTTGATTACACATTGCTTAATTTTTTTACTTAGTTATGATGTTGAAAATTGGTCTTTGTGGAGTGTTACTCTTCCAACTTTGGCCCTCTGCTTTTTCTGATAGTTTCATGGAACTTCAGTCTCTCTCTAACCTGATAAAGTTTTCTGGTCTGTACTCCTGAGTCCTATAAATGTCCTGTAGTATTGGATGATGAGAGGGCAGTTGTATCTCTTAAATGTCATTTCTTTATGCGCTGGAACCCTGAGTGAGGATGGCTTTTGTCTTGATCATTGCACAGCACCACAGTACCTTCTATACCACATTCTATAAGTTATGGCTCAAGAGAACTTCTCCTTCTTTCCTCTGTGCCCTGTGTGGCTGGCTACCTAGGTTCTGCTTATCAAACAAATATGTGATGTACAGTTGAAAATATATCACATAGACAAGGCCAAAATTTGAAATACAGTATGGAGCAAAAGTAGGTTTACAGCTGTTCATATGGAAAATAATGCAATAATTAATAAATAATAATAGAAGAATAAACTTTGTGTTTCACCTGTTCACAACTGCAAACATACTATTGCACCCTGTATTTATGGATACTCCCTGAATCAACTATTCAAATATTCTAGAGAAAGAGAAAAAGGAAGGAAGCAAAAGATTTAAATATACATATATATGAAGTGCTTAATCTATTTAGTTTTTTATAAAGTAGAACTTGAATAAAGGTAATAGGTTTGATGGAGAGAATGGAAGAAAAGTAAAATTTGTTCAGTAAGTACCAAGCGCTGGACACTGTGTTTTATTTACTTGACAATAAGCAAGTGAGGAAAATAAGGTTAACTTTTATTTCTCAAACAAGCATTGTCCTAAGTATTTTAAAATGCTATTACATTTTAATCCATATCACAATCAATGAATATATATATGTGTGTGTGCATATATACACACACACATATATATATATCCATTTACAAATGAGAAAACTTAAATTCACAAGTTTCCACGATCAAATTGCTAAGTAAATGGTAGACCTAAAATTATGGACACAAATGTGTCTGACTCTAAGATACATGCTCTTAATTACTATGCTTTACTATCTCTTTGTGAGGTATGTTTAATTACCAATTATAGAGCTCAGAAACTGAGGATCAGATTCATTAAGTGACATAGGCAAGGACATTCAAGCCCAGATCTGGCTTGTGCCAAAGCTCTATTTTACCCAATATCAAGGAAAAGAAAAAAACAAACATTCAGTTGTTAAGAATAAACTTCTTGGGTCTGAAAATGTGAATAAAGAAAAAGCTATTAGGCAATGTTAATTAATTGAATAGAAAGGGACTCTCTGATTACTCTTCCAGGTAAGAAAAGCAAAGGGCTTCACCAAATTTACATTGTAAAAAATATTGTGTTCCATTCAAAAAACACCAAATCTTTAAGTCGGGATGTTAAATACAATTGATTCCCTCTGCTTTGGTGTGAATAATTAAAAGACACTCTCATCAGCAGGGCAAGCCACTTCAAACAAATCATTTGTAAATGCCAACAAAACAAGGAGGAAATTCTGCTCAGAAATATCAAACCCTATTACTAGCGATGCTTCCACTATGGAAATTCTGATTTACAGATTTTAGGACAGCTCAGTGTAAATATATGCAAAACTATCTCTTTTGAGTAAGAAAAATAACCTGTCAAAAGGACTTTACAAAGATCTAAAATACAGAGAGTCAGAGATTTTATCATAATATAGAATTTACAGACTAGAGGTATTTTTCTTTCTTTCTTTAAAAAAAAAACATTTACAATTGTTACCCTCATCCATAGGAATACCTTCCAAGACTCCCTGCGAATGCCTGAAACCACAGATAGTACCAAACCCTATATATGTACTATATTGTTTCCTATACATTCTTCCCTTTTCACTTACAGAAAGCACTTTGCACCTTCTCTTTGGCATATCTGAATCATCGGCATCACTACACTTGCGCTTTGGAACCATATTAGGAAAACACGGCCACTTGAATACAAGCACTGTGATACCTCAGGTAGTTGATCTGATAACCAAGATGACTACTGAGTGGCTAATGGGCAGGTAGCATGTACAGTGTGGATATGCTGGACTAAGGGAATTTTTCATTTAATATATTTGAACTGTGGATAACTGCACCAACTGATAAAGGGGGCTACTGCACTTCCCCTTCCTAGGATTTATCAAATCAAGTGGGTAAAACCAGCTTTATTCCAGAACTTTCTCTTCTGAATGTTAAAAAGACTGTCTTCTTTGGTAAACCCTATAGCAAAAGTGAACAAGATCTAAGTGAAGGAGTGTGTGATTTTAATATCTATCCTCTATATTAAAAATATTATTAAGGCCCTGGTTGGTATGGCTCAGTGGATTGAGCGCCATCCTGTGAACAAAAGCGTCGCTGGTTTGATTCCCAGTCAGGGCACATGCCTGGGTTGTGGGCCCTGTCCCCAGTGGGACGCACCTGAGAGGCAACCACACATTGATGTTTCCCTCCCTCTTTTTCTCCCTACCTTCTCCTCTGTCTAAAAATAAATAAATAAAACCAAAAAAAGTATTAAAAATAAATACATTTTAAGGCTGTATTGATTTGGGGGACACATCTCACTTCCCACCTAGAGCAGACACATTCCCAATCTTGATCTGTAATTAATAAGTAATATGTAGGAATGAGTTTCATTACAAGCACAGCTCACATTGTTAATTGCCATCTCTTGTGTCTCCAGTAGAACTTTCTGCAGTGATAAAAATGTTCTATATTTGTGCTGTCCCACACAGTATTAGCTGGCGATATGTACTTATTGAGGATTTGTCCTTAATGTTCATTGGTGTGATTAATAAATACAAGTTAAAGTTAAATTTTAAATTGTACTACAGCTTAATTACCTTACACTAAGTTTAAGGAACAATTTTACACTACTCAATTTAACAACTTAAATAAAAAGGACAACTGAAAGCTGTAACCTATCAAAGCTGACTCAAAAAGAAACCAGAATAGTTACCTATCTATTAAATAAATTGAAGTTAGAGTTAAAAGCCTTCCACACACCCTAACTGGTATGGCTCAGCTGGGTGGGTATCATGCCGCAAAGTGAAAGCTCACTGGTTTGATCCCAGGTCAGGGCACATGCCTGAGTTGCGTGTTCCCCCATTGGGGTGCGGAGAGAGGCAATCAAGTGATGTTTCTCTCTCACATCAGTGTTTCTCTCCTTTTTCTCCTTCCCTTCCCCTATCTCTAAAAATAAATAAATAAAATCTTAAAAAACAATTTCCCCACAAAGAAAACTCCAAGCTCAGATGGCTTCTCAGATATCAAACACTTAAAAAAGAAACAATACTAGTGTACAAAAAATCTTTCAGAAAATTAAAAACTAGGGAATACTTCCAACTCATTTTATGAAATCAGTATTACCCTGATACCCAAACCAGACAAAATTATTATAACAAAAAAATCACTGTCCAATAACTTTTATGAACATAGTTGTAAAAATTTATAACAAATTTTTAGCAAATTGAATCAAACAATATATAAAATAGATGCTACATGATAACCAAGTAGGATTTATCCCAGGTTGATTTAATATTTAGTATTAATAATTATAGAGTTCATATTAAATACTTCCCTTCAAAAAGGTCAATCAATGCAATTCACCATATTAGTAAATAAATTCAAGAAAAGGTACGATTCTATAAATGGGTGCAAAAAAGTGTTTGTTAAAACTCAAATTTATTTCTGATAAACTCCCAGCAAAATAAGGATATAAAGGTTCCTCAACCTGATAAAGTGCATCTGTGAAAGAAAAACCTATGGCCAACTTCATTATTAGTCGTGAAAGACGAAATCCTTTCCCTCTAAGATCAGGAAAAAGGGAAGGATACCTGCTCTCATAGCTTTTGTTCTACTATGTAGTAGAGGCCTGAGCCAGTGCAACAAAACAACAAAAAGAAATAAAAGACAAATTGTAACGGAAAATTTTAAACTATTTCTATTTTAGACATCTCTATTGTACATATCATAATTTTCTACATAGCAGTAATTATGCTGAGTGTAAAATAACACAAACTCTTTGGTTTAATTTCTATAAAATGCTTTAAAAAGCAATTAATTTATGGAGATATAATGCAGATAAGTGGTTGCCTGTGGGGTGGAGGTGGGGCAGGGAAGGGTGGGCGAGAGGGAGAAATGACAAGCCAAGCTGGCACAAAGAAATTTTGGGAGATGATAAATTTGTTCTTGATTTTGCTGATATTTTTATAGGTGCATGCATGTGTCAAAATTTATGAATATGTAAATTATAAATATGTGCAGTTTATTGAATGTCAATGAAACTTCAAAACGTTGTTAACATTTTAAGTTTAAATAGTCACATGTGGCAAGTGGGTACAGGATCAGAGTGCTCAGATTTACTCAATCACAGCACAGAGTTAGTTACAAAGTTGACGAAGTAAAGTGCTGTGATCAAATGTCTTATCTGCTCTGGATAAGGGGAGGAGACAGAAGCTCTTGTGTTATACTTGTCAGTACTAATCACTGTGCGACTTCTCCTAGGATCCCAGTTGCCCCTTGTCATTGAGGATAGGTTAATGTCTTTTGTTGGGTTAAAAAAAACCCTGGAGAGGCAGATAATGAACAATAATATTGTTATTCAACTTTGACACCTTTCACAGGGTTCTGTGTGCAGTCATTTTGCAAAATATATTTCTTGAGTCATAATTGTCATAATGTTATTTAAATACATATGGTGCTAAGTTAATTTAAATATGCTACACTTTTTAAAGAATAGCTGGAAATAAGGTAACATATCACATTTTAAGAAAAGATTTCGCTCTTATTATCTAAACCAACAACCCACTCCAAAAAAAGAAAAAAAGAAAGAATGAAAGAAAGAAAGAAGAAAAAAAAGAATTTTGGCTGTAAGATTCAGGAACACTGATATATAAGCTTATCTAGCAAGTTATATCTTGCTTTTCAGGATGCAAAAGAGCTAAAGTATTCATGCATGGGGAAGGAAAGGCAACTGCTCTATTTAAATGTTTTATTTAAATAAATAAAATACATATTGCTTTCTGAAATTTAAACCTATAACCTATATGGTCTACACCATCAGTACAGAGATGAAAATATAAGAATAGCTTCCATGATAGCAACATGGAAATGTAACTCATTTAAGAGATTACCATAATTAAAAAAATAATGTCAAGTATATGGGCACCAAGTAGTAGTGAAAACATAGGGGGAAAAGTCAGGAAAGTATACTTTGCCTGTGTCCTTCAAGCACTAGCCAGGGGAGTGAGGGCCCCATCAAGGTGACTGAAGTATCCTCCCACTATGAAAGGATTTCAATTCAAAACTGAAGCAGAAGATATGGAATGGATAATCTCACTCAGGCACCATCAGAAGAATAGAACTTAACAACTGAGATACAGATTTCCTGTAAATGCCCAATTTACAGAAGACTGAGACTCATCTCTAGACCAATGAATATCCACCAAAAATCTCTCCTCATCCTACAGCCATGAACTTACTGTTTAGACTCTGATTGGACTTCCTACTCTCTGCATTCCTTACCCATAAATGCAGCTTTCCCTACAACCTTATTAACTTCTCTGTAGTTTACTACAGCATGCATTTCATTTATTGCAATTCCTTTGCTCTTCCCAGATAAACTAAATTCCTCATAACTCAAGCTTGCCTCTGTTTACTTCTTCCTTTAGGTTGACACTTTCAGACTTCTCTATTATTGGGCTGCATATAAGAGCATCGGAGTGTTAAAACTCAAGGAAAACAAATTATTCTCCTACCCAATAACCAATGCTTCCTTTCTTCCTTGTTAAAAAAAATGATTTTATTCAAGTATCAGTCAGCCATGTGCTTTAGAGGAGTCTAAATCTGTTCTAAGCTCAAGGGGTAAATAATGATGTTCTTAAACTAATACAGTAAAAGTTGTGGAAAGTACAAGCCCAACAAAAAATTGCCTTACTGTCCCTCTGAGATACTGTGGTCTGGAAGTGACACCTGGAGCCATCGCAGCTATCTTGACATCAATGTTGGTCACTGAGGTTAGTCGACTGGAGAGGAAGAGCCAGGAGGATGGAAGGAAACCAAATCTTCAATAATGCCGCACAGCCCCTAAATTTACTGTATGGAACCTCCCTACATTTAGGGCAGGGTTACTCAATGTCATTACTATAAACATTTTTGGTTGGATAATTTTTGTTTTGTGTGGGGTGGGGCGGGCTGCCCTGTGCATTGTAAGATTGTAGGATGCTTAGTGACATCACTGGCCTCTACTTATGAGTAACCTTCTTCCCCCAGTGGTAACAAGCAACAGATCTGTTACCCAATGATGTTACCCAATGTTCTCTGATTGCCAAAGCAGTTCTGACAGCTGACCTTGGTTGAGAACCACTGCTCTAGGCTTATTGTTATATGAGCAAATATATTTTTCATATTGTTTTAGGCATTTTCACTGGATATGCAGCCAGGAATATCCAAACCCAGAAGCTCATGGCATCAACCCTACCTTTTATCCATTTTAACTTCTTTTTTTGTTGTTTGGCATTTTTTGCAAAATAAAAGAATATCTTTCATCTTTCCTTTTTTTTTCTTGCTTTATTCTCTTCCTTTGGCCTGTCTTCTTCCCCTTTTTGTCTCATCTTCCCTTCCTCTTTTGCCTCACTTCCTTCCTTCATTCCTTCCTGCCTTCCTTTTTTTCTTTCTTTTATTTGAATCAGGAAAATTGTGAGTATGAATAAAATAACTATAAGAATTAGCTTGGTAAAGTTGAGATCATTGCAAGTTGTGCATTAAGTCAAAGAAGCTGGAGTGACAAAGCCACTTATCAACTGATTGTTAAATAGAATGGCAACAAATGAATTACTGCATGTGCTCACCTTTCTCAGAAGTACTGCCAGGAATGAATCATGCATGCTGATTTGGAATCTCCTGGAGATATAACAAAGTATTCCGCTCAGAAAATGAAGGACTGAGTCAGTCTAAGCAAAACGAGAGCAGATGCAACATACTGGAGGAAGAAACCACAGACAAATGACATTGCTCAGGGAATCACCTGGGAATGACCTTACTCTTCCTTACTCCCATTGATGTCATAATATCACAGTCCTTTCGTAATGACAACAATCACCTTCATTATCTGTGTGTTTGTGAAAAGAAGTTCTAATATGAAATTGTGATGAAATTGAACATTACCTTGAAATGAGTTAGTTTGAAGTGGTTTTAAGATGCATCCTAAAATGGCTGGATTGCAATTAGAGAATCATCTTTCCCCAGAAGTCTTCTATGGCAGATAGAGTGTAGACATAATTACAGATCACCAGGATCAAATTTTGCTTCAATTTAGCATAATTAAAAGTAGTTCTACCGAATTCAGTGTTCTCTTATGCAGCAAGAATAACTTAATATCTTCCTCCTGCAGTTACAAGACTACAAGTATAATGTAACATTTCTGTTTCAGAATCTAAATCCCATGTTTATCAAAGATACATGCAAATTCAATTCCAAGGTTTTCATTAGCCATGTTATGACAATTAAATACCAGCTTCACAACTTAGGAGGCAAGTAAATACCACATTTTGAATGTAATTTCTAAATAGTTGAAATCTTAAAAGACATGACCTATGTAGCTTTTCATATACTGTGTACGATTATATCACCTGAAAGATTTTATCACCCTAAGAAATTTCAGTTCAACTCTACAAGTGTTCCAGTAAATGGTTATAAAACTGAGGTTCAAAAATTGGTTGCAAAGTATTTCATTCCATTTTTTGGAAAACTCTGATATGATTCTTCCTTCTCTCTGTCCCCACTTCCTTTGTTTTTTTTTCTCGCCTTCTTCCCACAGCACTTATTAAATGCGAATATAGACAAGTTCTGTTAGGTCTATGGATATGATAATGCAAAAGATACAAACCCTAACTTCAAGTAGCTTACAGTCTAGTTTGCAGTAAGATAAAAAGATAATACAGCATGAAAATGCCAAGACAAAGATAAACTCAGGTACATGGAGGGAAGAAATCAGCAAATCTTACCATATACCTAGTGTGTCCTACATGGTATGTTTAGAGCTAGGAAGCTCACAAGATAAATCTTACTTATAGTAAGGCAAAATCTGCCTCTTTGTAACTTTAATTCACTTGGTCTAGTTCTGACCTCTAAAAAATATGCATAATAATTCTAATCCTTTTGTCACGTTCAATAAATGGTCTTGTCAAAGAATAGTTTTTCTTCTCCTTTCCTTGGCAGGCACTAAAGAACACACTAAGATCATCTATGATTATTACCAAAATGAGTCTTTAAAATTTTCCTATATGGAAGAATACGGAGGAAAACTTGTTTGGAAATTTCCACCATTGTTAATTTCAGTTGTAAAAACAAAGCACTAAAAACCGTGGTCCTTCCCCGCTACGCCTGCCCAGAATATGTCCTACAAACAGTGGTATTGATGAGTCATCCTCTCCATAGATACAACAGCAAGTGCTCAGATTAGCATTCCAGTCTGCACTTGCATCTCAGATGATACAAAATGCCAGGTCTGTAGAGGACCATTGTTATTAAACTTGAATTTTGTAGATGGTATATAATGGATACTTTAGTTTACCATCATTTGTTTTCCTTTGGTAAAATATTTTTTTAAGATTTTATTTATTTTATATTTTTTTAGACAGAGAGGGAGGGAGGGAGAAGGAGAAAGAGAGAAATATCAATGTGTGGCTGCCTCTCGTACATCCCCTACTGGGGAACTGGCCTGAAACCCAGGCATGTGCCCTGACTGGGAACTGAACCAGCAACCCTTTGGTTCTCAGGCTGGTGCTCAATTCACTGAGCCACACCAGCCAGGACTGGTAAAATGTTTTTAAAGCATGACAAGGAACTTAGGATTTGGTATATACATTGTTAAGAAATGTGAATTCAGTGAATAAGCCATGGCTTTTAAATCAGGAGCTGTGGATTCTGCTCCCAGGTCTGCCACTAATTAGCCAAGTGAACTTGGGAAAGTCATTTAATTATTCCAAGTCTGATATTGTCCACTGACTATTGATAAGAGGAACCTAACATTCCCTACCACTGCTTTCTATGATTTTGCACTTTCTAGATTTTGAAAGGACCTTATCACAGGACTAGATATGAAGTCTGAGAATCATATACAGTAAAATGACAGCAAACTCACAATTATTAACAACCACACCTGAAACAAAAACAAAAACAAACTAAGCAAACAACTAGAACAGGAACAGAACCACAGAAGTGGAGAACACATGGAGGGTTAGCAACAGGGGACTGAGAGGAAGAGAGTGGGGGAAAGATACAAAGAATAAGTAGCAATGAAGGCAGATAGAAAATAGACAGGGGGAGGGCAAGAATAGTAGGGGAAATGTAGAAGCTAAAGAACTTATGACACATGGACATGAACTAAAGGGGGAATGTGGGTGGGAGAGGGTGTTCAGGGTGGAGGTGAATGAAGGGAGGATAATAGGACAACTGTAATAGCATAATCAATAAAATATATTTAAAAAAAAAAGAAGTCTGAGAATCAAATGAAAAATGATCTGGGACCTACCGCGTACAACTTGTGGGCCTTAGCTTCTGAGAATTGATCTTCTTCTCTGAAATAATAATTTAAGAACTAATGTTTATTGAATATTTATTATTCCAAACACTCTTCTAAATACCTTATATCTATTAACTTGATAATCCTCACAACAACCCCAAGCTGCATACTCTTGTCTCCATTTAACCTGAGTTGAGAGAAATAGAAACTGAGGCATGGAGAATAAGATTAAGTAACTCTCCAGGATCACAGCTAAAATGGAAGAGTCAGAATTGGACCCCAGCAATCTTTGTCCAGAGTTCACACTCACAATGGCAATGAGACTGGGGTAATATGGTCCCTATCAGAGGGGACCTAGTGGTGGTGACAGTGGTCAGAGAAGTCATCTCTGTTTTCACTTTCCAAAAAACAACTTCAGTTCTCTGGTGTTCAGTTTTCCTGCCATTTTCCTACCCTATTAATGTCATCGGAGCTATAGGATATACAAATGAGATAATTCAAAAACTTTAAGTGCACTATTCAAATTATTGTTGTTTTATTAACATTGTTACATGGTGAAGGGCTTCTCAGTCTTTCCACTTCTAATAAATCCTTGAATTTTTAATTTCTTCATGAACCACTGTCATCAATGCCAACAATACCTGACCAGGGTTTTTTAACCTGCCACAGACAACAGATATCACAAATAACTGAGCAAATAGAATCCCAGGCCAAAATAATAAAAAAAAAAGTTGAGTTTTTTTTTAACTTATAGAGTGTTATTATGAAAAAATGTGCAATTTCTACTAGTTTTTAAAAATTGAAGGAAAGTAGACAAAACCCACATTATTGCCTTATGGGTCCCAGGTTGAGAATTATTATGTGGTTTGGTAGAAAGGCTGAGCCGAGATGCACCTACCTCCCACCCATCCTCCCCACAGACTCAAAGATACCAAATGGCCTTCAACTCACCCAGAAAAGGTATTACTGGCTGCTTTCTAATTTTTCTCCAATCAATACTTATATTTGTTTTTTTCAACCATTCCTACGGTGGCTGCTTTCTCCTTTGACTCAGGAGTTATAAAATCTTGCTGTGGATCTGTTCTGCTGACCCAAGAAAAACGAGTAACATTCTTCAGGAGAAGAGTTTGAAGGCTGCTGGCATGAACAGTCCAAGGGAGAGAACTAAATACGGCAGGGCCCTTCTGGAACGCAAATACTATTCTGACCTGGCAGAGAGGGCTGTTTAGGAGCCACTGGGACAGATTCCACTCAAATCAAATTTAAAGTAGACTATAGAAAAGTGCTCAGGAGTTTCTCTGTTACAACAATAAAGACTATTACCCTAGTAGCTTTGAGATCTAGAGTCTTGAAGGCATTCTAAAGACTGCCAGCCACCCTGACTGGTGCAGCTCAGTGGGCTGGGTGTCACTCTACAAACCAAAAGGTTGCTGGCTCGATTCCTGGACAGGGCACATGCCTGGATTGCAGGCCAGGTCCCCAGCTGGGGGCCTGCGAGAGGCAGTCAATCGATGATTTCTCATGTACATTGATGCTTCTCTCCCCATCTCTCCTTCTCCCTCCTCCCACTCTAAAAATAAATAAAATCTTTTTCTAAAAAGGAAAAAAGAGAAAAAGACTGCTAGCCACTGTTTGCTTGTGAGAATATTGGAAAATTATATTTGTCTTACAGTATTCCCCATATTTAGGAGTGAAGCAGTATCTTCTTGGATCCAGCCTAACTTGGACTGAAAGCACTAATAAAGATTTTATAATTTTTAAAATTACAACAAATTTCCAAGTCCCTTCTGGTTAATACAATCCCCTTGTCAACATAACAGCATAAACACAGATGTAGTTGTTGGGGCCGGGGGTGGGCAGTGGTAAGAGCAAGGGGATAATTACGAAAACTAGTTACTGTAATGTTGCCCTTGACCTAAGAGGGTTTTTCTCACATTTTCAAATTCCAACTAAGCCATTACCAGAACTGTTAGCAGCTGGTGCTGAACATCAAAATTCCAAAATTCTACATTTTTGTTTTCCAAATTGTGGCAAAGAGAGAGTCTTCCCCTTTCTACCTCTAATTTTGTTTAGAAAGCGTTCAAAGCAGGAAGGCATCTTTGTTTATTTAGCAGGTGTGATCTAACTGGATTAGCGATGAGGGAGAGGAGCAAAGGACAGCCAGCACACAGCAGCGTGGTCATGCCATGCTGTGCGGAACAAAGACAAAAATTGTCATTCCCCTCTAAGTTCGCCAATAACGCCATCATTAGGTCTCAATATGCTTGATTGTCACTGAACATTAGTCTATTCCAAAATATTAGTAGCTCATTTTTTTTAAAAAAAGAACCAACTGTGATTATGGAGGTTGATGGCACAGGGGATATTTATTAGACTTTCATTTAGAAATAGTAAAAACATCATCAGTGGCTTCTTCTCTCTCTTTTTCCCCCTTTGCTTGCAGACCTCACTCTTCCTCCAAAACAACAGAACAACCAAAAGTCAACGAGCCAAACAAGGTTCAACCAGCTTTGGTGATAGGATCAACACATACTTGCATAAAAATTTCATCTGTTCTAGGGAAAAAATGTATCATTCTTAAAATGTTGGGAAAGGGTAGAAAATTTCTAAGACACTGAATGTTTAACTTCACCCTGAATTTTCAAAGCAAAGAAAAAAGTGACCAAAAAGGTGTTTTTTGGCGAACACTGATGAGCAATAAGTAAACCAATGTTAGGAAAACGTGAAAAGGGATGGGGGAATCGGACCCAAAGTCGCCTCTGTTTCCATCTCCCCTCTCTGCACATCCTCACAGCAGTGCCTCCCAAGCCAGTGCTCCGCAGCACTCCGCAATGCTGCCGTGGGCTCACGGGCCCCCCAGACACGGAGGGATCCCCACAGCCCCCTTCACGGCCAGACGGGGCCTGGGCCAGCCAGAGCCACACCAGGGGTGACCAACTTTTGGACTTTCTGGGCTGCACCGGAAGAACTGTTGTCTTGGGCCACATCAAATACACAAACACTAATGAAAACTGATGGGTAAAAAAAAAAGGTTTTAAGTAAATTTATGATTCTGAATGCTGAGCTGCATTCATAGCCATCCTGGGTCGCATGTAGCCAATGGGCCATGGGTTGGACATCCCATAATTAACACATTAATTTTCCACAGTGTGTCTACATACATTATCTTTCATAAATGCCCCTGTGAAATAAAAATTAAAATGTACCTGCTTATGGGAATCCTACCTAAGCCTTCCCCACAGAACAGACCATACTAAGCTATTTCTCTGTGTGTGTGTGTGTTTCTATTAACTTTCAATAACTATCCCTAATATTTATTGAAGGCAGCAAATCACTGTTATAAAATTTTGTAACTGCATGGTTTATAGTCCATTGCTCCACTCACAGTGAGATTGGAATAATGAAATTCTGGTGGATGTAAGTCCATTTTGTGTCACAGTGACTGTGGCAGGTCACGTCACCCACTCCCTTACCAAGTCATCAGTCAGACAAACCCAGGCGAGGGGATGGTTCTGACTTTCAGCATTTAAGCCACATTCTATGACTTAAGTTCCAGAAAAGACTTTGCATTCAGTGTTTCCAATTGCATAAATGATGGCTGGCATCACAATATTTTATTAGACAAGTAAAAGCAAGGGGTGGTATGTAAGATAAAATCAAGTTGCTGGCCAGACAGCTGGAAGCTGGTTGCTGGTCCTCAAAATTGCTTTACATTTTTTCCATGAATAAATTTTTAAAAATCCAACCCTTTACTTTGAAGTCACACAGTCTGTGGGTTCCCCCTGCTGGTTCTTTAACTGTTAGAACCATAAGTGAAAAATGTTTATGATGCCTGTACACCAAAAGCCACATTCAGATGGAGGAAAAGTATCAGAATGGTTGGTACCTGATGCTGAAAGATTCTCCTTTGGAAGGGCAGAGAGAGAAAAAGCAGACTAAGTCTGTTTAAGCCAAGAATCAGTGAGGCTCAGCCATTCTGTTGGACATGTTCATCCCCTTAATATCTTTATGAATTGGTTTGCTATATTTAAAATCTAGGTTTGTTGTCTCCCTTGAAAGGCTGACAATAGTGAGTCTTACATGGAGCATCCCCACTAGAGTGTGCCACAGTCACTGGTCTCCCCGTGATCTCAGCAACACTGACCAAATGTCAGGGGCCCAAGATTGTCAGAAATGAGCAGTGATTTGTTTGTGTACTTGGTCTGTTCCACTTATATTCTTTTGTGCCCTAATTCCATATGGTATTTGAGTCTTAGAATTCTGCTTTGATACATAATGCAAGAATCATTCCTCTAAAATATACAATTTATTCCTCCACATCCTCATACCTCCACCCCTTTCAAGCTCAGATTGTTGTTGTTGTTGTTGTTGTTGTTGTTATTTTGACCTGAAAAGGGCTAGCATGCCTGGGGAGAAGTACCATATTTTGTTGTGTATAATGAGCACCTGCATTTTTGTGTGCATTATGCACAGGAGTATTATACTCATTATTATACCCATGTATAATATGCATCCTTACTTTTCCCCTCAAAAATTTGGGCAAAAAAGTGCACACTATACATGGTAAAATACAGTATTCTATGAAAACTTATAATGCTTATAATGAGATAAAACTTCACTGCTTATAATGAGATAGCTTTTGAGTTGAAACATGAGAAGAGTATACACAGAGGATTCTCTTAATGAAGAAAAACTATCAAAAGAATATAGTTTAGAGTTACCATTTCATTTCTGAATCCATGTCTACCTTTATAGCAAGGGAGACAAGAGCAATATTCAGAAAACCTTACCAGTTAAGTAGCAGAAGAAAAAAATGCACTGTGACTGAGAAAGGGATGAAAGCAGCATTTGAGGATTTCCAAGAAAAGACCATATAATCTTATCAAGACCTGCCCAAGACAGGCTGGAGTGTGGGAAACCCAAACCTCCTTTTACAGGGCATTCGGATGAAAAGCAAATCCTTGTCTGGTCTGTTATTACGTGGCCCCGAGAAACCTGAACCTGCCATCTGGGCTCCCTGCTCCCCGAGAAGAGAGATTCCAGGTGCTTCTGGTTCACCAGAGCGGTCACTAAGTTTACTTTGCTTATAATTCGGCATAAAATGAGCTGGGTTTTATTTAGTTGTTTATTTTTACCGGAACAGTTAGATAATGGTTTTTCTGGGGACTTTCTGCTATAACATCCTTCCGTCAATCTCAGTTCCTTCTCTTCATCTACATCTCACTGAAAATACCACATCTTAGTAGGTTTTTTGTTAAACAAAATGTTTAACAAAATGTTGAAAAATGAAAATAACAAAATGTAGCAACATACAGAGTCCTGCCTGGGCTTCAGGATATGTGGGTCCAAATCACATCTCAGTCACTTACCAGTTTCTGGGCTGGTTTCTCCCATTGTCAAAATACAGAATATAGAATATGAGAAAATGCATTTTGCTTTTTTGGGTGACTACTATGTAATTAGACAATTATGCACGTGTGCTTATCTAGTTTAAGCAAGATTTTTAACTGAAAACAGAGATGGGTCAAATGGTCCAAAGTTAATGTATGAAAATTATATATGACACAAATATGAGTAAAGTGCAAATGGAGGCCTTATTCACGTCTATTTTCCTTTTGGCAGGATTCTTTCATAAGGATCCCTGTTGTTTCAAGATGAAATGTTACTAAAATGAAACCTGAACAGCTCAAACTGTATAATGAATTACTGTCAGCATCAAATAAAATAACTCCCTAATCCAAGCCACTCAGCCTGATTCCTGGGTCAGTCTGACAGATGGGTAGGTCCCAGTGGCTCCAAACATCATGAGTGGTAATCACATTGAAAACAAAACTTCTAAAAAGTCCCCAGGGCCAAGTAGGCCTTATTTGGCTCATGGGGTAAATAGTGAATGCCAGACATTTGGTGATCATTAGTATCTTTTCACATGCTAATATTCCCTTCTGGTCCTTCTACTAAAGCAGTATTTTTCAAAAAGTATTCCATGGCCGTTTCACCAGGTGTTCTAAGGAGAACTAGGCAAGGGAGTAGTGAGAATGGGGAAGTTCTATATCTATTTAGGACAAGCCAAATAGAATAAAAATATTTTTTAAAAAGGAATTCTTCTCAGGGTCTTTACTATACCAACATACAACATGCAGTCTGAATTTGCGTAAGGTGATAGCTACATTTGTTTGGTACTTCCCATTAAGGGTCATTTAAAAATGCATCTAATTATTATGAAGGCTGAGGATCTCCACTTGCATTTAACGGCCAGGTAGCAGGGGTGCTAAATGTGCTGCAATACTTGGGATGATTCCCCACAACAAAGAATTGTTTGGGCCTGAGTGCTAGTAGCCTCTCATTGACATTTGGCTGAGAGTTCCCCAGCCAATGGAACTTGACCACAAAAAGGAATCTGACCACAGAGCCTTTAATTTAGACAACAACTTGTGAGAGTAGTATTTCCTGGGATCTATTTTAGGAAAGTTAGTCTAAGATATATACTTGGACTTAGATTATAGCAGTAACCAGACCTCCCACTCCCATACTCCACCTATGAATTTTCTCTCCATTTTTTAAAATTTAAGTATAATCGATATATAACATTACATTAGTTTAGGCATGCAACATAAAGACAGGATATTTGTATATACTGCAAAATGACCACCACAATAAGTCTGGTTAACATCTGTCCATATACAGTTACATTTTTTTCCTTGCAATGAGAACTTTTCAGAATTACCCTCTAAGCAACTTTCAAGTATACAATACTGTATTTCTCTTTTTAACTGGGACCTGGAGAAGACAAATTATTTCAGTCGCTTTGAGCAGGACGAAACGGAGGCAGTGGATGGGAGATGGACGTTTGTGGGTGGAAACCTTGCTTGAATCCATTGAGTCAGGAAGCCCGTGCATGGCCCACTCCTTTTCCCTCAGCTGTTAGGATGCCCTTCTAATCAGAGCCTTTGCACTCTGCAGGCAAACTGCTGAAGTGGGGAAGAACCACTGTCTGCTCACTGGGACTGCTGTCAGGACATGCACCGAGGAAGAGAAGACACAGAATGAGAAATACACTGGGGGGGAAAAAAAAACCCTGAGTCTTGCTTGTCCCTCCCCAGTCAGCCTTGGCACTTCCCTACCCGCCCCCTCCCCCATGTTAAGAAGTCTGTTCCTTTCCACTTTTCACACAGACCTTCTCAAATATTACCCTTTTTTGACTTGTCCCCACCTCAATGGCTACTTGGATAGTGTTCTTCATTTGATTTCACTTTTAAAAGTTGAAAGAATTTTTAGGAGAGTAGAAGTGGGGATGAGCTGGAGATGTGATGGCTATTTTGTTCATACTCCCCTCCAAAATAATGGCCACTGGTTTCTTTACCCACTACAAAAACACTTCGCTGGGTCTTCTTGGGCAAATCGGTAATACTTTTGGAGTCTTACTTTCCCTGTTTCTAAAATACAGTGACTAAAAGTACCTACTTCACAAGGTTGTTGTACAAATGAAATCAGATCATGCAGCAAAAGTTCTTTACCCTGGCATATAGTTAAATGCTCAATAGATGGTAGAGCCGTCACTTTAACGATTCATAATAATAAAGCAAGTCTTGGGGCTCTTAGACCACAGGTGTCGTACTGCACTGAACCCCTGCTGCTCGCAGACACAGGGGAGAAGGGAGCTTCACACAGCCCCTCCAGTGCTGGTGCAGGCAGACAGCGGATGCAGCCCACCGGCCTGGTTTCTCACTCACGTCCCCAGGCTGCTTTTGTCATTCCCTTCCCATCATTTAAAAATTCATTCGAGCAGAGCCACCAAATTAACAATTTCAGTGTTCAGTTCTGTGGGATTTACTACTCCCTTTCAATCTGAACTGATCCCCAGGGCAATTTCTAAACGCCATTTTATTTTTTCATCTTTATTAGCTGACCCATTTGGCAGCTTGAGGGAAATTTGGGCATAACATGCCTCTGTATGGGAGAGTAAAGGGATCCACAATCATCAGAACTGACTGGCACTGTGTCACCCTTCCCATTTTCACAAAGGGGAAATCGAGGCCTGGAGGGGCAGTCACTGCCCCGGCCTCACAGTGCGAACACCGCAGAACACAGGCTGGAAGCTGGTTCTCCCAGTTCCTTCAGGACACAGAGAATACCATTTCAGCGCAGTGCTTCCCACAGCCATAAACCAAAAAAGAAGAAAACTTCAGTTGCAATACTCTTAATAAACGGCAATTTACCTTAAATTCAAAATATAGGTGTCATGTCAGAGATCCTAAGAGTACTGTATTAAATAATGCTATCTCAACAAAATAAAGCTTAGACCCACCATGAGTTGTCATCAGAAGAACATCCAGAAGGGAAATTTGCCTAAGAGGTCCTGAGGCTCACCGTCCCCTTGGGGTGGGATGAGGAGAATGATTCTTAATCAGATCCCCTCAGGAATCCTGCCCTCAAGCTTGCCTCTTACATCACCTCCTGTTGAACACTTTGGCTTAAAAAAAAGGCAAAAACTATCTCTTGGTATATGGAGGGACCCAAAACATCCGGAATTATCTTCTGGAGGGTGGGCCCTTTTAGCACAGGCTTCCCTCACTAGGTGAGTGTTCTAGGAACCCATCTGTATCAGAGTACCAACTGGCGTTGTTGTGAGAGGCTGCATTTGGCTTCAGTGAATTTTTTTGAAGATTCTTTCAATGAGTTTGCCCATTGCATGATGGGTGATTTACAGGTGCACCCATCCACACCAGGTAGTGTTCAGCTGTTTTTTATCAAAACCATCATGACCCCCATGCCCCACCCTCCTTATTCACCCAACCTTGCCCCGAGTGGTTATTTTCAGTTTCCCTGGATAAAAAAAGCCCTCAAAGGGAAACATTTTGCCGATTTGAAAGAGGTGAAACAAAAAACAGCAGAAGCAGTAAAAGGCATCAGAATCGATGAGTTCTAAAACTGTTCTGAGCAGTGGAAAAAACATCTTGATAGGTGTGTTGCATCAAATACTTTGAAGGCGACTGAAGTTTTCAACAAGTAATAATAAATACACAATTTTTAAAATAAATTTGTTTTTTGGGGGGGTCCCCCCTCAAACTTAACACAAGGGAGACATAGGGAGGAATTTTTTCAGTACTTACCTACATAGTCAGAGGAAGGAAAAGCACAGGGAGTCCCCCCTGCTGGCCTCATCACTCAGCCCTTCCCCATGGGGCTTCCTGGCCTCTCCAGGGCACTTCCTGGGTGGGGTCACCACAGCCCCAGGAGCCACCCCCATTCCTGCTGTGTTTTGTTTTTCTTTAGGCAGCAAAATTATACTTGGAGACTGATTTTCTCTTTTCCAGCCACTTATTTAACACAGGTTTGCTGTGTTAAATAATAATTTTATAAGCCAAGAGCATATAAACTGATATATCTTAATAAGCCAAATAGAGAAAAAGCATACTTCAAACAAATGACAGAGTAATCATACTATTTTTCCAGGCAAGGGAAACATGAAAGGACTAAAGTCCAAATTTAACAGAGGTTTACCTTTTTATATGAGTTTGATTTCTCAGGGGATAGAAGGCTTGACCAACTGAGAGCTGACTTCTGGCTACCAGAGCAAAACAATAAATAAATAAATAAATAAGCCTTGTTGCTAGGGCCTGTTGCTAGGGTTGAAGGAGCCAGTGCTGGCACACAGACCAAGGATGCTCTGAGGGCCATCACTCCAGGGACGGTTGCTCCACTGCCCACCAAAGAATCACCTGGGCCACGGCGAGAGTAAGTATCTCAAGATCTTTGCAGCACCGGTCAGCAAAGTGTGCCTTGCCCAGACTGAAACTCTTCAACAGGTCTCACAAACTCTCAGTATGTACAGTCTGAATACCCTCTTGCTGTATCTGTTCTCCATCAGTTCTTATAGAAAAGCCCAGTGCAGGGCCCCTGAGCCACTAAGCTACTAAGTGCTGATCAATGACAACAGGTGAGATGATGACATCCTGATACAACTCACTTCATTCTTACAGCAAAGCAACTTTACTTTTTTTCTTTTTTATGTACTAGTGGATTAAAGCAACTTCATGTAAACCATAAGCAAATGAATTTGAAATCACATGAAACCAATACACTCTTTCTTTTAGCCCTGGGCTAAGGGAATCCTATCTCGGCCTTCCATTTCTCCCATTCTCTTAGCCTCTTTCATCAAATTCTCGCCTTTCTATTCATTTTTCCCAATTGACTTTGGTGGCTCATTAAGATCAGATCCTAATTTATTCCTCTTTCTTTGAGGGAGAAGATGATTTAATCTTCAAGCCATCCAGAGGGTAAAGAGAAAATTTACATTCAGTTCTTGTAGGTTAGCAAAGAAAGGCAAGGAAAGCAAACCAATTAGTTTCTATTTTAAAATTACCTGAATATTTATGGTCTGTTCTAATTGCAAATGTTAGGGGGGGCACAAATTTAATCCAAATTTCTCACCCTACCAAAGCTAAGTAGCTCTCTGCTCTTAATATGTGATACCTTTGATAGGGTTTTTAACTGGTAAAAGCTTTCCCTTTGTTTAATATTTACTCTCCTGTTTCTTGTATTCCTTCTTAGACTTATCAATTCCAACTCTTGGGAGATTATAGTAGGAAAAATGGGGAATAATCCATGGTATAATCTAGGACAATAAAATAACCAGAGCACTCTCTTCTGCAATAATAGGTTAAATATATAGTGTCATTATGAAGGTTAAAAGGAAATATTTCATACTAAGAGTGCCCAATAATTATTTACTATTATTATATTTTTAGAATTTTCCCCATAAAGTAAATATATGGTTTCTCCCAGCAAAAAGCGAATCTCCAAAGTACACGTCCCTTCCAGTGACACTGTGTATTTGGCATCGTCAGAAGAAAAACGTATAATAACATACCAATGAACCCCTTTGCTTGGGTCCCACAAAAGGACAAGGTAAGCAAAATTCTTGAGATCAGGAATTTTCAATGTCACTAGAAAATTAATAACACTTATGCTGGGGGGTTTTTGCAGGGGGAGTTAATAGAAGTTTACTTTTCCCCTTTATTTATATTCTTATTCAGCAAAATTCCAGGGAAAGCATTATTTATAAGACTCATTTCTTTGGTGTCTTTTGCCAAGAATGTGGCTTCCTGTCATTTCACTGATTCAGGAAATAATCACTGAATAGTGACTCATATAGTTCCTGCCTCCCCAGTGCCCTCATCTGAATGAACTATAAGGTTCCTGAACCATTAGACACTTCCCGAAAAATGTGTCTTTACCAAAAACTCGAATCGGACAGCTGTCCCCTCAAAATATCACTGTACTAAGAAGGCCATTCAAGCAAAACTTTTTGAATTTCATTGAGCACGTGAATATTCTTCAGGGGATTTATATGTATGAGCATTATATAAAGTACTATGTAAAATTGCTATGTAAAATTTATCTATTTCATTTAATGATCATTGTCAATGTAAATAAGAATAATAAGGATAAAAATATTTATCTCCAGACACTCAGCTATAGCTACAGTGCCATAGGGGAAAGCTCCAAAAGAAAACAATAAATTCAAAGAGATGGTCCTAGTATATAGATATATATGAAGAAACAAGGGTGGTGTCCAGAAAACTCAATTGGGGTTTACACAGAGCATTCTAATGAGTTCTCATTTTGAAAACAAGTATAGAAAAGAGGAATCTTAAAGAAAAAACCAGACAGAAGTTGTTATTATTCTATACTATTACTGGCAATAAGGGATAATCCACAGATCAACTCTGGGTACCCAACTTCTATGAGAAAAAGAGCTACAGAGTTTTTAAGATTTGGGGAACGGGTCATCTGTCTTTGCTAACTGGCTGCTCTCAAAGGAAAAGTAAACTTTCTTGCACCTTCATGACAGAAGACAGTTTTTTTGTTTTTTAATATATTTTATTGATTATGCTATTACAGTTGTCCTATTATCCCCCCTTCATTCGCCTCCACCCTGAACACCCTCTCCCACCCACATTCCCCCCTTTAGTTCATGTCCATGAGTCATAAGTTCTTTAGCTTCTACATTTCCCCTACTATTCTTGCCCTCCCCCTGTCTATTTTCTACCTACCATCCAGGCTACTTATTCTTCCTACCTTTCCCCCCTCTCTCCTCCTCCCACTCCCCTGTTGCTAACCCTCCATGTGATCTCCATTTCTGTGGTTCTGTTCCTGTTCTAGTTGTTTGCTTAGTTTGTTTTTGTTTTTGTTTTAGGTGTGGTTGTTAATTATGAGTTTGCTGTCATTTTACTGTACGTGTTTTTTTATCTTCTTTTTCTTAGATAAGTCCTAAGATGAAGGTGTAGGTAGAAGACAGTTTTTCATTTGGAGCAAGGGGCCCGCTGAAGTTTGTCTCCTACCCTCCTACAGAAACAGGGAGAGAGGGGTCTTTTCTTCCTCGTAAGCCCATTCGGAAGACATGATTCTCAAGACCTTGAGAAAATCATTGTTGGGTTATAAAACTGGCAATAAGCTTTTTAAAAGATTTACATCTCCAAGGGGCAGGAAGTCGGGATTACAAATTTTCTGAAGTCAGTACTCCCAGAGAAGGGAGGTCGGGGACCTGGAGCGAGGAAGAAGCCTGTCTAATGTGGGGTCAAGCTGAGGGCCTGTGGAGCAGCTCTTGGTCTGGGGCTATTCTTTTGCACTTAGGAAAGCGCGTGTGAGAAAACTGAGCATAGTGTCTAAAAGGCTAAATCCCAGTCAGACACAGCATATGTCTATTACAGAAAAACAGCTAATATGTTGGAAAAGCTTTCGACAGGTTACCATAGGAACATGGTAAAAATCCTGTACTTACCCGTATTTTTTGGACCATAAGATGCACCTAGGTTTCAGAGGAGGAAAATAGAAAAAAAAATTTGAAGCAAAAAATGTGGTAAAATATTTAATAACATAAATAATATAATATTTCACCAATGTAAATGTAAAAAGAACTCAAAAGCAGCATTAACAACCGTTATTCCTCCCAAATTTGCGGGAGAAAAGTGCATCTTATAATCTGAAAAATACGGTAGGTCTGAAAAATGAACACACAATTTCAAGAATATAGAAATTCTACCCAACATCATTTCGGGTGAATAAAACTTAGAATTTCAATGGACTCAAACTCGCTGTAAGCCAGGAGTTACACTGCCTCCTGAAAGAACTAAATCCTCTCTAAGAAAATGGAGATATAAAGTGAAACCCACTCTAAACTGCAGCTGAACCGCATGGCCGTACGTGCAGTGGCACCACATCCTGGGGGAAGCAGGATTGCTGCAGTGGCAGGAGCAAAAACACAGAAAGTAAGATGACGTTTGGGATTTCCGAAATAGAGTTTTAAGCGTTTAGTGCTTATATCTGACTCCGCAATTTCTCCCGCTGCCCGACTAGTCTTGCGTTCATCCAACAAGTGATTACCCAGCAGCCAGTATGTCCCAGCTCTCTCCCTATCTAACTTTATTTTCTCAAGATGCTTACATTTTCTGGGTAGACATAAACAAAAACCAAGTATATGAGAATATATGAAGTGGCTGTAGCCGTGGCTCGTGTAGGTCAGTGGATTCAGCACAGGCTGCAAACCAAAGGGTTGCCGGTTCGATTCCCAGTCAGGACGCATGTCTGGATTGCAGGCCAAGTCCCCAGTGGGGGCCACATGAGAGGCAACGACACATGGCTGTTTCTCTCCCTCTCTTTCTCCCTCCCTCCCTCCCTTCCCCTCTCTCTAACAATAAATAAATAAAACCTTTAAAAAATAAGAAATGGTTGTAAGTGCTAAATTAAGGGAGGATAAGGGAAGAGAGAAGGACAGAGATTGAAATGATAGAGAGGGGCCAGAACCCCAAAAGGCCCTTTTCCATAGTTTGCCCAAGCTGCCTAACAGATTGAGAAGATAATTTAAAAGTGATCAATAGTCTGCTGTTTAGCACTGAAATTGATGAAGTCTTAGGCAAATTTAAAAACAAAGACAGTGACTTTTCACTCCTGTAGTGCTGATTCCTATTGATTTTTACCAGATACTTTGTGGATTTGCCATAAAGGCTGCCTGTTTTCTTTGGAAGCCAGCTCTTTGAAACACTGAGTTTCTTCCATGAAACTAGAAGCTCTACTCAGTGCTTAAATTTATCGAGTTTTCCTTTGAAATAATATAAATAATAATACTTATAATGCTTCTCTATATTAGTATACACTATACTCACTTTTATTTATATGAGTATGAGGTACTATTTGGAAACTACTTTTCTAGTTATTAATTTTCTAGCTATTAATTCATTCTTACAACAATCCTATAAAGAAATATTATCTCAACTTTACAAAGGAGATAAATAACAGTCACTGCAAACAGTGCCCTGAGTCCAGCACCTGGTAACTGGCAGGGCCAGTAACAGCAAAACAGGAAAAATCACGTTGGGTCTTGGCTTGGAGAGACTGCCATCTCGATAGTGCTCTGTTTCCCAATTTAGAGATGAGGGCTTAATTGAGGTTTAGGTTCCTTTTAGCTCCAAATTCATGGTTTTGCTTCGGTGGTTTTTGTAATTACAACTTCAGCTCTGTGTCCATATGTTACATGGCGTTGTGTGATATGTTTATATGATTCAAAGCCCTTCTGAAGGCAAAGTTGCCTATTGGGAAAAACTCAACTCCCATGTTCCCTTTTTGTGAAATTAAGAGCCTGGCTGATAATATATCTAAAACTTATTTTCATTTCTATCATTCTACAAAGTGTTTTGTACTACTGTATTTTTGTCAAATTTTGTAGTTTTTATTTTTCTCATTCTACTGTAAGTACACTTACTAATATTTGTGCAATTTTTTATGTAAATTCACAAGAAACTCTGTTTGCATCCCCTAAGCACACACGCACAGATCACTTTGGAGGCTCGGAAGCAGCCCCTCTGAGTCCACCAACTAACGGTGAAGATCTGTCATCACTGGGCAGGCTGATTTAAATGTAGCTGATTCAAGAATATTAAAGTGTTCCTTTTCCAACCTCAAATGACATTTCATTCATATCACTGGAAATTTATTTTCTAACTAAGGACACAAATAAAACCACATTTAAGTGATTATGCGCTATGAAAAGTGTTGTACCTATTCTGCATTTACCCAGAAGAACTTGGCAAAATTTCCAGACCCTTCAGCACTGAGAATGTGATTTGTGGTGGCATTATAACACCACAGTAATTGCTCAACACTCACACCCTGCTCTTAGTTAAATGATGTAAACCACTTCCAAATATAAAAATAAAATTTATAACACATAGCTAAAGAAGCAAGACAAAAAAGAATAGAAGAAACTCTGCAACTCAGCTGAATTGACGCCCTACAGGGCGGGATCTTTGTGTGTGAAGCCCTGGAGCAGAGGAGGAGAATGCATTTCACAGAGTCCCTTTGTGGTGCAGCGCAGGGCAAGTCACATCTGCTCCCTGGGACCTCAGTTTCTCATCTGCAAAATGAGAGGGTTGTGCTAGCTCAGTGGTTCCTAAACCCAGCTGAGTGTGTAAACACACACTCCCCCTATATTCCCACACCTCACCACAACCCATTGGATCAGACACAGGGCAAGGGAGAAAGCAGAAAGCTGTTTTTAACCAGCTGTGAAAGAGGCATTAGTGAACTGTAAAGGCAGCCTGCTTCCTGAGGTTCTACCCCAACCCCAGCCGACATTGCCCTTCACCTTCTGCCTAGCTGCCAAGAATCAGTGTGCTCTCAGCTGACTCCAGTCTATGACCCCTCCACCACTCACTCCCACCCCAACAGAGGCAAGGAAGCAGCCCACCCACACCGGTGTATCTTTTGCTTTATTGTTGTCTCTCCCTTCTGTAATTGCTCTATAATTATCTCTCTTCCCCTAACCTTAGGAACCCTCGCATTCTACTCAGGTAAGAATTTCTTGGCTGTAATTAACAAAGTATTTGATTCAACTAGCATAACAGTTAAGGGCCAGGTTTTAGAATCAGACAAACTACCCTGCCACTTACTGGCTGACATTAAGTAAATCATTTAACCTCCCTAAGCCTTACTTTCTTCATTTCTAAAATGAGGATAGTATTATATTTTTTACTGGGTTTTTGTGAGTACACAATTTCTACCCAATAAATATTGCCATTGGCTTTCTTGTTTGAACTTGAAAAAAGAACATTCCTCCAGAACAAAATAATTTGTAGGGGGAAAAACAAACCCAATGCCCAACAATTTTCAGTTGGATTAAAGCATGGTAAAAATATGAGTTTATCCAATTGTGTGTGTGTGTGTGTGTGTGTGTGTGTGTGTGTGTATGAAGGGACCTGGTTCCAGTTCGTTGTGTGACCTTGGGCAAGCCCCTTAACCTTCCAGATAGTAAAATCATCTCATATACCTTTAAGCTTTGGCCAGTTATCAATTTCTTCTCAGATCTAAATGCATAATTTATTACCTGCTATGTGAAAATGGAAGTGGGCCCTTTAAACGTCTTTTCTTTGTCAGCTGGCACAATATGAAGCTGCATCAGTAGAGGGCGCTGGAGAAACATGGCTGAGGTAAGGGATTTTCCCTCCAGGTTATGCTGTGCTTGCTTTTTCTGCAGGACACGGGCATCACCAGCGTGCAGCTCCTGCAGCAGGTGTGGCTTCCCCAGATCCTGGCTCTGGCAGTGAACAGTGCATAGCAGTACCCAGTGGACAGCAGCTTCCTCCAGAATCCTCTCACCCAGGCATTTTGCACTTAAGTACCTCGGGTAAAATAACTTTCTGTGAATTCCCCAGCCCCTAGAGGATGAATTCTCCCCAAGATCCACTAGTGAGACACTGCAGTCACTTTCTCTCGTCCAGGGAGCAGCAGCAGAGCCTTCACCAAGGTCTGGGTCTCTGCCAGAGGGTTGAGGAGGCAACTTCCCTTGTTGCTCTGTTTTAGCACTAGAGGTGCCGGCTACTCCTTTAACCTGCTTTCTCTGTACTCTTAGACCTCTCTTTGCTTCTTACTCACCAAACCCTCATTGCTCCAATTCTGTTACAGCTAATAATTCTTTAAATTAAATTTTCCCTATTAAATATTGTTAGTTTTTGTCTTCTGATTGGGCATTGACTGATACACAGCTGTAGGATTTTGAAATCCAGAAATATTGATCACTATGGCTGCTCACTTTAAATTCTTTTGCCTTCTTTATTTAGCCGTTTAATGCTCAAATTCCTGAAAGTTCTATCAAAGACCCTATTATATCATCTCTTGGAACCAGCATCAATGTTCATGTCTCCATTGCTCCTAAGTATAGATGATTCCCACATCCAGACCTCCTGCTTCAATAGTTCTTTGAACTTGAAGGATGAATTTATAATAGTCAGCCCAACAAATTGTCTCAAAAACTCTTCAGATATAACACATCCAGATCACACCCATGACACCCCTTCTTTCACCAAAAAATTTTATCCTGTGATAATCCACATCTCATCCCTTCAATTAAGTAAGACACAAATCTGGGGTTATTCCTTCCTCTCCACTATATTGTATATGCAATTCATCATCAAGTTCAGTCAATCTTATCCTTTAAGAATTTCTTTCTCCATAGCCACACCCAAGTTCAATGCACCAGAATCTCTCTACCAGACATTAACAAGTCTCACAAGCATCCCTGTCCATGTCTCTACTTCTCATTCACCCCACTCTAATACATTCACCTTGCTACAGGCAGAGTGCTCTGATGTCACCTCTCCCTAAAACAATTTAATAGCTTTCTATTTCTCTTAAGGTATAGATCAAAATCTTGGAGTAGTTTACAAAGCTGTTCGTCCTGACCCCTACTAATTCCATTCCTCCCCGGCCCCTTGCTTCCTTTGGTTTAGCCCCACTGACCGTTTCCAAATAATTGAATTGCCCTGCTGCTTCTTGCCCCATACTCTGCATGAAATATTTCTTCCCTTCACTCAGGTAATTCCTAACTTGTCTTTAGATCTTGCTTCTCTCATCGCCTCCCCTAGAAAGCCTTCCTGATACTTCTGTCTAGACCAAACCTTCCTATCATACATTCTCCTGCTAACATTTGCATCTCCCTCATTACATGTATAACTGTCACAATGTTATATTTATTTATGCAATCATTTCCTTTTTCTCCCCTATAGGATTTATGAAGGACAGGGAATGTATTAATTTTTCGTACCCCTAGAACCCAGCATACTATCTGGTTATCATTAAGTGTTTGCTAAGTACATAAATAAATGAAAGAGATTTCACTAGGTTTTGAAATACAAAATCAGAGAGCAGACTTTCTGCATTTGAGGGTAACATTTAACCACTTATGGGGAGGAGGCATTTTGTAAATTCCTTTTTGCTGCCCTTATTGATCAAAATGTGTTTTTCAAGAACTTAGGAAGCCTCAGAGGTGATCCAGATGTGAACGCAGAGGTCAACAAGAGGGAAGGTCAAAGGTAGGGAGCTGACACCCCTTCCAAGCTCTTTGCTGCCCTTGAACCAGATTAACTTTGATTTCACCTGCATTTTACATTAAACTTCCATGGAATATTTTAAGTGCCTACTCCTCCACTTCCCCCTCAAAATGGTTTGAAAATGTCTGGACTAAGTAATATCAATGCACCTTTAAGAAAATTGAAGCCCACATTAAATGAGTGAAATAACCCCAAGCTGCAGAAATCGCTAGTACAGAATCTCTGTTAGATTAAAAAATAAAAAATTTGCAGGAGGGGGAAAATCCCCTGGAAAGAATACAGTAGTCTAAAACCAAAGAGGATCACGCCTTTCTCTTCCTCGGGTGTTCCCTTTCCTTCCTACTGCTGTTATTCCCACCATTTTTGCTACATTATCAAAAAATGGACTTCATAGGTTGAATGTAAGTATATCATTTTGTGACTTTGTAAAGGAGAGCCACCGGTAACTAAGTTTCTTGGGTAATTTTTATTTTTATTTGTGAGATGGAAATACCAGATATTTTTTAAATGTCAGAACTCTCCCCAAATAACTATAGACCTCCACGTATTTTTTTCTGAACACTGCCACTTATTTTTATTTCTGTAGAAATAAAATAACTAGAGACTACCAAAACAACTATAGTCTGCCAAAATAACTACACACTGCCACTATTTTTATAAGACTGCCACTATATGCTTATTTTTATTTCTGAAGACTGCCACTTATTTTTATATTCTGAAATTTGAATATATTCAAACATTATCTCAATCTGTATAGATACAATTCATTCAGTGCCAAGGAATTCTCATAAGCAGAAGTCAACCCTTCTGTGCAAACACCAGAGGGCACTAGCTACTGAAAGAGAAGGCAGAAATTTTACACCATGTACAGAAGTAGATTTTCTCACTAGAGGGAGCAAAGGGAAAGTTAAGTTGAAATAATATACTACATGCACTCTAGAAAGTCTCTCTCAATAGAATATATATACTTTTTAAAGAGAAGTGAACAAATTATTTTAACCTAAAGAAATATATTACCATCAGGATGATTTTAACAAAAATCAACCAGAAAAGACAATCTCTCAGGAATCTTAAAGTGATGGAAAACATATATCTATATTATATCTATATAATATACATAACATATATATAATTTCTATATTGTATATGTTATATATCATTGCTGTCCTCTCCTTTTCTCTGTCTCTCTCCTCCCTTCCTTTTTCCTTCCCTCTATACTGATCCCTCTATTTCTATTTTTATCTCTAGCTTTATACCTTTAGCCATATAATCTTTATATCAATCTAAATATGGCAATAGATTGCATAAAGCAAATGACAAAAACTCTAACATCTCAATAGAAAAGTCAGAAAAGCATAAAAATAGAATTCACAGAAGTAGCATGACAAAGAAAGTCAAGGAAAAGATTTCATTTATAATAGTAATTTGGCAATGCAATGTAAAACAAAAACCAAACTATAGTGTTCAATGCTGGTAAGTATATAGCAAAATAGGCACTCATACACCACTGTAGAAGTAATAACTGGTTAAAAAATATCTTCAGAAAGCAATGTGGAAATGCATTTTTGTAGGTAGGTAAGTAGGTATTTTTTAACTTCTTTTAATTTACCTTAAAAAATCATAAGAGATATGTAAAACATAAATGTACAGTAACATTTGCCAGAGCAATATGACAGCAAAAAAGGCATAAATAAACTTAATGTAAAGGGAAAGGTAAACTATAGCTTTCATATCATTTCAAAAATATTATGCTTACATTAAAATTTAAGTCTTTAAAAATTATTAAATAACATTTTTAAGTTAGTTTTTTAAAAAAATGTTATTTATTTATTTTTAGAGAGGGGGAAGGAAGGGAGAAAGAGAGGGAGACAAGCATCAATGTGTGTTTGCCTCTCATGTACCCCCTACTGGGGACCTGGCCTGCAACCCAGGCATATGCTCTCACTGGGAATCAAACTGGCAACCCTCTGTTTCACAGGTCTGCGCTCAATCCACTGAGCCACACCAGCCAAGGTTATTAAATAACATTTGATAACATCATGCTATTTTGGTAATTTTTTTTAAGAAAACAGAAAATAAAATGATATATATATAATATGTTCCCAAAATATTTTTAAAAGTTCCTTTATCAGTGGTGTTTAGATTACATAGCAGGATTACAGATACTTTAAATTTTCTTTTTAAATTTTCCATACTTTCTAAATGGGCAACACATCAATCTTTTTTAAAATATGTTTATTGATTTTAGAGAGAGGGAGAAACATCTATGTAAGGGAGAAACATCAATTGGTTGCCTCCCATATGCACCCTGACCAGGGATCAAACCTGCAACCTTTGGGTGTACAGGACGATGCTCCAACCAACTGAGCCACACTGGCCGGGGTGCAACATACCAATCTTGTGGTTAGAGGGAAAAAACATTTTTAACTTTTATTTTGAAAAAAATCAAAGTTTCCAAAAATATGCAACAATAGTAAAAACATCTCTGATTAGGGTAAGTTTAAAGAACTGATATTTTTCAAGTTAAATGATATATTGCTATTTATCTATCTGTCCATCCACTCATCAATAAATGCACATGTGAGTGATGTATGAGAGTACCCATTGTGCTATGTATTTACCAGCACTTTTTTGAAAATGATAAGCCAATTATTTTGTGAATGTCTGTCAACAATTTGTGGGGATTTTCCTTATAATTCAGTTCTGGTTATACATTTTTGTCAGGAATACTAATGAAGTAAAGCCAGAAACTCAGTAAATCCCATCAGATGTCCCATTTGTGGCGACTAATGAGTTATTTGTGGGAATGTGCTTTGAGATAATGTACACCCCCTCCATACTTCATCAAAATTTAAAACAGAGTGGTGTCATCCCTGATCATTCATGCCTGAAGCACAAGATGGTGGCTTTCTAACCATCATTCCTTCTACTTTTAATGGTTGGCCTTCTATTTTTTAAATTTTCTTTTCTCCCCAGTTTACTTATTAGCAGCGTGGGCAGAAGGATTTTCCTTTTTATTAATGGGTTATAAGCCACTACCATTATTTTTTTCATTTTGACATTGCAGTGCCGCTAGATTGGGTCATGGGAAATCACTTCAGGCTGGCCCCGCGGTCCTTTTGCCGTGCCCCCATTGCTTTTTAGGCACTTCCTTACTATGCGGCCCCATAAAATGTTCTAAGATCATCTGGTACTTTTCCTGTCTCAACTCTGGAAAATTTCAGTCTAACACGACAAGGTTCTTTCTGGACTTCCTCTATTCCATTTTTGTACCTCTCTTCTCTAATAGTGAAAATCCTGGCTCTGAAAGTCACTGGTGTCTGTACCCGTTCACTCACTCCTGTCACACACAGAAAGTAGTTTCAGAATTTCTCTATGCATGCCACTGTGAAATGCATACCTACGAAGCAGAGTTCAAAATTAGTTCATAGTTCTTTTTGTCTTTAGAATAAGGATGTAGCTTAAGAGTTATTTTTAAAATAGTTTTTCAAAGAGTTAGTTTTAAAAATATTTTTAAAAGATATCTGGTTAGCTCTTTATTCTGTTTAGTGTGGTTATGTTATTTGAAAAATTAATTTTAAATTAAATTAAATTAAGGTTATGTGAATAAGCTAATTTGAAATTCTTCTGTACTTATTAATGCATTTCAATTCAATGCAAAATTCAAAATATTTTCATTTACTTAGTTTTTTACAATGTTTCTTTTTTCTGAGGATGAAATGCATCATATAACCAAAAGTATAAAATAAATACCAGAGTCCACACTGATACAAGTAAACACTTAAGTAAATAAATGTGGACAAGAGGCAAATCTCTCATGCAGAAGGATTTTAAATAATTTACGCAGTCTGTCCTCAAGGATAGGAGCTCAAGGAGCACAGCTCCCTACTCCTTAAGTGTGGGCTGTGCATGGTGACCTCTTTCTAAAAAGTACAGTGTGAAAAGGAGGCAAAAAGAGTAACTTTACAGTAAAATCAATCTATCAAACACTCTCATCCAGGTTATCAAGGTTAACATCAAAAGTGATAAGTCTTATTAATAGTACTTACCCTTGAAATGATGGGATGAAAATGACATTTTACCTCTCTGGTCTTCCTCCTCAAAGTGTATTACCCCAATCTAATCATAAGAAGAACATCAGACAAATCCCAATTGAGCAGCATTCTCATAAATACTTGACCACCACTCCTCAAAACTCTCAGCATCATTGGATATAAGGAAAGAATGAGAAACTACAACAGCCAAAAAGAACCTATAAGGAACATGACCTACTAAAGGTGATATGGTATTCTGGGTGCAATCTTGGAACAGAAATAGGACATTAGGTAAAAAATAGGGAAATTTAAACAAGTATAAACTTGAGTTAATGACAATGTATCAATTTATGTTCATTAATGTAACAAATGTAGTATACTAATGTAAGATATTAATAATAGGCGAAATTGTTTGTGAGTATATAGAACTCTTCCCTACTATATCTTTATAATATTTCTGCAAATCTAAAGCTATTCTAATATAAAAAGTTTATTTTAAAAATTAGTATAGAATATTTGGAAAATGCAAGACATATGAAAAGTTAATCTTCTGTAGCATTTCTACATAAATACCTTTGGTATTTTTAGCATATTTCTCTCTTTCTCTCTCTCTCCCTCTGTCTTTATCTCTCTCTTTCTCCCCCCCTCTTTCCTCTCTCCTGTCTTTCCTCCCTCCTTAGTTATCCCTCTGTTTCTATTTTGATCTTTTCCGATGCTTTTAGCATACTTTTCTTTTTCCCTCTCACATTCACTGACTCTCTTTGGGTAAGTGTATCTGTGATTTGACCAGGATTCTAAAATGAAACAGATGTGAAATTTTAACTGACTCCTGAATGTCTCAATCAAATCAAGAATACATTAGGGTTGGCAAATATGTGGAAGAATATGGAAAAAGCTATTCCTGTAATGTGAGCTCTCACTTCACTTCACCCCAGATAAACTTTCACTTGAAGCTTTTCAGGACAAGGGAGTTCTCATAGGACCACTCACAAGATTTAAAATGTGATTCTGCAATAAGACTTGAGGAGCAGTAACTGATTTGTGTGTCTGAGAATGCCATTGTAGCCGGGCAGCAAAACAAACTAGGATATGTCTGGACTCTCAGACTTTGCTGAAGCAAGGAAAATGGTAAGGATTCCCCATGAACCAGATGTAAACCATTCAGGCTCAACGGGCAGTGACGGGTTAACCAGGTCCTGGCTAACAAAGCTGTCTAAAAGGGCAGAGGAGCTTTAGATGAAAAAAGCTGGATCTGGCCAACAGATTCCTGGGGGCTAAAGAAATGAGCTATAAGCAGCCAGTTGGAATAAGAAAGCATCTACCCAGGTCAAGGGAGTTTCAGTAGAGAGATGCTCATCAATGCCTCTGTGCCTGTTATGGGCTAAATGTTTGTGTCCTCCAAAATTCGTGTGCTGAAGCCCTAACCCCCAGTGTCACTGTATTGGAAGGTGAGGCCTTTGGGAGGTAATTAGTTTTAGTTAGGTCATGAGGGTGGAACCCTCAAGATGGGATTTGTGCCCGTATAAGAAGAGGTGGATCTTTTTCTCCCTCTTTTTATCCCTTCCTCTCTGCACTGCGCACACTGACGAAAGCCTGTATGAGGATGCAGTGAGGAGGCAGCTACCTACAGTCAGGAAGAGAACCCTCACCAGGAACTGGAAGGGCTGGCACCTTCATCCTGGACTTCCCAGTCCCCAAGCTGTGAGAAATAAATGTCTGTTTTTAAGCCACCTGTCTATGGTACTTTTTCAATAGCAGCCCAAGCTAAGACAGTGCCTTTCCTTACTTCTACTTCCTTCCTTCTCTCTTTACCTCTAGAAGCCAGAAACATCAGCTAGCAAGTGGGTAGTAAGGAAATCCCTATTCTAATAAACCCTCTAGTGCCTGGGAAAGAGACGAAAAAAACAGGTAAAAAAATTTAATGATCATGTTAAAGGGTTATAGGAACAATGACAGAGTGATGTGATCAGAACTATTGGGTTGGAGGCATGAGAAAGGTTACTTGACATGTAGTTTACATAGAGAATCTAGGAAGGCTGCTATGGGAAGATGATGTTTAAGCTGAGGCCTGAATGATAAGGACAAGCTACTTACAAAGAACTGAAGATGTGTTCAAGTCCAGCGTGAAGGGAACATAGTGAGAAAAGTGTGAATAACAGGAGAGGAGGTAAGAGGGGAAGGCAGGGGCTCTTTTGTTAGTGTCTAATGTGTCACTTGGAAATCTTTGAATTTTCTCTTTTACTTCTCATGGAATATGCTCCCCCACTCCTTTCCATGTCTCGGGATGTCCACTTTCCTAATTAGAAAGAATCTAATTGAATAGATTACTTAGCACCTTACTTGCCTATAATAATTGATAAAATGTTTACCCTTCTGACAGAATCCAGTCCTCAGAATCTCAGTGACTTAATTCTGGGTGGAAGAGAAGCCTATTTCTTACTCCAACAGATTCCAAAATAGTGTTCCTGATGAGTGGTGGAAAGCTCTATTTTACATAATCATTAAGGGACCCAAACTGATGGGCGATTCACTGTAATCAAAACACGGCTTTCAAGTTTGCCCTGGATGCGGATGTGCACACCGGGGTGGGGTGGGGAGTGGGAGGAGAGCAGTGGGTGTGTGATCTCATGAGGGGGTCTAATGGGCCAGCAGCAAGTGATGAGCAGCTCGTCTGTCACCTCTCTTTGGGCAGAATTTAGTGGTATGACCTCACCAAACTGCAAAGGGGGGTGAAAAATGTACTCTTAATGGTGCCCAGGAATAAGGAGATGTAGTTCAACCAATCTCGGCCTGTGCAGTGAATTGCCGAGGCTGCGTTTCTTGGTAAGTGTCAGTGGAACACAATGTAACGGGCAGGCATTTTGGAGCCTTCTACCCAATAGGATGGAAGTGAGTAAAGAGAGAGTGTATTTTTAAAAACTCAAGAAAATATGATTTTGATTTTGAAAGTGAAAAACACTAAAGTTTTGATAATACAACTTCAGAAAATAAAGCTGGACAAAATCTTCTTGCCTGATTGAGATAAGGAGAAAACATAGAGATTTTTCAAGTGAAGGAACACTTCTGTGGGGCAGTTAGTGGGTTAAAGAGTGTCCTCAGCCCCCAAAGACTTGTCCAAGTGCTAAGCCTGAACCTGTGAATGTGATCTTATTTGAAAATAGGATCTCTGTAGAGGTCCCTCTACATGGAAATATGAGGCAAAAGGAAAGGAGATTCCCACCTTAATATTGTCCCAGTCAGTACTTCCAAAGTGTCCCACACTCTCTTACCCAGCAAACTATCTCCCCATATCATTTCTAGGGATCTTTAAAGAGCACCTGTAACACATACTCAAAATGCGGTCTCTCAGCTCAGCTGCAGCCAACAAACGGCTACAGCTGCTTGAAGGAACCTCGGCATGCCTGTGGTGATACACACACCCAGTGGCCATGGAGCTACTGGTGTCCCAGGAGGTCAAAGCAGGGTATTTTTAGGAAGAGATGAACATGACCCCCTCCTCAGCTTCAGGGCAACTGAAACTTATAGTGGCCGTGCCCGGTCCTAGATTCTCACTAGGTCCCTCCTGACTGGGCTCCATCATGCTCAGTGCCTAACTCCTCTCCTGCCCAGAGGTTCCCATGTGACCAAGGGGTTTGGTGGGCAGCAAACCTCATCAATTGCCTCTACTCTACTCTTTCCATCGCCTTGGCACCTCTTTCAAAAAGAAAAAAAAAGAAAGAAAGAGAGAGGGAAGGAAGTAAGGAAGGAAGAACAGAGAGAGAGAGAGAAAGAGAAAAAGAAAGAAAGAGAGAAAGAGAAAGAGAGAAAGAGAGAGAGAAAGAAAGAAAGAAAGAGAGAGAGAGAGAGAAAGAAAGAAAGAAAGAAAGAAAGAAAGAAAGAAAGAAAGAAAGAAAGAAAGAAAGAAAGAAAGAAAGAAAGAAAGATAGTCTTTGTTTCTCTAGTTAAAGCAAAGCCCTGCCCTGGCTGGCGTAGCTCAGTGGATTGAGTATGGGCTGCAAACCAAAAGGTTACAGGTTCAATTCCCAGTCAGGGCACATGCCTGGGTTGCAGGCCAGGTCCCAGTGGGGGTGTGCAAAAGGCAACCACACATGTTTCTCTACCTCTCTTTCTCTCCTTCTAAATAAAATCTTAAATTTTAAAAAAAGAAAAAAAAGCAAAGCCCTACGTATAACAATTTATGTAAAGGCAACTCTTGGCCAAAGGCAGCATGTCTCCTAATCACACACAGCTTTGTTCCAGGTAACACAATAATTGCATAAGAAAAAATAAATAAAAGTAAAGGAGAGATTTTTGTTGTGGAGCAAGTGTGAAGTTGTCACAGACAAACAGCCCTTCTCCTGAGGCTGAGGCTGATCCTATTGTGCTGATGAGCCACCGAAGACTTGGAACCTGTGTTCCAGCTCTTGCGTGGCTTGCTACTTACATCCAATGCCATAGGGAGGGAAGTTCATTTCCCCATGTCTTGGTGGGATATTAGTTAATAAGAACTTTAAAAGATATAGCTGTTGGGATTTGGCTCAATTCAACCACAGGATTTGGGTTGAGAAGAAAGAATGAGATTTGGTGGTTGCATCAGCCCTGTAAAAGAAGCCTCGGGGAAAAGTACCAACATCCATTTACACGATCTGTTTGTTTTGTACATGTGGAGGCTAAAAGCAGGCCTAATGCAAAAGAAAAGAGGCCATTTGCAGCTAAGGAAGGAAGCCAAGAATAATAAGAGAGGAAATAACAACAGAATCAGGTTTGAGAGATGAGTTCAAGGTTAGAAACAGAGGACAAGAAGGTATGGGAAATTGTGTGATATGTCAAATATATAGGTGACAGTGTATTTGTTGGCTAGGGCTTCTGTAACAAAATATCACTGACTGGGTGGCTTAACAGAAATTTAATTTTTCGCAGTTCTGGAGGCTAGAAGTTCGAGATCAAGGTGTCAGCATTTCAGTTCATTTCAGTTCAGTTTCTCCTGAAGCCTCTCTCCTTGGCTCGCATGCAGATGGCCATTTTTTCTCTCTGTCCTCATATGGTCCTCCCTTCGGGTGTGCATGCCACTGGTGTTTCTTTGTGTATCCAAATTTCCTCTTCTTATTGGATTAGGAACCACTTAACAGCCTCATTTAAACTTAATTTCTTTAAAGGCCCTCTCTCCAAACACAGTCACATCATGACATACTCGAGGATCAACATGAATCTGGGGGCAGAACTTGAATTTGGAAGCAGAAACAACTCAGCCATTAGCAGATATATGGGGTGGGGGAAAGTAGATTTACAGTCATTTATATGGCAAATGATACAATAATTAATAATAATAATAAAGAAAAAACTGTGGGTTTTTCTTGGTCACTATTGCATCTCCAGACCTTTCAACAATGCCTGCCAATGAACACTAAGGCTGCTCAGTGATATTTGGTGAATAAATGAATGAACGAGGAGAGAAAAGAGGGAGAAAAAGAGTAAAAGAGAGAAATGGTAGAATGACCAAGAAAATCATTTATATATGTAAAAAACTTTCCTAAGTCCTTAGTATATCTCTTCTTTGTTTTAGTAAAGGATCTAATATATACTATACCAAGCTATACTATACTATACTCTTACAGAATAATATTCTTTGAAATTACTTATTTGTATTTTTTAATGTATCTCATGTAGTAACTGCCACATTTCACAAGAGAATATTTAATTCACATCAAGGACAGCAGAAAAACACTTGAGAAGATCTCAGTTTGAGGGCAGACAGGACAATGAACAGTTTTGTGTTGCAGCAACAAGAGGGACTTAGTGAAAGATTATCAGGGCTCAGAGATTCAACCTTTCACAGGAGGGCCAGGCTTAGGAAAGAGAGACAAAAATCAAAGTAATTCCAAAGGGCCCAGGGACAGGAAGGACAATAACCATCTCATGGCAGGGATGGTATAGCCAGGATACTGTGCCAGTCCAAGTAGTGTCGCTGCTATCGCGGCAAGCCTGAGCACGCTCCCTGTTATGGTCCCCCTACCACCAGAGCGAACGAATTAGGATCTTCCTTTTTGTCATTTCAAAGAACTAAACATGAGCATCTGATTGGCAAAGTCTAGGTCATGTGACTGCTCTTTAGCTGCTACTCTATCAACTGCTATATTAGGAAGTAAGGGAATACCCCAAATGAGAGACACATTCCAGAAAACTATACTTACCGAAAACACCATGGTGAGTAGCTGTGTGCTCTCAACTGAGATCAAGGTGAGGAGGACGGAGTTCTGAGCACAGTGAGAAAGGCTATGGTCCAGTGTGCCAGGCTCAGAAATTTGAGCTTTATCCAGGAGAAATGTGCCTATTATTTTTCTAACCAGGTCATAAGCTCCTTGAAGGCTGAAAGGGTAAAGCATGTATCTTTGCACCCCACCCCTACTCCACACTGCCAACTACAGACTTACACAGCAGCGAGCACAGTGCTTTGTGCATCACAACCAGTCTTTTTTTTTCAAGTAAAGCAGAATATAGGGGATAACAAGTTAATGTGAATTCATAATAAATGAATAGAAATAAAAAGTCAAGTAGTGGGACAAACTTATAAAATTAGATAGAGGACTACTTTTTTTTCTCCATCCTCTCCTATTTCCGTTTTCAGGACCCAGGATACACATCCTTCCGTTCTTCTCCCAGTCCCTAAAAGGTATCCAGGTTAATGGAAGAAATAGCACTTAAATCTGGGATGATTTAAACACAGTTTCTGATCCATGCTCTGCTGTTTACCAGCTATGTGACCATGGGCAAGTCCTTAACCTCTGATGTTCAGTTTCCTCATTCACAAACTGGGACTCATGGTAACAACCTCGCTGTTGTGGCAGTTCAACAGAAACACTTCTTTCTTTCCTCCACACCTTCCTCTCATAGAGGCACAAATCCTGGCCACCCCCTAGCACTTCTCCAATACTCCAGGATTCATTTCTCTCCTCCTCCCTTCCCCATGCCCAGCTTTATGTGCTCACCCACTAAAAGCATCTGAAAGAAGGGAACCTGTGATATAAATAAATGAAACTTTAATGGTGCAATCAGAGGCAGTCAAAGAGTTATCAATGTCAGGGCATCCCCCAGGGGCATTCCATAACAATAATTGGTAATCCCTTTGGCCTACAATACATCTGCTAGATCGTAGGTTTTCAGCTGTAATGTATAAAATTCATAAACCAGTGGGATTTATAATAGCACGGAGAGTAAGAGCATGATCTCTAGAACTTGTCTCCTTGAAAATCCTGGCTCTGCCACTCACCTGCTGCGTGGCTTTAGGCAAGTGACTAAAACCCTCTGCCTTCTGTTCCTCGGTTTTCTCATCTGAAAAAAAAAAAGAATAATAACATCTATTGTATGAGGTTGTTATAATAATTAAATGGATTAATATATGTAAAGTCCTTAGACCAGTACCAGTGTTAAAACTGAAATCAGTTGATTAACATAATTAAAAGGAAGATCCCTAAATATAAAGAAAATGATACATATTCTGTGGCGTAAACTATCTTTTATTCAAACCACTAAACCTATAGTATAAGTAGAATTGCAAACTCTGACTCAGAAATAAATGCCTCAGGCTTCCACCAAATGAAGGCTAGGCACACAAAGATTTATGAAGTGAGACTCATACTAGTCACTCACTCATCCATGAAGAAGAAAAACAGATAACCCAGGCAGACACGGACAGCTTTACTCACCCCGTTACACACACACACACACACACACACACACACACAGCACATGCACACACATGCAATTCTTTTTCCTACACTAACTTTACATCTTGGTGTCTGAAGGACTATTAATTTTTTATAAAAGTTGAGTTTAAAGCTTACACTTAAAAAAACTATAGTATAGTACAGTAATTATGAACATGAACCCTGAGCCATACTTAATTTCTTTATCTGTTTTGCAGATAAGCAGATTGAGACAAGGGGATGTTAATATACTTGCATAAGATGATTGGGAGCTACTTTTATCTGTAATGGGCTAGAGACTTAATTCTCAGCTCACTTAATCTCCACAATAACTCTCCAAAATGGGCATGGTATCCATTCCACAACTGAGGAAATTGAGATCCATCAAGAATGAGAAGCTTGTGCAAGCTACTAAGTTAGTGAGTAGCTGAGCTATGATTTAAACTTATTCCCCCACATAAAATGCCAAGGATTTTCCTTGGTTTCTCAACCTTTATTATTCTCCAATAGTTAAATGTAACTGTGTAAAATTAATGTGAAATTCACAGGACAAGTATGGCCACATTTGGAAATTTCATACAGTTCAATGTATACTTAAGGATGTGCTGTGCAGAAATCATCACAACCCCTTATGAGCACTCTTGCTTCCCCATGTTTTCTTTTACTTTCTCAAACTCATACATCACTATCCTATAGCTATTGACACTGATTTGAATGGAACATCGCTGGGAAAGATTTTGGAAGAATATAAGATATGGTTTCTGCTATCAGATGACTGTAATCTGGTTGGCAAGATAAGACAATTACAAAACAAGCTATGAGAAGGCAAAACAGTGAAGGAGAGATTCAACTGGCCTTCAGTCAATGCATATTCACATGTCAAGCCCTGTGCTTGCTTCTGGCTGATACAGTGATGAGTAAGAAACACGGTATGAGACATGGTTCACGTCTTCATGGAGCAACAAAGGGAGAACAGTGAACAAATAGTTATTTAATTAAATAGTTATCACAGCTGTACTGGGTTGGCAAAAAAGTCCCTATGGTTTTTTTTCATAAAAGACACATTTTTCATTTTCAACAATAACTTTATTGATTTGGATATTTTGATTATGTTGGCCACCTCCTCTGCAGTATAACATTAACTTTTCTCAATTAATGTCGCAATTTGATCACTATCAACTTCAACTGGGTCTACCGGACTGTGGGGCACAATCCAGTGAGAAACCACCAGCACAAAACTTCGCAAACCACTTTTGACACCTTCAGTCAGTCACAGCACCTTCTGCATACACTGCACAAATCTTTTTTTTCTTTTTTGCATTTCAGTTGCGTTTTTACCTTTCTGGAAATAATTAAAGCATAATATGCTGAAAATGTTGTTTATGTTTCTTCCATCTTCGATATTAAAATGGCTACACAAAACTTCACCAAATTTGATTTCTTTTAATGCACGTCGATATGACAGCTGTCACAGTACAATCTAATACAAATGTTTCGAACGAAGTTAAACACAATAAGCACTACTAGAGCCATTGTACAGAAAAGAACCAAACACACTTTTTGGCCAACCCAACAAAGTATTCCGCATGGCCATCAGTTATTTTCTCTTCTGGCTAAACACCCTACTGGGACAAGCCTTGTTCGGCAGACCAGCCCTGGGGCCCCTCTGCAGGGCCTTCTCCGACCTCAGTGCAGTGGATGTTGATCAGTTCATTTTTGAAACAGCCTGTTTTTATTTCACAGACTCCCATTTCTTTGTCTTTAAAGATGCCTTTTCTGGCAATTCAAGATTACAGCCATCCCTTAACATAAAGCAACTATAAAATAAAGCAGAGTGAGCGTTTTTTTTTCCCCTGAGTGACTGCTTGCAACTACAAATAAGTTTCTAGCTTGGGGGAACTAAAGAAAGAATGTGATTAACAACTTTCTCCTTCAAACATGACATTACAGACCACAGCAGGCTCAGATATAAGAATGCTCACAATTTCGGGGGAGTCAAGTATAGTCTTGATGCTTCTTATGCTGCTGGTGGAAACCATGAAGCCACTGGGTGGAGCAGAGGAAAGAGGATTTAATTAGGTGGATAAAACCCCAAATGTAACTACTGAGGCACTGGAAATCCCTAACTGCATTCTCTTTGTACTCATGGTTGAAATTATAACCAAATTAGATACTTTGAAAATAGACTATATTTTCCTAAACATTTTATAAAAGGCCTGACCAATTTTAGTGTTCATAATTGTATGCTTTCACTAACTTGAAGCTTCTGTATTTCAATCTTTTGGTTTTGTATTTAACCCAAGTTTAAAGATCTCCTTTAGAATTTCAGTAGTGGCTATATTTTAGAGAATACAAGTAGGCAGACAGCATATTTGAATCCAAACATTAAATCATCTTTTGACGGGAAACTACTATTTCTCAGAAGCTTTTATATCATTGCCACAGCCCTAAAACTCATCTGAATGCTACATAATGGAGCTCTTTAATCAATATGTGAGTCCACTGGGACTTAAGAACCCTTCCCATTGCTTCAGGCAATATTTGTATTGACATTTTTATGCATCACGTACTTGATTTCAAAGTCCAGAAATCTGTGGGTTTGCTTTATAGATTCCCTGAATTATTACAGATTAGTAAAAATAAATTGTCATGAAAATTAAAGGAATGAATATAGTTGACCATAACAGGCTTCTCTAAAGCTCTCTAAAGCTCTACCACTTAAAATCAATTCACCAACAATAACAAATTCAATAAAATTAAAATGGCATTCCATGGCTTAATATTTGAAGAAGTAAAAACACAGTTCTTATATTTATTGTACCAAACAACCCTGTGAGGTAGGAATTATTTTCCTTATTTTATAAGTAAGGAAACTGAGGCTCAGAAAGGGTAAGAGTCTCACCAAATACCACAGAGTTAAAAACTAAGAGAGCTCAAATTTGCAATCAGTTTCATCATACCCAAAACCAACACACCTATCTAAAAACAATATTGCCTGATGGGAAGGAAGAAAATCCTCCCCCCAGGCAACACTGAATATTGAATAGCCTCATTCATCAGCTGTTGTAGGAATTAAAGAGGGAGGGGGTAAAATGACAATTGTAGGAAGTTACCCTTATGGCTTCCAGCTACATGAAATCATATTCCGTAATTGATGAGTGAGACATTTCAAAAGATGAAATGACAGAAAACTGGAAATTTATATCTATTTATAAAAATATTGAACAAAATCAAAGCTGATCTTAGTTTGCATCTTGCAAACCTATATGATGATTAAGAACAGACTGAAGAGTCAGGCTCTTCTGAATCCAAGCTCTTGCTTTGTCTTTTAATAGCTATGCAGCCCTGACTGGTGTGACTCAGTGGATTGCACACTGGACTGTGAAGCAAAGAGTCTCCAGTTCGATTTCCAGCTGGGGCACATGCCTGGGTTTCAGGCCAGGTCTCTGGTAGGGGGTGTGAGAGGCAACCACACATTGATGTCGCTCTCTCTTTTTCCCTCCCCTCCCCTCTCTCTAAAATAAATAAAATATTTAGGAAAATATTAATAGCTATGCAATTCTGGGCAGTTAACCAATTTAGCCTTAGTTTCCTAAATGACTTTTTTCACATACATAACCATGACAAAGTTTAATGTATACATTAGGAACATTAAGACATTAACAATAACTAAAAGATAGAACAATTACAATAATATACTGTAATAAAGTTATGTGAATGTGGTCCCTTTCTCAAAATTTGTTATTTTGATCATCCCCTCCTTGGAGTAAATGGCTTGGTGTCACTTGGGTCAAGGGATCCCTTGCTGAAGTCCCTATAGGCTCAATGCTTCCTAATGCAACACGTTGCCATCAGTCAGAACATGTTTTATGTCTGTGTCTTCCACTCACAAATGTAATGTCTTTTCCATTTGAACCAAGGCGCTCATCACGCACTATGGCCAAAATGTTTGCAGTTCGAGGTGCGACAATAAAGCTAGCATTAACTTCTTTTTTCTTCTTCACATTTTCACAGATTTGTTCTTACCGCAGGTCTTAGTTAATCTCAGCGTATGCTTGTTTTCATTACTGTGTCCAGAACTTACACCTTTACACTTAAAGGACACATGTTCTGACTTCTCTTTAGCATATTCAACTTGCTAGCACCACTAATCTTGAGCTTTGGGGACACCCTGATGTAACATAAGGGTGACTGCAGCACAGCACTGCCGTACTGTGAGTCCACCTGAAAACGCAGGTGGCTGCTAAGTGAGTAACAGGCCGGCGTTGGGCAGTAGGCAGTTCACGTGGTGCGAGAGAGCGCGAGATTTCTTCATGCCACTTAGAACAGCTTGTAATTTAAAACTTAGTAATTGTTTATTTTGGGAAATTTCTGTTTAATATTTTGAAACTTGGCTGATCGCCAGTAACTGGGGAAAGCAAAACTGCGCGCGGATAAGAGGCACTGCCGCACTTAACCTTGTGTTCAACTCCCGTAAGAGAACGTGTATTCATTACTGAGAATACAATTCTCAAAATGTATAGTTGAAGACTGTGTCTAAAGAGGCTGGGTGTAGAGATAAAGAACATGAAGAGATCCTAAAATTATCAATGGATAAGCAACATAAAATAGTACAGTGATAAGAGTACTGAGAAAATTTCTCAAGACCTAAAGAGTTGTGGATAACATACAGACCTTCATCTACAGCACACAGGGAGCGTTCATCTTTTTGTTAACAAAGTTTACACAAAGTTGACAACATATCAGCCAATTCAGCATCAAAATATCCCATTCAATTCTGTGCAAAATCAAGAGCACTAAATGTCTTCTCACGTATGTCACTTCAACTATGGTGCAGAATCAAGAACTATAAAACTGCTAATCATAGAAAACCACAGAAATAATTTTGTTGTGTTTGTTTTTATTTAATCTACATAAAGCAAACATTGCACTCATGTGTTGAATCACAATATGCACAGCACCTAGCAGAGTACCCAGGATACAGGAAGAACAGGAAACAAATCATGCTGGAAACATTTTATTAGAATCAAACAATGGTTAGTAATCAAGAGGTCAAAACCAAACACTTGCATCATAACTTCAGATTTATTTTAATTACACATAAGTCCATCGCTTGATCCACATTTCAAACACAATTCCAAAATGCATCAAGTAAGGAACTGCTTGTCTCGAATCATTTGACCGGAACTAATGTATTCCTAGAGGTTTAATAAGAGCACAGACAGCAAAATAGAGGAAAAAACAAAAGGTGATTTCCAGTTCCACAGTTAGCCATGACCTTCACCAAAACACTTATGTCTAGGCCTTTTTCCTCATCTATAAATGGCAATTCTTAATTCTTAGTTCTAAACAGTCAATAGAAATAGGGAAAACAGAATAGTATAAGAAAAAAAGAAAAGGCAAATCTTCCTTGGTTATCTCCTCCTTATTCTTAAACCATCCTATCCCCGCCCCAAAGGCAAAGTCACGCAATCCTCAGTACTCTAAAGGCTTTCCAGCTCATACATCTGCTTTACCCTGAGTGCATCGTCGCTCGTGTCTTTTTTACCCATTAGACAGTAATTCTTCATATCTCCCAGTTATCGGGTAGCTGGCAGCTGTTGGGGTCCCTTAATAACATAGAATGAACTCAGAGGAGGCTGAGAACAGTGGGACCCATTCACGCTGCTTGAGCTGAACGGCTGTCCCAAATTAATAGGGGTTAGTTTTGATGGAGGCTAATTTTTAACACATTATGCCAGCACTCTATACTGCACTCAACAACATTCCTAGGAGGCAGGGACTGTTATCGTTCTCGTTTTAAAGATGGGGAAACTGAAGCTGTCAGAAACTTGGTCAACACCATTCAACTTTAGGGGCAGAGGCTGAATTCGAATTCAAGACAAAAGTGTGTGACCTTCCCCCAACTTTATTCAGCAGAGATCTGGGAGGCTCCCTGTTCGGAAGTCAGACCTGCTAGAAGCAAAATTAATAGTCACGCGAGGGACGCAGAAGGGAGGGGCTGCTAGAATCTTGGAGGGTGCTGGCCTTAAGGGGAAGGGTCTCCTTAAGAAAGGGGGTCTTTTTCTCAGCCGACAAAAAGTAACTCGAACTGGGAGGGGGTTCCCTCTGAGTACCACTGCTGAAGGCGGAGGGCCAAGCGAATGGAAGCGGACCAGGACAACTGGCTGAGGGAGCAGCTGGCTGGTCGGCGGGGATCCGAGGAGGGCGGCTGGGAGACAGGGGAGACAGCAACTCCAGAGAACCCGGAGTCCTGGACGTGGGCCGACACCGCGGAATGGGACGAGCGACGCCAGTTAAGAACGGAGCTGACCGGCCAAGAGGCGGTGGGCCCCGAGGGAGGTCGGGGGGCGGCGGGCACCGACGACGGAGGGGAAGAGATCAGCCCCGAGGAGGTAGCAGTGGCGGAGTCGTGGAGCTCAGATTACAGCAGCTGGGAGGAGTGGGCTGGCCCCCTACCGCTGCGGCCGGGGGGCAGGGAGATGGTGACCCCGCAGGGCGGGGCGACGGCGAGTCTTGAGGTCCGGGGGAGGAGCAAGGGGCGGGGAAAGAGGGACCGAGCGGGCGGGAGCGAAGAAGGGCAGGTGGAGAGCGAGAGCGGAGAGGCCCCGGGGAAGCCCGAGGGCGAGGCGAGGAAGCCGGGAGACCGGCCTCCCAGCTCGTTTTGGGAGAGGTACTGGGAGGGGTTCCAGGAGCGCCGCCGAGAGAGGGCGGTGAAGCGGCAGGCCGAGGGCTCGGGACGGGTCGAGTGTCAGTATCCTTTGGAGAAGAAGCCCGGCTGGCTGGAGATCCCTGGGTCGGCGGAGACGCAGAAGCACGAGATTCTCCGAGAGGAGAGGAAGGAAGCCACCTCCACTTCGGATCACGCAGTCCATCGGCCCACGATCACATTCAGTCTCTGCCCGAGAGCTGACCGCCGGTCGCAGGGTTCTATCGCTTCATTTAGTGTCATTAACGAGCTGGCGAAGATGGGCGATCCGAACGTCCTGGAAATGGTGCAGGAGGAAGGTAGGAGCCGGAGTAGTAGCGCCGCAGGAGTGTCGGACTCCGAGCACACACCCGGGCACCACGGGCGCAGGGATCCCGGGGGACTTTGGCGGCCCTGCTGCTTGGAGCCTGGGGACGTTCCTTGGGAGGCGTGCCCTGCAGGAGACTAGGACTACAAAACGAACAGACCCTCCCCCGGTGGGTGGGGGTAGGCGCCCCTTGATGTCCTCTGCTGCTGCGGTTTTCCCCTAGCGGAGGTCCTGTGATCTCCTGCGCTTCTGAGACCACCCTCCTTTGCTTCTGGGTACGAGGCGGAGCTATGGAAAAATGATGGGAGGCTATAGGTGAGCGTGCTGGGAGTGTGAGTTTTAAGTGCCCAGGCACGAGAACAGTCTCCTACTGAGGGCCACAGTTTAGCATGCACGGCAACCGACCCTCATGTGGAAGCTGGCCCTTAAGTGCTTTTGCCTTGCTTTATTCACCGGTTACTGCTCAAGCTTTGAGATCCTGGTTAATTACGGGACCCGAAGGGTTCAGATTCTTGTGCACTTGGGAACGAACGCTGCTGTACTGCTGGTTTTCATTGAATCTTAAGTTGAGGAATATTTGCTCATTGTTAAGGTCTTTTCACAGACCTATAATCTGTGGATTTATTTAGTACACACGTTTTTTTAAAAAAAATGCACCTGTTTTTCTCGGACTGTCTCCAGGACCCTCAATGACTCTCAGTTTCCTTAATAACACTGTTTTCTTAGCTGTTTAGTATTAGATCTAAACCTAGAAACAATTCTTTTAAACTGGTAAAAGTTCTAGGTAGTCTGACTAGTCAGTTTTCAAAGGCACCAAGTAATGCAATACATTATTGCATTCTCCTCCTCCACATTCTTAACAGTTTTATTGCTATGATTTACATACTATAAAAGTCAGCCATTTAAAGTGTAGAATTCAGTGGTTTTTGGTATATTTAGAGTTCTGCAGTCATCACCACAATCTAATTTTAGAACATTTTCATCACCCCAAATAGAAACCTCTTAATAGTCACTTCCCATCCCCCTTTCTCCTAGTCCTACTCTCAGCTGCGGGCAGCCACTCATTTATTTACTAGATGAAATTACCTGTTCTGGACACATATTGTAAACAGAGTCATATAATATGTGGTCTTTTGTAACTGGCTGCTTTCTCTTGGCATAATGATTTTGAAGTTCACCCATGTTATAACTTGTATCAGTGCATTATTCCTTTTTAGTGCCAAATAATATTCCATTATATACACGCATAGTTATGTTTATATATGTATGTATATATGTATATATACACCTATATACATATACATATAAACATGTATATATAATGGAATATTATTCCAATATATATGTATACACACACACCATACTTTATCTATTCATCAGTTGGTGGACATTTAGGTTGCTTCCATTTTTTCTTCTATCATGCTATGAATATTCATGTACAGACTTTTGTATGAAATTGTTTCTTGGGTGTATACCTAGGAGTGGGATTGCTGGATCAGGTAGTAACTCTATAGGGAAAATTTTGAGAAACTACCAAACTGTTTTCCAAGTGTCTGCATCATTTTATAGTTCTACTCCATAAGAGTTTTAATTTTTCTACATCCTCACTAACATTTTTTATTATCTGTCTTAGTTATCACCATCAAAGTGGTTAGGAAGTGGTATATCAATGTCGTTTTTTTTAAAGATTTTACTTACTTATTTTTAGACAGAGGGGAAGGGAGGGAGAAAGAAAGGGAGAGAAACATCAACGTGTGGTTGCCTTTCACATGCCCCCTACTCGGGACCTGGCCTACAACCCAGGCACGTTCCCTGACTGGGAATCGAACCAGTGACCCTTTGGTTCACAGGCTGGTGCTCAATCCACTGAGCCATACCAGCCAGGGCCTCAATGTGGTTTTGATTTGCATTTGTCTGGTAACTAATATGTCAAATATCTTTTCCAATGCTTGTTAGCCATTTATATATCTTCTTTGGAGAAATGTCTGTTCAAATCCTTTGCCCATATAAAGAAATTGACTTATTTGTCATTTTATTATTGCTTTGTAAAAGTTCTTTATATATTCCATATCTATGATTTGCAAGTATTTTCTCCAATTCTGTGTGAAGCAACTGCCCCATTTTCAAGTAAGAAAATAATTTAAGGATAGAGGGAAAACTGTTGAAAACTTTCAGCTTTGACTAACGACTTTGCTAAATGACACAATAAATTTATTTATTAGGGAAATGATTGGTATTCACTGATGCAAAAGAATGAAATGACTTTTGAATGTATTAGAAGTCCCTTTTTCTAAATACTTATTTAGTGGTTTTCTTTGCTGAGAATTACTTTTTGTTGTAATTTCAGTAATTTGAAGGCCTTAATAGATATTTTTAAATTTAAAGCATTCGATAATTCCTTGTAATCAGACCTGCTGAAGTAACGCCATGGAAAGGTACAGAAACAGATCCTTCATTGAAGGAAGAGTGGAGGAAAAAATATGAAGTATGTAACTATCTATATGTAATGAAACAAGATACAACATGGCCTTGCAGAGACTGACCATGATTCTCTTTCAGGTGTCAGAAGTGTGATCGAATTTAGCCTCAGGATAATTTTACTTACTAGAATGTATACTTAAATCAGTATTACCCCAGCACATGTTACATCACAGCTGGAATCTGTCCCGGGAAGGTTTTAGAACTTTTCCCACAGGAATTTCAGGTTTTTCTTTTCTTGGCAAAGGCCTTTGTAATTTATTTATATTTCCTCTCATTGTGCTTGAAGTTTTGCCTCCAATTTGGGTGGAAGTAGGAGAAAAAGATGTTGATGTGGAATACCATATACATTTGGTGGTTGGTTCCGATGACTACTCCTGCCCAGATTCCTGTCAATGTTTTGTTCATAGACCCAGAATCCAGGCATGGCCCGGCAGTGGGATTGGTGAGAGCGGGGTCTGAAGAGCAGGGTGGCCCGGGACACTCGGACAATACTTATGTCTCTAAATGTTTTTCAATATGTCAGTTATTTTGCCAGGTTGATTTTACCGCCCATTATTAAGACCTTTGTTATTACTAGGGTTGTATGAAAAGTGCATTGCGGTGAGGATGTATTTTTTAAATTTTTTTCAAAATTATAGTTTACATTCAATATTATTTTGTATTAGTTCAGGTGTAGAGCATAGTGGTTAGCTAATCATATACTTTACTAAAGTGGTCCCCCTAATATATTCCTGTATCCACCTGTACCATACACATAATTATTATAGTATTATTGACTATATTTTCTTTTTCTATTTCATTTTTATTTTTTTAATTTTTTAAAAAATTTTATTTTAACTGTTGTTCAAGTAAAGTTTTCTGTCTTTTACTCCCAATCCCAGCCCACCCACCCATCCCTCCCCACCTACCTCCCATTTCCAACCCCCCCTAGTTTTTGTCCATGTGTCCTTTATATTTGTTCCTGTAAACCCTTCCCCTTTTCCCCTGAAATTCCCCTGAAATTCCCTCCCCTCTCCCCTCTGGTATTGACTATATTTTCTATGTGTACTTTATATCCCCATAACAGTTTTGTGACTAGTGATCTGCACTTCTCAATCCCTTCACCTTTTTCACCCAGTCCCCTAACCTCCAACCCCGTTGGCAACCGTAAGTCTGTCTCTGTATCTGTGAGTCTCTTTCTGTTTTGTTTGTTCATTTAGTTTTTCTTTAGATTACACATATAAGTGAAATCATATTATATTTGTCTTTCTCTGTCTATTTCTCTTTGTATAATGCCCTCTAAGTCCATCCATGCTGTCACAAAGGGAAAGATTTCATTCTTTTTTATGACGGAGTAATGTTCTGTTGTATGTACTTACCACCACTTTTTTATGCACTCATCTCTTGATGGACACTTGGGCTTCTTCTGTATCATGGCTGTTGTAAATAATGCTGCAATGAACACAGGGGTGCATATATTCTTTTGAATTAGTGTTTCAGGTTTCTTTGGATATTTACCCAGAAGTGGAATCACTGGATCATAAGGCAGTTCCATTTTTAATTTTTTGAGGAAACTTCATACTGTTTTCCACAGTGGCTGCTCCAGTCTGCTCTCTCATCAAGAGTGCAAAAGGGTTTCCTTTTCTACACATCCTTGCCACACTTGTTGTTTTCTGACTTAATTGATGATGGCCATTGTGACAGGTGTAAGGTGGTATCTCGTGGTTTTAAATTTGCATTTCTCTGATGATTACAGACATTGAGCATCATTTCAATGTCTGTTGGCCACTGTATACATCCTTTTTGGAAAAGTGTCTGTTCAGGGCATTTGCCCATTTTTTAATTGGATTGTTTGATTTTTTTGATGTTGAATTCTATGAGTTCTTTATAAATTTTGGATGTTAACTTCTTATCAGATGTACCATTGGCACATATGCTCTCCCATTCAGTGGGTTGTCTTTTCATTTTGTTTGTTGGGCAAAAACTTTTTAGTTTCATATAGTGCCATTTGTTTGTTTTTTCTTTTATTTACTTTGCCTAAGGAGATATATCAGAAAAAATTATTGCTACAAGCAGTATTGAGATTTTACTGCCTATGTTTTCTTCTAGGCATTTTATGGTTTCAAGTCTTGCATTTAAGTCTAATCCATTTTGAGTTTATTCCAAAAAAGCTATTAGAACTGATAAGTAAATTCAGTAAAGTAGCAGCATACAAAATAAATAACCAGGAATTAGTTGCATTTTTATACACCAATTATGGACTATCAGAAAGGAAAACTAATAAAACAATCCCATTTACAATTGCATCAAAAAAAAGGAAAAAAAAACCTAGGAATAAATTTAACGTAGAAGGATTTGTTTTTAACATGAGCAATGTAGTAAATTTTTGGAAGACTGGTTTTAAATATATAGTTTGTTCCTGGAGGTTAATGACAGTTATGAAAGCAAAAGTATGGCCTGTGGACATGAGCAGTGGTGTGGGGATTACATGAAGGCGTGGGAGGTGCTGGGTGGGGGAGGGCAAAGGGGGAACAAATTGGGACGACTGTTAATAGCATAATCAGTAAAATATAATTTAAAAATAAGAAAGAAAGCAAGAGCGTTGTCTGGCCCTGGCCAGTGTGTCTCAGTTACTTGGAGAGTTGTCTGGTAACTGAAAGGTTGTGGGTCCGATAATCTTTCAGGGCACATATCTGGGTGGTGGGGTTTGATTCCTGGTCAGGGGGCATAGGAGGCAACCAATTGATGCTTCTCTCTCTCATCAGTGTTCCTCTCCCCTCCTCTCTAACAGCAATGAAAAAAAAAACGTCCTAGGGTAAGGATGAAAAACAAAAAGTGTTGGTTGAAGAAGGCTGAAAAATAGTGGGTTACACAGTCAGATTTTAGAAGCTACTTCTATTTCTGTGTTTTAAAATATAAACATATTTCTTAGAATAAACTTGCTGAAACAGGATCTTATATATTTATCTTATATATATTTGTATATCTTTGCTGAAAGCCTGGATCTTATAAATTATGTATTTCCTAAATCACATTCACAAAGTAAATATAAGAAAGGTAAGCAATTGATTTACATGTGATAAGATTTCTTCCCAGAGAGACTGTTAACATTTTGCCTTTTGTCATGCTAGTTAATATTTCTTGGAGACATTACATTTTCTGTTTATTTTCTTGATAATTGAACACATGGAGCAATCAGTGATATCCAGTTAGTTTTCCCACTATCTAATAACTTTTAAAATGTAATTCCAAGGGCAGAATGTAATAGAACACTTAAATGGTTATGTAGACAAATGCTACCATTAAAATGTCAGTGTTGGTGAAATTGAGCTATTGACTGGTTGTCACAGAAAGGATATTCTGATTTGAAATATTTATTCTTTAGCTGATTTACTGTACATCTAGCTTTGGGAAAGACAGCTTAAGGGCTTAACAATGGAAGAGGGCACTTTTAAAGTTGAATGCAAAGTTGTTTGCATCTTTACAGCCATGTTAAACATTGCATTTGATCAAACCACCTCTCCTTTGGCAATATGAATAATTGATTGCATTTAGAGTTGATCCTTGAACCACATGGGTCTGAACTGTGTGGGCCCACTTATATGTGGATTTTTTCAATAAATATTGTCAACATGTTTTCCTTCTGAGTTTCCTAATAATATTTTTTGATATCTAACTTTATTGTAAGAATACAGTATGTACTACATATAACATACAAAGTGTGTGTTAATATGTATTGACGGGCTTCCTGTGTCCATATGTGTTGATAGGCTATTAGTTGAGATTTTAGAAAGTCAAAAGTTACATGAAGACTTTTGATCGAGCAGGGTGGGTGGGTGCCAGTGCCCCTAACCCCTGCATTGTTAAAGGGTCAAGTGCACTTTCATTTTATGCTGCCAGGAGGGGTGTAAACTGAGAAGATCATTTGCTAAATGCAGGGGCTATTTTTGGGCTCTGGGTTTGCAGGAGTGTGTATTCTTAGTAATGTGCTTTCAGTGAAAACTTAAAGCTCAGTGTTCGGGCTGACTTTACTTTTAGCTCATATTTTACGATTCGCTACAGTGATTGGTATTAAGCCCTTCATACCACAGGTTTCTATCCCATTAGGAAGCGTGTAGTCATTCCAGTAATGTTAGAGGAAGTTGGAAAAATAACAAAAAGCTCATTGAGAGTTGTGGGGTTCAAATCCTTGCCTCTTCAGATAGGCCTCTGTTTTGACAGGGATTTGTTGCTTTACGCAATTATTACAGCCTTATACTCTGTGAGTGAGTGTGAAAGTGTGTCTGGATCTGTGACAGGTGTGAACATCTGATTTTGTGTGTCTGGGAGAAAAGGAGAGTTAGTGAACACTATGTGTAAGAGCGAGCATAGCGTTGGAGGTAATACACCTTTCCTCTTTAATCTTCTGCTCTTCCAAAAAAGGATACAGTTTACACAGTATGCTCCACCTGGCTCTCAGGGAGCTTGCAGCCTTGTGGAGGGGTCATAACTGGGCTAAGTGCTGGGAGAGGGCTACGTTCATGGTGCCATGGAGGAGGCTAATCCAGGGGGCAGATGAAGGGGTTTCAGGCAAGGCTTGAAAGGAGGATGTCAGACTGATAACAATGTGAAAAATTAGAAAGAGTTGGCCTAGGAAGAAAATAGTTAGTTCTAGGGAAGGGGAGCAGCAAAGCATAAGGGCGAACTAGTAGGAATAGGAGATAATCTGGAGAAATAATATCCCTTTTCAACATTCTCAAATAAATGCCTTGTATGAAGTTCCAATAGCAGTTTGAAAATATTTTTTAACTATATGTTAAATGCAGCAAAATAAATAAATAGATGAAGGAGGTTCTTGAAACACTTTCTCTTCTAAAAAGAGAAGTTTAAAATACTGTGTGTCAACTGATGGTGGTTGGCGCTAAATCAAGGCCAACAGGATCTGCAGTTTGAGGTGCAGTGAGGAAGGAAACTTTATTCAGTGATACAGCGCGGCTGCGGAAAGCTCAATAGTGTTACAGCTCAATGACGAAGCAGCACAGCTGTAGAACAGCGTGGCTGTAGGGTGGCCCAGCTCCAAGAGACCCCGGGGCTAGGCCCCTCTCCTGATACTCAGCTCTGCTCTGGTCTGCTCCATCTGCTCCCATTTCATTCACTCCACTCTGCTCTGCCTCCGTGTGCTCCACTCTGCTCCACTCTGCTCCAGGAGTCACCTTTGGTGTTTCATCTCCAGCCAGGGAATGCAGTCTTTAGTGGAAAGGAAAAGGACACTCTCTGAGCCAGAGGGGAGCTGGCTTATAGAGACAGAAGTCCCCGCCCCTGGCCCCTGATTGGTCCATCCTCATGTAAAAGAGGTCTCCAAATCCTTGCAGTTTGGTGCAAAAGGCACTGTTCCTAATTGGTCAGAAGGGAGGCACTCTGATTGGTTGGTGAAAATGCCCATAGGGATATAACTGCACAGTTCCACTTGGAGGGGGAAAGCTTCAGTCCTGTTGGTTGAAATAAATTTCCAAACTCCTGTATAAGGGCTGGCTCTGATGGCAGAGACACAGTTCAGGTAGGTGGTTTGGTGCAGGAGGCGGGCATCTTAGTGAAGCATTCTCCTAAAGTGCGATTGGGTGCGAGGCTCCCAGCCTTGTTGTTTATTTAATCTTTCAGGAGCCTTTCTTTGTAGGTATCATTTTTCTCAATATCAACATCTACAAACCCTAGTTTAAGGCTTGAACTTGTTTGCTCTGTACTTGGAACTCTCTTCTGTGTAATAGTGACTTTTTTTGTCTTGGAGAATAATGAAAGGCTTCCTAAGTCAGTTCTCAAGTACCATACATTGAGAGACAAAGCATGTGTATTTTAGAATCCAATTCTTTGTTTACTAGATTAATGTCTTTTTCATTAAAAGTCCAGTGAGAGATGGTAAAGACATTATGGAGTTTTGAACTATACATTTAAACAGTACTATGATGATAGTATAGAATGTTTTATATTTTCAAACAATTTTTACTTATATATTAAATCTTATAGATGAGAAAACCTGCACTAAAAAAAGTTAAGTGATACAGCTATAGTCACAGTCTGTTTTCCTGCTTTCCTGTTCACTTTTAAAAGAGCATCCAGTCACAAAAAGATTTGAATACAAAAGAAATTATTTTTTTCTTTATTCTGACACTCTCAAATATATCCCAAAGAATTTAAAACAGTTTTGAAAATCAACAAAAGAACAGAGCACATCCTGATAATAATAACAATGTCAACAAGAATAACTAACGTTCATTGACCTTGTGACCACGGGAAGCACTTTGCCTGCATTATCTAATGGAATGCTTGCACAAACCTTATGAGATACACATTAATGCCACTTAAGTGATATTTGATAACTTTTAAATTATGTTGTATTGTGAAGTTGCTTTACTAGCAAACAGTTTGGGTCAACTTCAGGAAAACAGTGCTGATAGAATGTTGAATCTCGCACAGTAAGAACTAAGAGGTAACAATGGACATCCCTACTGGATGTTTTCCTCCCAGCAGTTTCGTGTCTATGTATTTAATAACTGCATTTATCCCAGTTAAGTTTATTTCTTAGTTGGTGAGATTATATCCTACATGTCAGTGTTTGACGTTTTTCTCCTAGCTTATAGACAGTTTTTGGTACTAACTTCTTTTGGAGGCTGCTTTGAACAACTTAGCTTCAGGAAGATCTTGGGCATTTTCTTCTGGTATTTTTTTCTTTGAACTTTTTTGTTTGATTTTTGAATTGCTATTTTCTCTATATGCAAACTCTTAACATATTCTGATCAATTGGCCATTTTAACATTTTTTCTTTCTTATCAATTTTAGAAAGAAGAACCAATAGGGAAGCAGACTCTGTTTTTGAAATGAATGAGGTAAGTTAAATATATACTAGCTTCCTATGAGTCAGAACAAAAAGTGAGACTAGGTTAGAAACGTGCTTCAAATGAATACTTAGATCTTTGTACTTCAGTTATTTACTCATACTACATTCTATTTCATCTTCTAACCTGTTCATTTTTTGGTAAGTAAAGCAAATTCCATGTTCCATGCAGATTTAATATTGGGACTTTCTAGATGTTATAAGGGAACAAACATAAGCTTGAATTTCTTTTCAGACGCCCTGTGAAATAAACTCAGAATACTAAGTCTTTATATGCAAGATAATAGTGTTTTCCTTAACACTGCGCTAGAGTAGAATGCAGGTGTAATATGTGACAGCTTTTTATGTCACAGCCGTTGGTCTGTGGTTAGTGCTCATTGGTGACTGTGCCGGGGCTCAAGTGACTCAACCTGAGTTAAGTAAACATATCAAATAAAATACTAAATACTAAACACACTACTTATAAAAACACAGAATTTTCTTAGCCAAAGACTTTATTTATATAAACTTGCAAAAATATACTAACAGGATTTTTTTTTAAAGATTTTATTTATTTATCTTTTTTAGAGGGGAAGGGAAGGAGAGGAGAGAAAGGAGAGAAGGAGAGAAACATCAATGTGTGGTTGCCTCTCATGTGGTCCCCTGCTGGGAACTGGCCTGCAGCCCAGGCATGTGCTCTGACTGGGAATCGAACCGCGATTTTTTGGTTTGCAGGCCCGCACTCAATCCACTGAGCTACACCAGCCAGGGCCTAACAGGATTTTTTATATACAGAATATAAGCATTCTGAAGGTATTTCAGGTAAATTAATCTTTCCAGTAGGCTCTAATGGACCAAAAGCAGTACCTCCAGAGGTATATGTCCTTGAATTGGATTAGGGCTATTCAGCAAGATTTAAAAAACAAAAGATTCTTTAAAAATAGCTTTTTAGGAATGACTGTAATTCCCACCCTGGGAAAGAAAGCCTGTCAGAGTAGATTGGCTATGTGCTAGTTAGCTGGATAAAATGGTTGGATAAGCTGGTTGACATGAGTCCCAGAAGTTCTGCGTTTCCTTTAAAAGCTCAATGGCCAAAATGCTGAGAGAAGTGGAATATGAGAACTGAAGGGACCGTGAAAATCATGTAGTCCAATAATTTTTACACTGTAATTTGTAGACCACCTCAGTAAGAATTATATGAAAATTTCTTTAAAATGCAGACTCTTGGGCCCAACCTCAGATTACTAATTACTATTACTATTGAGATTACTATTTACTATTCAGGATAAGGGTAAGAAGTCCTGATTTTAAAAAGCACCCAGGTGACTCTTCCTGCCATTCATTAAAGTTTGAAAACCACTGTCATAAACTAGAGTCTCCACAACTAAAGTGATGTGACACAGAGAATATATTTATTGAGCAAATGAATCAAGACTGTTATCCAGAAAGTAAAGAACATGAAAAATTGAAGTTTTCATATCCATAGAGCAGACTGAGGAAAGATACATCTTATGAGATTGAACCGACTTCAATGATAACACACTGTCATTTTCACTTTGTTCGTATTGACATCATAATATTATATGTCTCACAGATCTTAGTATGTTCTTCTCAAGTTAACTTCAATTACAGTTCACATTCTGTGCTTCTGCTTGTATCTTTCATGTTTATATATGGTCTAGACTTACGCTTCTATAACAGGAAAATAATGTCATGTCATATTTATGCCATTCCTTAGCCCTTTGCACACTTCAAAAACTGCGTATTACTTCCTTACCTTCAACCCCGGGTCTTCAGGTCAAACAATTTTGTTCAGATTTCTAAGGCTTTACATTTGGCTTGTCAAAATCAGAGAAATTCAGCTATGGTATTTTAGTAATATCATGTGTCATAGTTTTGGGGGTTTTTGTTTTTAGTGGTGCTGAAATTAAACTATCGACTGGTTGACATGGTAAAAATACTCTGCTTTGAAATAGTCATTCTTTAGCTGATGTACAATATATTCAGCACTGGAAAAGGTAGGCCCTGTGAGAATGTGTCTCTCCCACACACGCATCTGCATGGAGTCAGCGGAGGACATGCGGGAGCCTGGGCTTTTCACTCTCATCAGTAGTAACAAGGTGCTCAGTTCTTTTCTGCTGGGTTGTTGTCAGAGGTAGCCCGGTGGAAAGCCAGGAGTTTCACCACTGTCTAGCAGTAGAGAAGCCACCCCCACTCCACTCCCTACCGTGGTGACAGTGGAGGCCATGCAGGGAGCAGAAAGGAGGCCCCCATGCACTTCCCCGCTAGGTTGGGATCAGTGAAGGCCTAACGGTAAGCTTGAACTCTACCCCACCCAGCAGTGATGGGAAACCCTTCCAACACCCCACCACCCCTTCACCTGCACAGAGGCTGAGCCGGAGACCTGGAATTCTGCCCCCACTGAGTTATAAGGTATCACTCTACTTACCCTGCTGGAGTGGTGTCAGAAAAGACTTAGTAAGTCTTCTGCTTTAGTGAAACAGAAGATTTAAATAAAATCTAGAGTCTTATAACACAATAGCCTACAAGTTTAGATTTTTATAGAAAATCATCTATAATACCAAGAACCAGAAGGATAGCAACTTGAATGAGAACAGACAGTCAACACGTACCATTGCTGAGGTGACAGATGTTAGAATATCTGATTAGGATTTTAAAACATGTATTATACAAATGCTTCAATGAGCAATTGTGATCATGCTTGAAACATAAAAACAACAGAAAGTCTTAGCAAAAATGCAACAAATTTTAAAGAATAGCATACTGGAAATTTTAGAATTGAAAAACAGAGTAACTGCAATTAAAAAAAACAACTCAGCAGCAGGTGGGATGAATAGAGGAAGGAATCACTGAATATGGAGATAGAATAGAAATTACCCAGTCTAAACAGAAGGGAAAAAAAGAAAATAAAAAAAAGTGAACAGAGCTTCAGGCCCCACTGGTACTATAACAGAAGATCTTGTGCTTGTGTTACTGAAGTCCTAGAAGAGGAGAGAGTGGGCTAAAAAATATTTGAAGAAATAATAGGTGAAAATATCTCAATTGGTCAAAAATACACAAACCTACAGATTCAAGAAGCTGAAGGAATCACAAACAGGATAAACCCAAAGAAATTCACATCAATTGAACTAAAACTAGTTCAGAAAACTGAAGGTAAGAAAAAAATATCCTGAAAGCAGAGAGAACAATGCCTTAACATAGGGGAAAGGTACAGTAATCAGATGATAGTAGTTTTCTCTCAGAAACTCGGGGAAGTAGTATAGTTGCTTCAAGTGCTCAAAAAAAAAAATGCCAATTGAGAATGGTATAACCAGTGAAAATATCCTTCAGAAATAAACAGAAAATCAAGCCATTCTCAAATGAAGGAAGATTAAAGAAAAATTTAAACAGCACATTTGCCCTAAAAGATTAGCCAAAAGAAGTTCTTTGACAGAAAGAAAATGATAAAATAAGAAATTTTTTAACATGGGGAAGGAGGGGGAAAAAACAGTAAAAATATGAGTATACAATAGACTTTCTCTTTTGAGTTTTCAGTTATGTTTGATAATGGAAATAAAAATTTTTAACCATTTCTGATATTCTCAATGTAGATAAATATTTAAGAAACTTATAAACAAAGGGGTTTGGGGTTTTAAATGGAAGAGAGGATTATATATTTCACTTGGCAGATAAAACATACATATTGTATGTTGCAATAAGTAATGTACATATATAATGTAATATCAAAATCTGTATAGAGATATACTCAAACTATTTTGATAAATCAAAATTGAATTATCAAAATAGTTCCAATAACCTACAGGAAATCATGAAAAATAAACTAGAGAAACATAATGGAACAAACAGAAAACAAAACAAAAATAAAATGGCAGAATTAATTCTCAATGTATCAATAATTATATGAAATGTAAGTAGTCTAAACACACCAATTGAAAGATAGTTTTGCAAAGTGGATTAAAACATGAAAGTAAAAGGATTAAAATATATATTATGGCTGAAAATATATACAAACATTAATAGAAAGGTGGAGTACTAAGTTAATATATGAAGTACACTATGTAGCAAAGAAAATTACCATGGACAGAGCAGGACATTATATAAGGATTAATAGTGTTTATCCAACATTAAGATATAGCAATGCTAAAGTTGCATGTACCAAATAGTAGCATCATAATATGTGAAGCAAAAAATAATAGGACGGAAAGGACTAATACACAAATCTATAATTGCAACTGGAGACTTCACTCCTTCCTCAACAATAGGTGACACAACTAAAGAGAAAACCAGCAAGGATATACATCAATCTGCAGGGCATAATTGATATTTATAAACTAATCGACTTGATATAAGAGAACACATGTTTATTTCAAGTACACATGGAACATCTGCCAAGATAGACTGTATCCTGAGCCATAGAACAGACCTCAACAAACTGAAATCATAGAGCGTTCTTTGATCCCAATGGAATCAAACTAATCAGTAATAGAATAATAACAGGAACATCAACAATTGGAAACTAAACAACATACTTCTAAACAGTCCATGAAGGAAAGTCTCAGGGAAAAAACAAAGCAAAATGTTGAACTGAATAAAAGTGAAAATGCAACATACTGACATAGGAGGGTTGTAGCCAAAACAATGCTGAGAGAGAAATTTACACCACTAAATGTTTATGTCAGTAAAGAGGAAAAGTCTAAATCAATAATAAGCTTCCATCTCAAGAAATAACAGAAAAATAAAGATAAGAACAGAAATCAATTAATTTAAAACAGAAAAACACTAGAGAAAATTATTGAAACAAAAAGTTTGTTCTATGAAAAGGTAATAAAATTGACAAACTTCTAGCTAGACTGACAAGGAGTGGGAGGAGGGGAGGGAAGAGGAGGGAGAAGATAGGGAGAGGAGAGGAGAAGAGAGGAGAGGAGAAGAGACATAACCAAAAACAAATAAAACAAGGCATATCACCATAGACTATAGATACAAAAAGTTAATAAAGGAACACTAAGAATATACAACCCATTCGATATGAAATAAATAATTTGAAATTCCTATAATTATTAGGAAGTCAAATGTATAATTTAAAAATCGTCCCCAAAGAAATCTTTAGGTCCAAATCATTTCACTGGAGAATTCTACCAAATGTTTATTTAAAGGACAATTAGCACCAGCTTCATACAATTTCTTCCAGAAAATATAATAGGAATAAGCCCTAGCGCAATTCATTTTAGAATTTCTTTTAGAGGCTTTCACTACCCTGGCACTAAACCAAACAAAGACAGCACAAAAAAGGAAAACCAGCTTCCCTCATGGTCATAGACACACACATCCTTAGTTAAATATTAACTAATAAAATATGAAAATTAGTACCATAACCAAGTGGAGATAATTTCAGTGATGGAAGGCTCATTTATTATGCAAAAATCAATTGAGATACGTAATCATATTAAAAGACTAAAAAATAAAATACATGATTTTATGTATTTTTTCAGGTAAAAAACCCCATAAAACTCAATGCCTGTAACTACACAAATTCTCAGAAACCAGGAACTCCCTTGCCTTAAAAGAACACCTGGAAAACACCTACTGTAGCATCCTATTTAATGTGAAAGACGGAACGCTGTCCCCTGTGATCGGGAACATGGCGAGGCTGTCTTCACCTACCACTCCTCTGAAACCTGGCACTGCAGGGGCTTGCAGTAAGGCCAGAAAATGAAAGGGTTATGAATCTATAAAGAGTAAGTAAAACTTTTCCTATTTGCAGTCGACATGATGGTCTAAACAGAAAATCAAGAAATCTACAAAAAAACAAAGCAAGAGCAAAATTAACTACAAAAACCCCCGCTGTCCTTAAAGAAATGAATTTCATACAGAAATTAATTGCCTCTCTATTTATGATCAACGATCATGTGGAAGCTCAAAATGTGTATAGGTTAATGCAATTCCTATCAAAATCTCAGCAAGACTTTTTATATAGACAAGAGTTTTCTAAATTGTACATGAAAGGGGAGGGGACTAGTCAAAAAACATGAATGACCCATGGACATGGACAACAAGTGTGAGGGTGGACTGTGGGAGTGGGGGGAGGGCTGGGAGGAGGAGGGCAAAGGGGGAAAATTAGGACAACTGTAATAGGGTAAAAATAAAAAATAAAATGTGTGTGGAACTGTAAAGGAAGTAGAAGGGCTAAAACAATTTTGAAAAAAGAAGGAAGTGGAAGGGAGTACTCTTCCCAATTTAAAGACTTATAAGCTGCATTCTTATTTTTAAATTTAATTTTTCAATTACAGTTTACATGCAGTATTGTTTTAGTTTCAGGTATACAGCTTCTGACATGTGTGAGGTTATATCTGATTATGATTTTAATTTTCATTTCTCTAGCCCTGTTTGGTGTAGCTCAGTGGATTGAGTGCTGGCCTGCAAACCAAAGGGTTGCTGGTTCCATTCCGTCGGGGCACAGGCCTGGGTTTTGGGCCAGGTTCCCAGTAGGGGGCGCGTGAGAGGCAACCACACTTGATGTTTCCCTCTCTCTCTTTTTTACTCCTTTCCCCTCTCTCTAAAAATAAATAAATAAAATCTTTAAAAAAATTTATTTCTCTAATCAAATCTATGGTATTTGCAGAGAGGCTCAGATTAATTAGAATAAAGACTGCAGAAATAGCCCCACACAAATACAGCCAAATAAATGATTTTTGGACACATGTGCAAAAGCAATTCAATGGAGAAGGATAGCCTTTTTAATGAACGGTGCTGGAGCATTTGAATATTCATAGGCAAAATCATGAACTTCAACCTAAGCCTCACATCTTATGTAAAAGTTAATGCAATGTTGATCATAGATTAAAACTATAACATGTTTTGAAGAAAAAACAGGAGAAAATCTTTAGAAACTAGGTCTTGGTGAAGAATTCTTAGGCGTGACACAAAGGCATGATCCTGCTAACGAACACACTACTGACTGGCAGTAAATATTTGCACATCATATATCTGATAAAGGACTCATATCTATGATTATAAAGAAACAGCAAAGCCCAATGGTATTAAAAAACAACCAACCCACATGAGCAAAGTGCATGATGAGATATTTCTCTGCAGGGGATATATGGATGGCAAATAAACACATGGCAAAATGTTCAATATCACTCTCCATTAAGGAATTGCAAAATTAGATCAAAGTGAGGTATCACTAAACTTCTCTTAGAACAGCTAAAATGGAAAATAGTGGCAATATCAAATACTGGTGAGGATATGGAGGACCTGGATCCCTCATACATTGCTGGTGGGAGTGTAAAATGGTACGGTCACTCTGGAAAACTGTTGGGCAGTTTCTTTAGAACTAATCATACACTTACCATTATGAGTCATGTATGTAATCTGTGATGAGTAGTGAGTAATGTGTGAGTAATTACACTTAGTAATCATATGCTTGGGCATTTATCACAAAGAAATGGAAACTGACATTCACATGAAAACCTGTGCACGAATACTGATGACAGCTTTGTTTGTAGTACGCCAAAGTGGAAACAACCCAACTGGCCTATAGTAGGTGGCCGGTTAAACAAACGGTGGCACCTTACTGTGGAATACTGCCCACCAATGAAAAGGAACAACCTAGAAACACACAACTACTTGAATGGATCTCCAGAGCATTTTGCTGAGTGAAGGGGAAAAAAGATCTCAAAAGATCACATACTGTGTGATTCTGTGTTTAAAGCACTCTTGAAATACAGAGATAGAGAACAAATTAGTAGTAGCTAGGGGTTATAGATGTTGAGGGCACTATAGCTGTTTTCTTAATTACTATACAGTAGTGCTTCTTTAAGATGCTGTTTTGGGAGCCCTGTCTAGAAGTATTTTTTTTGCTGACTATCAATCTATAAATCATTGCTTCTTATGTTTACAATATTCAGGATGACCACTCAGTTTCATAGATTTTCTGTATATTTCCATGTTCTGTTGCTAGTGGAACTTTGTGTCATTCATCCATTTACTCATTTCATTACATTTTATACCATTTCATTCAATTCCTTAATGGTTGGAGGCACCCTGAGGCAAGACCACTGAAGAGGGGAATGTAGAATTGAGAACAGCATAGATATTTCTTTTCCTGAGACTAAGGTCAGTGAGAAATGAGACAATGAAATACTCAGCAAACAGTATGAAGGAACTTGTGTTATTTTATTTTACATTTTGCAAACAGAACACCACAGCTTTTGAGTAGAAAGTTACAACAAACTCATTTTTCCTAAAGTGCAAAATTATAAAGTGCCTAGCCTGATTGCTTTTGAAATATTTAATATATTTTTTGTACCCTTCTATAAGTAAAACACCTGATTGATTTCTAGCATAATTGAAAACATTACATTATAAGGAGTCAATGTAATATGAAGCTTTAATAAATTTATACATTGTTTTAAATGCAGAAATGTAGACGCACAATTTATTATCAGAGGCTGCTATTTCAGAATTAAATGATCAAGGTATTCATTAGCTTTATTTGATAATCTGACATTTTTAGGTGAGCTAATGGAATTCTTTTAAGGTCCACAGGCAACTGGAATCAAGGATCAGTGAAATAGGACTTTTAGCATTTATTATAGACTCAGTTTTCCCACAGCTCTTCCCACTGTTCCAGTATAACTTTAATGTCATCAAATGTTTAAAAGGCTTTAAATAGTCGATTAATGCTTCCCTTTGTTTTGGTCTTGTTGAGGATTCAGCATCGTTAAAAGATTGGAGATCCTTGCTATTTCTCGGTAATATAGTAGTTCTTAACCATTTATTGTGTCTCATGGTTTTATTAAGATTCAATAAAGCTACCTCTAAAATTCTCATTCTCTGCCAAGCTGTCTTCACACACACCCCCTTCACTTGAATGGGTGCACATGCACACATACACACATGTACACAGTTTTACATTTCATTTCAGGTGTTTCATAGCTCCCCTGAATTGCTGGATTAGTATTTCTGTGTAGAGAAGCTAGAGCTTTGGTTGTTGAAAGTTGTATCCTCTCCACTTGCATTACTATTATTAACAGCATTGTATCTTCCCCATGGTGCTATTAGCAGAGCCTGAGCAGCAGAGAGACCAGCTTTCTCATCAAGGAAGAACCAACGGTGAGCAGCAATTAGTACAGTTTTTTTCTCTTTTTAAATCAAATTTGTTGGGGTAACATTGGTTAATAAGATTATATAGGTTCCAAGTGTAGATTTCTGTGATGCATGATTTGTGTATTGCATTGTGTGCCCACCACCCAAAGTCAGATCGTCTTCTGTCATCATGTATTTGGCCCCCTGTACCCCATACTACCCCTCCCTTTCCCGCTGGTGACCGCCCTACTGTTGTCTGTGTCTGTCAGTTTCAGTTTCACATGCCACGTATAGTGAAATCATGTGGTCCTCAGCTTTTTCTTTTCTTTTTTCTTTTTATTTTTAAAATTCGCCTTCACACTTTCTCTTTTTTGAAGTCTATTTTATTGATTATGCTATTACAGTTGTCCCATTTTTTTCTCCCCTTTACCTCCCCCTGCCCTGTACCCCACTTCCTCCAGCATTCCCTCCCTTCGTTCACGTCCATGGGTCGGACATGTAAGTTCTTTGGTTTCTTCATTTCCTATACTATTCTTAACATCCCCTTTCTATTTTGTACCTACCAATTATGCTTCTTACTCCCTGTACCTTTCCCCCTACTTTATCCCCACCCCCTTCTCACTGATAACTTTCTATGTGGTCTTCATTTCTATGACTGTGTTGCTATTCCAATTGTTTGCTTAGTTCGTTTTTGTTCTTTTAGGTTCTGTTATTGATAGCTGTGAGTTTGTTGTCACTTTGCTGTTCATAGTTTTGATCTTCTTGTTTTTCTTAGATAAGTCCCTTTAACACTTCATATAATAAGGGCTTGGAGTTGATGAACTCCTTTAACTTTACCTGTCCTTCCATTCTAAATGATAGCTTTCCTGGCTAGAGTAATCTTAGATATAGGTCCTTGCTTTTCATCACTTTGAATACTTCTTTCCAGTCCCTTCTTGTCTGTAGGGTTTCTTTTGAGAAATCAACTGACAATCTTATGGGAAATCCTTTGTAGGTAACTGTCTCCTTTTCTCTTGTTGCTTTTAAGATTCTCTACTTATCTTTAATTTTGGCTAATGTAATTAAGGTATCTTGGTGTGTTCCTCCTTGAATCCAACTTGTTTGGGCCTCTAAGCTTCCTGGACTTGTATGTCTATTTCCTTTGCCAGATTGGGGAAGTTCTCTTCCATTAGTTTTTCAAATAAGCTTTCAATTTCTTGCTCTTCCTAGTCTTCTTCTGGCACCCCTATGATTCAGATGTTGGAACATTTAAAGTTGTCCCAGAGATTCCTAAGCCTCTCATTTTTTTTGAATCCTGTTTCTTCATTCTGTTCTGGTTGAATGTTTATTTCTTCCTTTGACTCCAAATCATTGACTTGAACCCCAATTTCCTTTTCTTCACTGTTGATTCCCTATTTAGTTTTCTTTATTTCACTTTGCATAACCTTCATTTTTTCCTCTATTTTGCAACTGTACTCAGTCATTTCTGTGAGTGTCATGATTACCATTGTTTTGAACTCTGCATCTGATTGGTTGGCTATCTCCCCCTCACTTAGTTGTTTTTCTGGAGTTTTGATCTGTTCTTTCATTTGGGCTATATTTTTTTGTCTCGGCACACCTGTTATATTGTAAGCCTTAGGTATTTGCTAGGGTGGGGCAAGCCACGTTGTGTTGTGGTGCCGTATGTGGGGGACTGGTCAGAGAGGGAACAATGCCACCTGCTGGGCTCTTGCTTCACTTTCAGTCACTTCCTTCAGACAATTTCTCATTTCCTGTCTTTTTAAAAATAAGCTGAGCCCTGGCTGTTGTGGCTCAGTGGATTGAGCGCCAACCTGTAAACCAAAGGGTCCTGGATTTGATTCCCAGTCAGGGTGCATGCCTGGGTTGCAGGCCAGGTCCCCAGTAAGTGGTGCGCAAGAGGCAACCACACATAGCTGTTTCTCTCACTCTCTCCCCCTCTGTCTAAAAATAAATAAATAAAATCTTTTTTAAAAATAAATAATTGAATGCCTTTCTTTTTTCTCCCTTCAGCATTTTGAGAGGCTATGAAATATTTTACACTCTTGGATAAACTTTCAGTACCATATACAGTCCCAGTATAATTGTAGTAATTTTGCCTTCTTTGCTTGATATGTGGCACGCTGCTTAACAGAATACCTATTTTACTTTGCTGTTATTTCCATGTTTCCCTTCCTCATGGGTTTATCTCTCTCCTTTCTTTAATTCATTTTCACAAATATGTATTATTTAACATTACTGTATAAAGGACTTAGGGAAATTTACTTTGAAGTCCTTTTTTTGTTCTTTACTCTTTTCTTTCTATTTTTTCTTCTTTCTAACTTCTCCCACCCTTCAAATTTAAATATCACACAAATGTACACATTCACCTGACTGATAATACTGAGTTTGTGTGTCTATTTGTTGCAGATGCTTTCTTTCTTTTTTTAAAATATTCTTTGACCCTAAACTGTTTTATCTCTTAGCATGTAGGATGAAAAAAGGCTGTACATTGTTGCTTGAGAGTCTGTACTTTGGATCAAATTTGTATTAGTATTGTCAGTTTGGCAAATGTGTGAAAAAAATGTTAATACAATATTAGATTTTTTATTCCTTTTTAAAAAATTTATTGAATTTGTTGGAGTCACTTTGGCTAATATTATATAGGTTTCAAGCGTACAATTCTATAATACATCGTCTGTGTATTGTGTTGCGTGTTCACCACCCAGAGTCAGAATTCCTTCTACCTCCCTCGATGCTCCTTTCTCTCTGGTAATCGCCAGACTGTTGTCTGTGACTGTGAGGTTGTTTGTTTGTTTGTGTGTGTGTGTGTTTTGGCTTAATCCCTCCGCCTTTTCACCCAGCCCTCTCCCCCTCCCTTTGCTCCTCTCTGACAGCTCTAGTCTGTTCTCTAGCTGTGAGTCTGTTTCACTTTTGTTTGTTGATTTTGTTCATTAGATTCCACAAGTAAGGGGAATCATGTGGTAATTGTCTTTCTCTGACTGGCTTATTCACTTAGCATAAAATACTCTCCAGATTCATTCATGCTTTCAGAAATCTTCTCTTTAGTCCTGGGCAGGATTTGTTAACTCTCTATTGATTGCTTCACAGCCTGCAAAGAGATACAATTTGTTCCTGAGGCGACGTCTTATGGTAAAAGCAACACTGAATGATGCTGCTTATGCTCTGGATGGCCGTGGTGATAGATAGTTGGTGTCATTTTTATTCCAATGGCTAGTATTGATTGGGAGAGGGGGGCTTTGTTACTGGTTGCTGTTTCCCAGCTATTGAGGTTTTAGAATGGTGATTTTTAATATATTTTTGGCCCTGATTAAAGCTATGGAACTTCCTCCTAAAAAAATGGGTATATGTGTGTGTATGTGTGTGTTATACATACATATATACATATATACACATATACACTGATACAATTTATATACAATTTCAGAGGTTTATGAACCCCCAACAGCAATCTGAGTTTATGAACTTCAACATAGCTACCTCATTCAAAGAAAGGCACCTTAATATTTGGCTCATATATAGGCATTTCTAATAGCAAATAAATTTAAACACAAACCCAGACTCCTACACACAATGCAAAATATGGTCTCAATGTCATGTCTTAGGCAAAAGTTAAGAATGATGGGTTTTAATATGTAACAAAATTATATGGTTATATGTGACAAAATTACCAGGTTTTTCTGCCCCAGTGGCTTCAACCAGTTTTTGTTAACAGTCTTGACATGTACCTCATGGTGATTTACAAGGCCACCAATGATTTTGTTTGTATTTTCAAAGTTTTACAGTTTTTAGTTAGGGTACAACATAACAACAGAAGTTTGTTGGCTTTCAGGAAAAGGAAAGTATATACGTATACCCATTTTGACTGAACCCTTAGGAAAATAATTGAGATCACTATTCTTCTAGCTACTTTGTTTATTTCTTAATAGTCAGATACACTGAGTGTGATTTTTGTTGGTTTCTATGTGCACATCACCTGTTACCAGACCTCTCTGTGGACCTGGATTTAGCTTATCTAAATAGTAAGAGCACTTGCAAATATATGTTGCTTTTTAATAAAATACCATGCAAAACATAGCTGTCCCATATTTAGAGCAAAAGGATATTTGTTTCCCCCCCTGCATTACTTGCTTTGATTACATTTAGTCTAATTAGTGTTTTTTTTTTTCTGTCTCAGTTGGCTTCCACAAGTTGTACTGAATTTCCTATGTTAATACTATGATGATTTACAAGAGAGCTCAAATAATTTGTTTTGTTTACTTTTACATTTTTTAGTGATTTATAATCAACATATAAGATAACACTTTGAGTTTTCTCAGGTTCCTTTACTTTCTTTTAGGAAAAGGGAGATGATTATGTAATCCTTTGAGGTACAGGTAACTCAGACATACCATTTGCTTTATTGTATTTTGATATTTAATCTTCAGACCCTAAATATTTTTTGTTTCTTATTCTATTTTTCCACCCATTTCCTTCTGTGCATTGGGAGCTACTTCTTTCTCAGACACACCAGCTTTGTTTTCATGTGTATAAAATGCAGTTGCTCTGTTCATAGGCAGCAGGTCATACGTGAGATTTCTGTCCTGTTTGTCTGTGACTGATCTGCATTTATTCTTTTTAATGGGAGGACTGTCAGGCCTGACTTGGGTGCCAAACAGCATAGAACACCATAAAAGAAACTCATAAACTGATGTGAATACCAGTTAAGAAAATTTTTAAATTTAGTTCTTCACTCAATGGTTAGATGCAGCAATCGGAAAGTTGTCTGTAGTATAACTTCGAGTCACAGGGATAGAGAGATCCCTGACATCCACTGCGTTATCGATTTGCATCATTCTAAGGGTTACACAGGGGCTGTTCCAAGTAGTAAGTATTATATACTATACATATACACTGTGAAGAAGACCAAATTAGTCAAATATGACATCCCTTCTTTCTGAGGCTCTCTAGTGTTTGACAGTTGTGAAGGAAAGACACTACTGAACTATACAATATGTGAAAGATGAATTTGAAACTTGGATTACCAAACTAAGAGAACTGGTAACACAAATTTAGACAAGAATTGATTTTGACTCACCTCAGAAATTGATGTTGAAAGATTTGCATGAGACTTTACTTGTACTGAGGCCAGCGGCAAGCTACCTGCTTCCTAATTTTTAACTGCACCTTGATTTTATTTTTAAACCTTAAAAAGTTGAATTAGAAAGTGGCAATTTTATGAAATCATAGTATAAGCATTAATCATAAGTTTATTTTTTATACTGAGATTCATTAACTGGTCTATAATGAAATACTCCTAAATTAGTATGCGACCGTTATTTCTTTGTTGAACTAATTGCATGTTGTTTAATGAAGATAACAGGTCTCTTTCTGAATGTGTATTTTGGGATCGATGTATACATATATTAATTTTATATTTGGGTATAATTTTATCATTTTGTTGTGTGCATCTTGTTAATATACTTAGTTCCATCTTGAGTCTTTATTGTTTAATCTATATCTCCTTTATGGGACTTCATTTTCTGAAACAAGCATAAATTTCTGTTGATGAGAACTCTGGTTGTCTTTACCTGCCATTTTAGGACCAAAAAAATGAGATGGTGATCAGGTTTTAGCGAATAAGGATATCATATTTTTGCCATTGGAAAATAAAAATATAATTTTAAGTTTGTCATTAATGTCTCCTACAGTTTCAAAAAGACAAACAAAGCAAAGACTCTATCTTCTTCCGAGATGGGATCAGGCAAATTGATTTTGTGCTTTCTTATGTTGATGACATAAAGAAAGAAGGAGAGTTGAAGGCGGTAAGTACTTACATGAAAGAACTGGGAATAATAAAAATCACAACCGGTAGTTCGACAGGGAGGTTCCCAGTGAATTTAATGGGAAAAGACAGAGCCCTCTGAAGTATTACCAAAAGCGGAAACCGATGAAGAAGACAACAAAGTAGGCAGACCAGAAGTGGCCCTGTACAGTCAATTCTGTTTTTTGGACATTTTGGACACTAACTTCTTTTTTATCTTCCAAATCTCCGATATGTTTTTGTATAGTTTACCTTAAATATGACCTCTAAAATTTTAGGTGTATGTCTAAATACATACCTTTCATATACAATTTTCATTTAAATGTTCATTAATCCACTGTATATGAAGTAGCCTTTAGGTTATGCTCTGTTCCTTATTTTCATTATACCACTTCCCTTTGTGAACTCATTTATTTATTTTTTACTTATTTACTGTATCAAACACCATAAATTAAGTTCATTACACCAGGGACTTTGTCCTGTTCGTGCTGTGTACCAGAGTGCCTAGAACAGAGGTTGGAGCATAATGAACGCTCAGTACATGTAAGATATTTCAAATAATGAATTAATACATTGTTTCTTATGTGTAAGTATATACACATATTTACTAACATACTCACACAAGAAATGAATGTTCTGCAAGATAAAAACAAAAAATGACAGATACTATCCCTGTAAGACCTTGTACATGCCGATTTCTGTCCGTTTCTTTCGCCCTTTCCCTGGGAACCCCTCCACCACGCCTCCACAGGTGTGCACTGTCATCGTTTTCGTCTCTTCTCTCAATGTCCCCTTCACACCTGCCTCTTCACTGAGGTTGCTTGCCTTCCCCAACAGGTCCCTCAAGTGGTGATTGTGTTTTCCTTATAGGGCCTTTTTCCAGAGGTGGGTAAATGCCTACCTGCTTGTAGGATATTGTCGATTACAGTCCATTCTCCCCAGAATTCCCGGGCTTTAAATTGTATCCGAGTTGTGCACTGTTGCTGTCATTTATCTGTCCCTGGGTCTTCCCTTTATTTCTCAACAATTTCAGCCCCCAGTTCACTATCACACTCTCCACCAATGTTTCTTTTTTTAATTATTGATAATCTTGGTGCATATATAGATGATTATTTTGGTGTCCTAACCTCTCTGTTCCTTGAACTCCCTTTTCTAATTACCTTAGTCTCTAACTCAGCCATTCTCCCCCCTAGAATACATCACTAGTGATAACTGCAACTCTTTGTAATCTCATTCCAGACATTCATTGGTCTGACCAACCCCTCCAGTCTTTCTGACTAATACCACTCTGTTTTTCAACTACACCAGATAAGATACAGTTATCTTAACCATCTTTTTACTGCTGCTCCACAGTTCACCCCTTTCCTCTGCTTATCCAGTGTAAGTCTTATGTCAAAGTATCTAATTATATCATTATTTAGGCCATCAAATTCCTTGCCCCTCCCATAATTCTATGTACTTGGCAAATCAACAACTTGAGTTAAACCTAACTGTCTACCTACTCTGTGCCAGCAGCATGCAGAAAGAAAGAAATACAGTTCACTTCCTGATTGTGCCTTGTGTTTGTACCCATGGACCTCAGCTAGGCTCTTAATACAGTCTGGCAATCATACTTTCCTTCCTTGTATTACTCCGCTCCCACTCTTTTGGATGACCCTTTTACTACTTTTTCTCTCTCCTCACACCTCCAATACCTCCTTCCCATTTTCAAGCTTAGCTGACCATACTTTTCTACGTCACTGGGAAAACTGAATGGAAGAGAAATTCTAAATTTCCATCACCGCGTCCATCCATTTGCCACCATCTTCACCTGCATGATCTACCATTCTGCCCATTACCATAGAAAAACTATTCTTCTGCCTAAAGCCAACGCCTCCACTTGTGCCCTGGATGCCTCTTCTTGCCTGCACCAAGACGCCCCCTAGGTTTGGTCATGCATTGGAAGGACTCACGGGGTACTGCATATAGTCATACCCAGCAATCAGCAGAAGGGAAAGACGCATGGGGCAAAGTTCAGAGAAGACCAGAGCAGGCTCACAAGACTTTTCTTTCAGTCGTACAAAATGCACTTAATTCCTCTGGTAACATGAAGTATCATCTGCTCGGGGAGATCACTAAAGACTCAATGCCCTAAGATTTTATTGGGGGCTGATCGCTCACCTTCTCACCTTCTGCCTGGCTCATACCAACATGTCATAGTCCCAGAAGGAAAGCAGATATTTAGCATAATCTGTATTGTTTGTACAAACAGTTAAGGTAAAGTGAGCAACTTCTGTCACTTCCCGGAGTTGTGAGAACCCTCCGGAAAACCAAGTCCCCAGATACCAACACCACCCTGCAGGAAGGCCTTTCTAAGGATGGCAGTTTCCCTTCTGGGGAGCGAAATGTTTTTTCAGCAATCAGCACATAGTTTTGAAGTCCACAAGTAATGATTATTTGCATTTAACTTAATTTTACTAAGTGAAGCTATTCTATTCTTCAAGATCAATAAGCCATGATAATATTTTGGCTTAAAATTGCATTAAGTATCACAGTTATTTGAAGGGTACTGATAACTTTGTAATACCATGTCTTCCCAAATGGGAGCGTGATCTGTTTCCCGTATATTCAGGTTTTCTAAATGTTATGTAGAAAGTGTTGTACATTTTTTCAGATAGAGATCCTGTACCTTTCCTAGATTATTCCTAAATACACTGAATTTTTCTAGTTACACTGTGAAATTACAGTCCAGGCGAAAAGCAGTACGTGACCTAAGATGGGGTGATACATGGAGTACTTTTATGGGAGACCCAGGGGGGACCGTCCGGTCGGAGGCCTAATCACTGTGTAACAAGTCTGTTTGTCACTGTGTAAATAAAAGTGTTATACATAATTCTATCTGTTTGTGTTTCCATAGGAGAGGAGAAAAGAGTTTGAAGAAAATCTCAGAAAAACAGGTCTTGAATTGGAAATTGAAGACAAAACGGTAAAAATAGGTGATAATTTATACCAGAGTCTTGGCATTTTAAGTGTTATTTTCTACTACTCTGGTCTTTGAATAAGATAGACTTTGTGCTTGGGAGTAATTCAGTAGGGTTTTTTAAAATTATTTTTTATTTTTATTTTTTAATTTTGGCTCCAAATATGTATACTGGGAATGGTAATGTCCGTGGTGGTTCAGGTTAACTGGTTTTTACGCTGTGAGGTGATGAGTAGAACACTTTAAAAAGAGACGTAACTAATTCTATTGAGGACACAGGGGACATGCAGACTGCTTTCTGTTTCATAGCTGCCTCATTTGGAAGGCTGCCTGTAACCTGGCACCCAGTGGAGCTCACCTGGCTGTCTTGTAGCACAACCGACATTTAAGCCAAGGAACTTTATCTGCTCGTGAATTTGACAGTTTTCTTTTTCAATCCCCTACCATTTACTAGTTTTCTAGAATTTCCTTCAAAATTGTTTTTAAAGACATATTTAAGATTCTGCTCTGCCCATGAAACTCTAATGTTCTCTAGTTTTAAATTAACAGTCCTTACTCCTTATTTATCCCTCTTTTTTATTGAACTAATAAATGTATTATACCACACAATCTGTGGCGAGATTCTTCTCCTGTTTCATGAACTGTTATCATCTAAAGTTCTTCCTCTAGGTGTAGGCTGTACATAGAAGCTAGGTACAAAGAGTGAGTGCATCTTATACTTTGTAAGTATCTTGTGAACACCCTAAGCACTGAGCTCATGGCTCGTTGCTCAACACGTAAGAGATTGCCCAGAACACATACGTATTTGTTTATTTTAGGCTAGTATTCACTGACCCTGAAATATATTTTAAAAAATATTCTCTTTGTCTCTCTCTCTTTTTTTCTATCTCTCTCTCACACACATACATACACACAACATATACATACATGTATATGCAATTATATATACAGGATATAACTATTTTGAGCAATTGCTCTTCTAAATATTGTGCTAAAAATTTTTAATGAATTGAATATGCTATGATATCTTTAATTTGTTCGTGATTTTATTCAGTTTTGTTTCTTCTCCTTAGTTACATCAATAACAAAGAGCAGTAAGCTTTCTTTTATTTTACCTCCTTTTTATACAGAACTCCGAAGATGGAAAAACTTACTTTGTCAAGATCCATGCCCCTTGGGAGGTGTTAGTTACTTACGCGGAAGTGTTGGGAATCAAAATGCCCGTTAAGGAGAGTGATATTCCCCGACCTGAGAAAATCCCCTTTAGCTTTTTGCTTGGGCCTCTGAAGCTCGCAAGGAATGTGAAGCATCCTCATCCTGAATATTTCACTGCCCAGTTCAGCAGACATCGCCAGGAGCTCTTCCTCATTGATGACCAGTCAAGCTTCTTTCCGTCCTCCGCAAGAAACAGAATTGTAGGTAGAGAAAACCTTTGTGCATTTCCCTTCAAATAAGGGATGTGTGTCTGTGTTTTCTTTAATATATATGCATGTGCAGACCTATGTCTGCAAGGTGTTTCTGCCTAAATTTGCTAATTTATTTATTTTTAGAGAGAGTGGAAGGGAGGGAGAAAGAGGGGGAGAAAAATCGGTTTGCAACCCAGGCATATGCCCTGACTGGGAATTGAACCTGTGACCTTTCGGTTCTCAGGCCAGCACTCAATCAATAGAGCCACACCAGCCAGGGGTGGAGTGAACTTTTGTGCATGGTGTGAGATGGAGTCCATTTTTCCCCCATATGTGTAGTAATTTAACTTGCACCAACTACTGAAAACATTCAATATTTTTTACACTATTTTACAATTCTAACTCCAGTTATAACTCCCGTATCTATATAGTCTTGAGTCTCCTACTGGGCTTGATTCTGTGTCTTTGATCTCTCTATTTTTGTATCAATTATTTTTGTATCAATGTTGACCCTGGCCAGTGTGGCTCAGTTGGTTGGAGCATCCTCCCTGCAAACCGAAAGGTGGCAGCTTTGATTCCCAGTCAGACCATGTGCTTAAGTCGTGGGTGGTTAATCCCTGGCCAGGGTGCAGGGCACACTGGAGAGGCAACCAGTCTATGCTTATCTCTCACTTGGATGTTTCTCTCCTTCTGTTTTTCCCTTCCTTCCCCTCTTTCTAAAACCAGTAGGCATGTATTTGGGTGAAGATGAAAAACTAACAATGTTAAACTTTATCTGAGTTCTCTAGTCCTAGAAAACAGGGACGTTTAAAGAAATCCCCCACTCTTCTCATTCTGGGAAACTGCTTGCTACAGAGAACCACCTGTCCGCATGCGACTTAAAGAATATCCGTAGCTAACCTCCCCATTCCCAGTCTGACTTGGCAGAACCATTTGCCACAGTGTTCACCCTAGATTCGCCTGGTAGTTGAAGTGTTCATCTGGGTTAGTGGTCTTTATCCAGAAAATAAACTTGTATCTTTATGTCAAGCAGGTAGTTACAGTTGGGAGCCAGGAGCCTGGGCTACCCTCCCATAGAAACAGGAAGATAGGGATGCTTTCTTTCTTGATGTGTACACTTAAGAGAGACAGTTCCTATGAAATTTAAGAAAAACACTCCTGGGTTGTAAAACTGACAAGAGGCTTAATTAGCTTTTAAAAAGACTTACATAAATCAGAAGGCTAGAGAAAGAATTTATAATTACAAGTACTGTATTGGAAATGCTATAAGAAAGGGGAGTTGGAGGAAGTCTTCGTTCCTTTCGGCACCGGGGAAATTTCAGGTCTTCTGCACCTGTAGTCACCCTTAGTTACCTCCCTTTGTTGTTTGTAGTAGTAAGGGTCAGTCAGTCCCAGGCCCTCTGCGTTCCCATTCTGCTTCATGAATGTTTAGCTGAACTATTTATCCCCATTGACCAAACTTTAATGAAACTTCTTTCTTCCCCTCAGGACCCTAAGCTTTGACTCACCCTCAACCTGAGCCAACACTGGCATCTAGAATAGCCCTTCCTTAAGCACAACGAAAGATACTCCCTGAACCTGACTTACTTTTCCCTGTAAAAGAAAAGCCCTTTTTTGCCTAACTTTGCAAAATGCTCACAGATTTCCCCATTGCAATGGTCCACCTCCTCCTCTTACAATAATCTTTTCAAATAAAATCTTTCCTAAGTCTGGATTTATTTGACAATACCATGTTAAATGTATTGTCATAGTTTTATAATAAGTTTTAATATCTGGTAGAGTAAAATTTTTCATTTTGTTAATACCCCAAGACAGAGTTCTTCTTTTGGTGAATCTTTCCTAAGGATATAATTCAAAGTATGTACAATACTTAATATTTATCACATTATAAAAATTAAAGCTACCTTACATAAATTAAGATTGACCAAGGTGGAATCTTATGCTCACTTTTAATGTGAATTAACCAGATTAGAAAATGGTAATTCAAGGACAATAATAATTCCAATCACAGTTTCTTTAATGCTGAAATATAAAAATGGGGGGAAGGAAATACATCTGAAATAGTACTAAAAGGACCAAATTCAACAATCAGAAAAGCAGAAATTCTGAAAAGTTGCTGGAACACAAAAAGCAGGTTTTGAACACAATCAAAAGATTGAATTGACGAAAATATAAGAGCTGAGGACACCAGAGCCCAAATTATGTGGAGGAGAAAACTCATATAAAGATGTAAGTGATTGCAAAATAGTTACAGAGATATGATAATCTTGAGTTAATAAATGTAGATATCAAGAAAATGCTGTCTATAAATATCAGTAATTAATAGAATTATTCAGACAGTTTGCCCAAGTATCAGTTCTCCTTCCACATTCCCCTAATTGAATTGTTAGTTGTAGTGATATTTGACTCCAGCTTGAAGCCCTAACTGTAATAGGAATTTGGGCATAAGAGACTCCCAGAGGAACCTGGCAGAGAAACAAAACAAGTTGCGATTCATTCTCCACTCCCCCGAAGGGAATAATGGGCTCTCGTACCCAGGGGCCGAAATACCTGCAAACCCCACATAGCCCACCCTCTACATCTTCCCCCAAACAACAAAGGGAAGGCTTCTTCTGTAATCAGAGTCCCTACATACATTCAAAGCAGACATGGTTAAATCGTGATTGAAAAAAATGTAGAAAACATAAATTTAAGTTTATGAGATGCGTGTCTCTTTATTCTTACCTTGTAGGTTTATTATATTCTCTCACGATGCCCTTTTGGCGTAGAAGATGGGAAGAAAAGGTTTGGGATTGAAAGACTCCTGAGTTCTCACACTTACTCATCTGCCTATCCACTCCATGATGTAAGTATTAGCTTGGTTTCCCTTTTTTGACAGGTTGCTTAATTCTCTCACATGTTGGGAAAGTCCCTGAAGGCTCCCTCGTTGCAATCTGAGAGCTTCATCAGCAATGCTGATACACAAAATTAATACCTCTTTACACTGAAGTTGTAATGGAAGTTTATTTTGGGAAAATTATTACATTTGCATGTGATTTTTCTTTAGGACCCATATTGAAAATAGTGGTTTTAGTAAAGGGACATTTTAGGACATAATATTTTGAACTTCTATCTGAGTTCTCCAGATCTTTTCTCATGTATAAAGTTTTAAAGGTGTAATGGAGCTAAATTACATGCATGAATTAAATGCACTCATGTACTCATTCATCAAAGGCATAATTTGTTTTAATTGTATTGAAGCAGTCTGTTAGGTATTACTGGAACACATCCATGAATGGCTCACAGACTAGGAGTTTCTGGGAAACAGGATTTTGGCCTGCCAGGACAGGCCAAAGACTTCAGTCCATAAGAAAGGTTCAGACCAATGATTCTTGGAGGCTATCAGATCATTGTACAGAACCATTGAGCATCAGTTTAACAAAGAAGGGGCATTCTATATGATGCACCCATTCAGTCAAACCTGAAAGCTGGCAGCCTAGTTTCTTAGGGAAACTTTGTCATTTGGATATTACATGTCTGAATACCACCAGCCATTGGCAGTAGACGTCATATGGCTAAACATGTATGAACTATTTTGAGATCAGTCATTGCTTGGAACTTTCGTTTCTCTTATTCCTGTTTTATCTTCCGTACTTGTACTAGACTTTTTGATGACATACTCTCTTTTATGAGAAACCCATTCCTTACGGGTGTGGAACCAAGTATGTCCATCTAAACAAGTGGCCTCTAAATCATTGCTCGCTTTTTTGAAGGTAATGTTGCCCTAGTAGTTTCCAAAAGCCCAAAGCCGAACTCCCCCTTTTCCAGGACTTAAACCTTTGTGCCAGCTTTCCTCTGCCAATGTTTATTCAACAGTGTGGTAAGTGACTGTAGTCCATTCCACACTGGTTAGTTGATTATCTCTGGTATGTTTCCTAGAAGGGCACAGCAGAATTTTCTAAGCAAATAGCAGTTTTCAACAGGAGTATCAATTCAGGTGAAACCATCCTCCCTACCCCTCCAATCCCTTCTCCTTCCTCATCTCCCATATTTTTTCCTCTGGGGCAAAAGAATTTCTAAACATTATGGATTCTAAAAAATGTCATGGGCCTAAAATAGAGATCTCTATGGTGTGAATAAACATTGGCAATACATTCTTTGTCAGTCTTTTTTTATTGATGGGCTCATTCAGTTTTAGAAGATTTTGAGGATTGTTTGTTTTTAGGACATTGATTCTCATTTTCCTATTACCAGGTCATAAAGCCAAACTAAAAAGACCAAATATCCTCAGTTACCAGAAATTTTAATCCATATATGTAGCATTCCAGTAGAATCCTTCATGCTTATTAGAAAGTCAGAGTTACTGAGATGTTGTTAGAGAGAGCTTTAATCTACCGTTAAGTTTACTTTTTTTCTTTCTTTTCCTCTGAATTCAAGTTTAGGTACTGGATTTTCACCAATGTACTTTAAAGAATCATTATTCCTGATAGATAAATAGGCTGTGTTTCTTTTTTTAATTTCAATGCTCAAGATTCAGAGGGTTAGCTACAGAAGAAGCAAACTGTTGGAATCTGGGAGGTATAAATCTTATACCTTATCACAGGGATTTTCACATGTGCTTCATTGTACAGTGGACATGTGTTTAGTGCTGTCTTCGGCGGGTCACTCGTGTAGGCGGACAGTTGCACGGAACACATTGAGCCCCGGTGCATGGTCAGGGCTCTGCTGGGCCCTGGAGAGATGTTAATGACAGCACCTAACAGTGGGGACAGGGCCCGTGCGTGAAACAGTCCTGCGGCTTCTAAGCGCTGACGTTTTTGTGTGTGTACCAGTGAAGATAGGTCCCCCAGAGGAGATTCCTGTCATAGCAGCAGGACTTCGGGTCATTCATTCACCTTCTCCTGGGGCTGATGTTTCAGTCTCTACAATAACAATGCTGAGTTATTTCTAAAATCTCAGCCACTCGTATAGTTTTATGAATTCCTGGGCTGTGAACAGTAAAATAACTGGGTGTAAGAAGTTAAAAAATAAATCATTATTATTGTAGTCTGTAATGGATTTGAGTAAATAATTTCACACCACTGGGGTGTGGAAGTCCAAGCCTAAGGGTAACAGAGAACACTCGCCCCGGTCACTAACCTCCTAAAAGCACTGATGGTTTACTCGGCACTCCTGTCATTTGCTGTCATTCACGTACTTTCTTCTCGCGTATCTGCAGGGTCAATATTGGAGGCCATCAGAACCTCCGAATCCTGTCAATGAAAGGTACATACTTTTCCAGAACTGGGCTCGGTTTTCGTATTTTTACAAGGAGCAGCCTTTAGATTTGATTAGGTAAGTTTCTTACATAGGATCCTACCAATGATTAAAATTTGATGTGGTTTTTATTTACAATGGCATCATATTCCACTTTTTAAATTTAATCTTGTATTTGTTTCCATTACCATTTAGTCCCTTTATATTCCCCTTTTGCTGACAATCACCGCACTGTTGTCCATGACCATGAGTCCTTTTCCTTTTTGCTCAACCCCGCCACCCGCTAATCTCCCCCTCCCCGCCCCCACATGGCTGTCATCTGCCCTCCATCTATGAGTCTGTAACTGTTTTGCTTGTTAGTTCAGTTTGTTCATTAAATTCCACATGTGAGTGAAATCATATGGTATTAGTCTTTCTCTAACTGACTCATTTCACTTAGCATAATGTTCTCCATTTTTTTACAACTGTTCTTAGCCTCTACATTTTACGGCTCCCCAGTTTTGTATCTACACTATCATTTAGTCATTAATTTGTGAACACAGTGAGTTCAGAATGCTCTTAACCACCTTGCAGATAGCTCAATGGTTCAGAGGTTGGGCTTCAGTCCTTAGGTAGGCTGGTTCAAATCCAGTTGTTGCTCCTAGAAGCTCTCTATACTTGTTCAAGTTACTTAACCTTTATGAGGCTCATCTGTAAAGTGGGAATAACAATAACACTTTGCTTATGGGGTTATTCGATTATTAAATGAGATACACATTTTTGGGGATAGGAACTAGCACGCACTGCTTAATACATAATAATACTTTTGTTTTCCTCTCAGTCCAGGAATTTAGAAGATAGCAGAAAGGCTGTGCATGGGTGTGCATGTATGTGTATATTGATCTCAGAGAAGTGTGGAGACAATTGCTCTGTAACCTTAATTATTTTTTTTTCTTTTATCTTTGGTCTCAGGGAATTGACAAAGTTAGTGTCTGAGCCTGTCTGAGTTCCAGAGTCTCAGACAATTTCTTAGACAGTTTTATTAGCTAAGCAAGAAGACTATGACTGTAGGCTTCTGCTTTGAACCATTATAATACCACATACATACAGGTCATTAGGAGACTCCTGCTATGATTTCAGTAAAGTAACCATCAATTAGAACAATTCACTTGGTGATTTATGCTTCTACTGTGATGGTTGCACAGCATCACAGCATCCTTTGTAGGAGACTGATTTTGATGCATAAATACAAATCATTTGAAATGTTATCTCAACAGTTTTGTTGAAGGCAAATAAGGAGAAACTTTTAAGAATAAAAAGCAGCTGGGTATATAATCTGATGCTTTCTCTAAATCATCTTATGAACTTTTTTTTGGATGGATGTTTTAATTGTTTTGAGCAGTGGTCATTTAATTTTTTTAATTATAAAATAGCATATTTATCAAAAAGTTTAGTTAATTGCCCTGGCTGGTGTGGCTCTGTGGCTTAAGTGTAATCTTGTGAACCAAAGGGTCATCAGTTTGATTCCCACTCAGGGCACACTCCTAGGTTGTGGGCTAGGTCCCCACTGTGGGGTGCATGAGAGGTAACCACATACTGATGTTTTTCTCCCTCTCTTTTTCCTTCTCTTCCCCTCTGTCTAAAAATAAATAAATAAAAAATCTTTTTTTAAAAAAAGTTTAACTAACAATGAGATGTGCAAGTTTTAAGTTAAATTTCACTTTCATTGAACTCGGTGGAGGTAACTACTCTTGATTTGGTGATATCCATTCAGTTTTATTTTTATGTGGCTGCGTAATAAAGCACACGCATTTTTTTCACCTGGAGCAATGGTATCATTATTTGCTTTTTGTTGAGATTGTATTTTTTCACTAAATAATATATTATTGGTACCCAACCCTGTGAATAGACACTGATCTACTTCATGCTTTTTAGAGTTCCATATTAAAAATTGTGCCATATTAGTGCCATATTAATAATTACTTTATCTATTTGTCTACTGAAAACCATGAGGCTGTCTCAAATTTTTTACTGTAAGATCAAGGCTGCTAAGAACATCTCCAGACATTGTTTCTTTGGAGAATATTTTCATAGTATATTTTCAAAGAAGTGAAGCTGTCAGAATGAAGGTTTTCATGTTTTACATTGTTCAAAATATATGGAGACTATTTAGTTGTCTGACATTTTAAAACCGTCTGCAGGTGTCACTGCTGTAAGTATTTCCTGAAGGTTGTGTTTATAACCCTAGATACACACAAACACATACATCTCAGGTCATTGCAGGTGTGTCGGTAATATTTTACCAACTTGCTAATTTTACAACAAAGTAGAAGTTTAGATGTTTCATCAGATGACAGTGTCAAGCTCAAATTTAACAACTTTTTAAGGTTTTTTTTATACTAGTAAAGTAACTTGTTATTTATAGCAAGTTACATTCCTTTTCTGTTTCATTAGTGAGATAATTTTTATATAAATGTAAGTGTTTAACAAAATTTAATGTAAAGAATTGATAATATAAAGTTTTAAACTAAGGAACTGTAAAGGCAAAAGGAAAACACTGTGTTATCACAGAGGTGGCTTTTGCAGAAAGTAGTTATTATCTCTAGGGTTTCTTTTCAGTGGTTATCTGTCCCTTATTTTCAGGAAGAGACAGTGAAGTATTTAGGGATAAAGGACCATGATGTGTTCAACCAATGCATTTTCAAATGGTTGAGAAAAAGGTATATATATCTTAAAAGAAATATACATATTTATTTATATAAAGAAATACACACATGAAGAGAAAGTGCAAACAGAACAATACTTTTGCAATAAAATAAGTAGAGGGTATGTGGATATTATTTGAATTATTCTTACAACATTTTTATGTACTTAAAAGTGTTTCCAAATAAGACCTTTGAAGGAGAGTCCAGAAACAGATCCATTTATGGCCTGTTGGTTTTCAATAAAGGTTTCTGGTTATTCTTTAGGGAAAGCATAGTCATTTTTAAAAAATGCTATGGCAAATGGAAACCTATATGAAAAACATGAATTTTGATCTTTTGCTGTACAAAAATTTAAACTAATATGAAATAGATCAGAGAACTAAATATAAGGGCTAAAATTATAAAAGAAGACTATATAGAACAAAAATATATGTGATCTTGAATTAGGTATTAACTTTTCAAATAAGACACAAAAAGCACAATTTAAGGAATGGATGCATTTGACTTCATTGAAATTAAAAATGTATATATTTTAAAAGACACTTATAAAAATAAAACGGCAAACTATATACTGAAGAGCATACTTGCAACATACATATCAATAAAGGACTCTTGTCTAAAATATTTAAGGAATTCTTACAACTCAATAATAAGACAAAATGAATGAAAGATGCAAGCAGTAAGATGTCTGTTTAATTAGAAATGATTAGAAATTTTGAAAAGTGAAGAATGGGAGGTTGAATAAAATTAATATTGAATATGAAAAACATTTTTATATCTTTTTGTGGAATTAAGCTTATTCCCTTCATGTTCAGAGTTGCTTTTTTTAATTATAATTTAGTATTGTGTGCTGTAATAGATTCATATATAGCATGCTATTAGGAAACTGAAAAGAATTTATGGATTTGGTGAGCTGATCTACATTCTCTGGTTTCCCGAGGGATTCCTTAAGGGGTACTGGGGATAAACGGTTTAATACTTCAACTGTTATGCCAATTAATGATGTTACTTTTTACCTTTTTTGTAAATAAGAGTTGAACTGTGGATTTTGTGGAACTTTTACTATGCAGTCACTTTTTAAAAAAAGACTTTATTTATTTTTAGAGAGGGGAAGGAAGGGAGAAAGAGAGAGAGAAAAACATCAATGTGCTGTTGCCTCTCACATGCCTCTAACAGGGGGGGGACCTGGTCCACAACTCAGGCATGTGCCCTGATTGGGAATCGAACCAGTGACCCTTTGATTTGTAGACTGGCACTCAATCCACTAAGCCACACCAGCCACAGCAGCAGTCACTTTTTAAATTCCTTGGTGTGCTACCTACTCACAGTTCCAGAAGTATTTATCGGAGATCCAAACGTGGGGGGAGATGGAACTTTATACATATAACCACTCCTCTCTAATGTGGTCAGAGTACCTTCTTCAGTTTTAGAAAGGGGGATAAAGCATAAGCCTGTGCAGATTGTGCAGGTAGTTTTGATTTGTTAAATTAATTGCTAGCAGTTACACTGCAGAATGTTCTCCAGTTTATTTTAAACATGTGAACTCTTTAAATGTAGAAAAAATTTAAATTACCCTATTATTTCAAAATGAAAAGTTAACTTTTAGCTGATTAAAGTCAGCTGGCTTCCTACTTAGGCGTGTTATCTCTTTTATAAGCATCACTTGCATGTTATGGTGTGGAAACTAAAGTGTAGGGAGTTTAGTAGCGTTACCAAAATTACACGTCCAGAAAGCAATGGAGCCAAAATTAGAATACGAGTTTGTCTGAATGCAAAACAAGGTGGTTTGGACTGGATCATTTTTTCCAGCCTCTGATTCTATCTTTATTCTCTTTTATAGGAATTATTATGGAGAAAAAATTGGCATGTATTTTGTCTTTCTCGGATTTTACACAGAAATGCTGTTCCTTGCAGCTGTGGTTGGCTTAGCTTGTTTTATTTATGGCTTATTATCGATGCATACCACCACAAGCAGGTAAGTGCCGCTGAGTTGTTCAGCTAGAGAACATGTCTCGATCTCATGCTGGTTGAAACTGGTGTTATTTTTCCTGACATTTGTTTCAGAATGTTTCTTTATGGCAGCACAGATAATTGATATTTCTGAAAAAGAAATATCAAAAAACCAGCTGCCCCTCCCCTGGTGCCTTATGGGAAATCTGTATTTAACGATTAGTTCCAAAAATTCGGTTCCTCAAAGCATGACTTGACCTAGCACAGAAATTGCTGCTGCGTTCCCCCTTCTGCCATGAGTGACGCTCTATGAACGGTGGTTCTGATAAGAACAGCTTTGTGCTCTCACCCAGACACACATCACTTTGAAAGTCACTTTGCTGTTCCCTCTGCAGCTCAGAGATCTGTGACCCTAACATTGGAGGCCAGATTATCATGTGCCCACTCTGTGACTCGACATGTGATTATTGGAGACTAAATTCCACATGTTTGGCTTCAAAGGTGTGTATGTATCTGGGATTTCTTGGAATTTCTCTCCTTTTACATTGCATTCCCATTTAGTCTTTGTGATGTTCTTTTTGTTTTTACAGGTCTCCCATTTGTTTGATAATGAATCAACGGTGTTTTTTGCAATATTCATGGGAATTTGGGGTGAGTATATAGTGACGTAAAACACGACTTTCTCCGTGTTCCAGGTTATACGGCCCATCTGTGTAACAGCAGCGGTGGCTCTGGATCCTTGTGGCTAGCATCAGTACACTGCCAGAGTCCACATCAGTAGTCCTCAGTTCTTGGTTCAAGAAATGTCTCTGTGAATCATCTGCACATTTCTCTAAGAGAAAACCTAATTTCTGAAATTTCATGAGTATTTGGCTCACACTGTCTCCCAGCTGTGGTAAAATGCAGGGTCAATAAGTGGTTAATTCAGGAGAGAATAACATAAATATTTGGGGACTAGAGGATATTGAGTCACGGATACAAAGTGGAATAAGAATAAAAAACTTACAAAGGGTTAGTAAGTTGGTGTAGAGTCTAAGTTCCCTGTGGCTGACTCTAGTGCCAGCTTCCAGTTCCATTTGATAAAAATGTTCCACATTAAGTGGAAGGGCCCTTAATTTGGGGAATGTTCCAGGATCTCATCTTTTTCATTTCACATGGGAAGTAGAAGTGTTATGAAGTTGCTTCCACCATCAGAGAGGAGGATATTTTTGTAAGAGTAACTCAGAGAGAAGAGACCTGCAGACTTCTAAAACATGTCCCAAAATTCAGGAAAAAATAATAATTTTTTTCCTTATAGTTAAGAAAGAATCTTTAGCAAACACAAGCATGTCCATTTAAAAACTGGGCAAAATACAAGGGTAGCTTGACCCAGGCAAAGAGACAACGAAATTCGTTGGCGTGTGTGTGAGGCAGAGGGATGTCAGGGTGTCCGTCACTTCTGCCGGGCTGCCGTGGTCCAAAGAGAGCAGCCGCTGGGGACACCGACTGTGGGAGGATGGGGGTCGGGGTTGGGGTGAGCAAGGGGGGCAAAGGCGGGCCAACTGTGACTGGACAACAGTAAAGTTAAAAGAAGAGAGAGCAGCCCAGATTCAAAGAGAACAGAGGACAGAGGAATCTTACTAACAACCCTAACATTCCCCAGCACCCCTAAGTTTGGCAAGTTGATGTGTGGACTCTCTCTGTGATGTGGCAGCCATATCCTGCCTCTGTCATTCAGTGGAGTCAGAAGTGACTGACAGGCGCCCAAATGAATGGGCAGGTAGCCGTTTTCCTGTGTTTCCGCTGGTGGACATGGTTCCCCAGCACCAGCCCTGCGTTCCCTCATAGGCGGAGCAGCAGCCACCTGTGGAGCTCCCGGCAGCACTAAGGATTTTGAGGGGGTGCCGTCCTTGGTTGGTTCTTTCAGAAAAGTTTATTGTCGGAGTGAGTTGGTATAGTTTTGGTTTTTGAGGAATTTGGCCAAATTCTATGAACACAGAACTTCCAGGATATTTGTTTTAGTACAAATATAACTAACAGTTAAGCTGAACCAAAGGATGAGTCGGCAGTGCAGGTGGAAAGAAACAACACTCGTCCAAGGGATCGAGACCTGGAAATAATGTATACCACGCTTTGTACTAAAGGGTAGAAATGCTTCCTTAAAAAAATTGCTAGTTTATAATGAAAATATATACCCATCTTAGGAAGTTCAAGCAGAACACTGAAACAGGAATAAATAATGTTAAAATTACCAGAAATAGAATTATTATCTTGGCCATGATTTTTAGAACCTTTCACTCTCTGTGTTGGCTTGTGCATTCATATAACTTTCCTTACATAGTATAACATTATATATATTCAAGCTACTTCTTTATAAAACAAACAACGATGGGACTCCTTCTATAGTAGTGAATGTGTATATGTTTGATGTGTATGTGTGTGTATTTTTGAATGAATAGAATTGCCTTGCATTGCCTTGTATTATCACCCTTTATCTAACCAGTTCTTTATTGTTGGATACTTAGGTCACCTCCACTCCCTCTCCCCAGTTTTATTGAGGTATAATTGTCATATAATATTTTATTAAATTGTACAACACAATGCTTTTATCATAGGTATATATTGTGAAATGATTATTGCAATGAGTTTAGTTATCATTATTACCTCACATAGTTATAAGTTTTTCTTGTGATAAGAACATTTAAGATCCACTCTTAATAACTGTCAAATACACAACACAGTATTTTTAACTATAGTCATCGTGCTGTACATTGCATCCCAAGAACTTACTATTCTTACAAGTGGACATTTGTAACTTTGGATCACTTCCCCAATTTTCCCTACCCCACCCCACCCCGATCAACCACAGAACTGTCCTCTGTTTCTATTTCTGTGAGTATTTTTTTACAATTCCACATGTAAGTGAGACTCTACAGTGTTTATCTTGCCCTGTATGACTTATTTCACTTAGTGCAATACCTTCAAGGTCCATGCATGTTGTCACAAATGGCAGGATTTTTTCTTTTTTTTAATGGCTGAATAGTATTCCATGGTGTATGTAAACCACAGTTTCTTTATCCATTCATCCATGGATGGATACTTAGGTTGTTTTCATGGCTTGACTATTGTAAATAATGTTGTAGTGAACAAAGAATATATATTTGAGAGAGAGAGAGAGAATGTTTTGTGGAATGGCTCTTACATTTTTCTTAAATTTTGCTAAGATATAATGCTCACATGATTTCACTAAAAGAATAATTTCAGTAAAAGACTGATTTTGCAAACAAAATCCAGGTGCTAATAAAAAGTTAAGTTTAAGTATTCCTTCAAATTATCTTAATGAAGAGAGAGAGTAATGAACCTGATTTTTTTCCTGCATGGACTGTTATCTGAGAGATTAACTTGAAATTTTATATTAGTTATTTCAATGTTATTACATAGTTATGCCAGTATTAATAATTTTATAAATTTGTCCTCAAACAGTAATGACAGAAGAACCATCACATAACCAAATTGATACTGGCCAGATGGCTCGGTTGACTGGAGAGTCATCCCGTACACCAGAAGTTGGCAGGTCAATTCCTGGTCAGGGCGCATACCGAGCTTGCCAGGTCGGCCCCTGGCTGGGGCGCATATGGGAGGCAGCTGATTGATGTTTCTTCACATCCATGTTTCTCTCTCTTTCTCTTTAAAATCAATAAACATACCGTGGGGTGAGGATTTAAAAAATTACCTAAAAATAGGGGAAACTCACTTGATTTGGGTCAGTGAACACATGATGCAGTATACAGATAATGATGTAATACAGAATTGTACACCCGAACTGTATATAATTTTATTAACCAATGCCACCCCAATAAGTTCAATATAAATAAATAAGTAAGTAAGTAAGTAAGTAAATAAAACTAGAAGAGAACCCAGTTAGTTTCTTATTCACTTTATTTCTCCATCTCTTGATTGTATTGGTTTCTATTTATTTCTCTGTAGTCACACTGTTTTTGGAGTTTTGGAAACAGCGTCAAGCCAGACTGGAATATGAGTGGGACCTGGTGGACTTTGAAGAGGAACAGCAGCAACTTCAGCTGAGACCTGAGTTTGAAGCTATGTGTAAACACAAGAAAATGAACCCAGTGACCAAGGTAGATTAGAAGACAGCAGTGGGCAGCATGTCTCAGTAGACACGCTGCCGTGGTTGTCTCTCAAACGATGATGTGCACTTTAATTTGCCTTTAAAATATTCTCCAACGTATAAATCCTCTAAACGTCTTTACTTACTTTTATGATGTATTTCAACCACATGCAGAGTAGATAGAAGACTCTAATGAATCTCAGGATGGACCCGTCGCCCAGCTTCAGTTAACATTAACTCATGGGCAGTCTTCGTTTATGTACACACATACTCCTCCCTGCCACTAGGTTGTTTTGAAATAAACCCAAGGCTGTGGGCTTCAAATATGTAGTATGTAAATATGTAGACATGAAAGGAAAGTTAATATGCAAAATTTAATTAGTATTATATTAACATTGGGCTTATGAATGTTCATTTTATTAGATCAAATTTTATTCCACTTGCCCCTTTTTAATTGATTATAATGGGAAGATCACTGAACTGCCATCAGGGGCAAAAGTCTATATTTTGGGATCTTCAACTGGCAAACCAGCTATATGTTGACTGAGTAATTTGACTTCTTGGTACCTCAGTTTTTTTCATGTGAAAGTGGAAGGTAAACTTTGCCATCAAACACCAGACTCTTGATTGTATGTTCTTAGAGTTCCTACGTTTCCATAATCTATAATCACTCTATTAATGGATGCTATTAAAGGGAGAATAGAATATGCCTCTAACATAGTCTCTTCAGTAGAATTTCCTGCTCTGTTCAGGGCACTATTCTTGCAGTGTAATACTCCAAATTCTTTACACGGTTCAGGCAGTCATTCAACATTTACTAAATTGCATTGAAACATTAAAAAAACTAGTAACTGTATAAAGGGGGAAAAACACCTGAGAAAATACATTAGCAACTTGGGAGAAATTAACAGTTTGAAATTATGAAATTGTTTAAAAGAGATATTGTCATACTAATGACATTATGTATATCTGTTCATATTTCATGGGATAAAAAAATGAAAGCAGGCCTATTGTCTTTGCCAAAAATAGTTAACATAAAAACCACATGTACTGAATGATTACTTTCGAAAGTCGCTGATGAAACAGTATGTGTTGATTCACTGTGAACCATCCACTTAGCTGTAATGCTTTTGAAATCAAGAGAGTTTTTTTTTACTTATTTGCAGTGCATTACTGGCTCAAAACAATCAGAGCTTTCACATTTGAGCCCATACTGGGGACACGCACATCCGTATGTGGACACCTACACATGTTCTCACCCCATATGCTCACACACACATTCTGTACACACATCCACATGTACACAATCATGTACATGCACACATCCCCAGTTTGATAGAGCTCTAGGACAGCCGGCTCTGCCTGTTGACTTGTGTCCACTCAGTCTGCCCTGAAAATCCACAAGATGTAAAACCTTGTATTTTAGGTAAAATTATATGATTTAGATGTATGCTCACAGATATTTTTTACTGTCTGTCAGCTGGTATAATAACTGTCTTCCATTAATGACTTAAAAAGCATAAAAATGGAAAAGCCTGGGCCCCTGACCTGTGTGGAAGAACACAGTCCTGTCAGTATAAGAAGGTATCCTACTTCATATCATGCAGAGCGATTACAGAGCAACGCAGTTCAACTCAGTTCAGTTGAATCAGAATGAAATTATAACATCATTACAGCATATCTGTTTAAACAACTGCCCTCCTGTCTACCAGACCCTGATTACCACTGTAATTCAACATTCAGGAAATAGCCTGTACCTGTTATGTCTCATATCATGTGTAAAATATCTCAACTGAGAGCCCTGAAGCTTTCTACCTAAAGGGAATGAGCCTGCTAGCTTTCCATGAGCTGTAGCGGACTCTTTGGGAGGTTTCTACTTTAACTGGGCTTCGTGATTTTGACTACTGCTTGGAGTCCCAACTCTGAGGGTAGATTTTTAATTTTGCTGTCATTTCTTCAAAACTACAGGAGTTGGAACCTTACATGCCTCTGTACAGTCGGATTCCATGGTACTTTTTGTCAGGAGCCACAGTGACATTATGGGTGAGCGTCTTCAAAAAACGTATCTCTTCGACATGCAGTCATATGAGGATTATCTCAACAGTCTTATCCTAAACGAGTTGTGAGCCCCTTCTTTCCTTTCCCTCCCCACTCTTTTTATCTTGAATAGAACTCTTAGATGAGATAAACTGTAATTTACATAATGGACCATAATTGAACCTTGGAAAAGCAGCTGGGGTGAGAGGGAGGTGCCTTCTCTTAGAGCCTGTTCCTCTCCCGCTCCCAGCTCTTCATGAATTAGGGGACAACTTGAAACCAGACCAGCTTAAATAATTTCATTGCAAATTATTTGGTTAGTTTTGAAAAATCATTTATTTATTTCATCTCCACTTAAAATATCTGCACAAAGAAGAAAAAACCCTTATACCATTAAACTTTCATTCTCTTGCTGAGGTAGATAGAAGACTGTCTACTTGAAGGATTTAATTATCATATCCCATTATGAGGGAGGCAGGTTTTCTCTGTGCCTTTTAGCTAATAGATTCCTTGATCGCCATAATCTGTTTCCTGCCCTCTCTTGTCCAAACGTGTGCCTCTTACAGTTAGACTTTAATTTCAGGAAAAGAAGTATGTTAACCTCTGAGAGTTTAACATGTTGAAGTATAAAAAATTAGCAATTATAGACGACAGCTTAGTCTTACCAGTCTGTATTGTCCTGTAATTTCTTATTTTAACATTACTTGTTAAATGTGTTGATGTTACTATTTTAAGTATGCATTTTCTTAAATGATATAAAAATCATTAAGGAAAGAGGATAGAATAAATGGGGTAACAATCAGTTTCTCCTTGAGAAATATTCTTGAGTATGGTCCCAGAAAGTTTTTCTGTCTTTTATTTCTAGTATTTATTCTGTTTGATTCAGTTCCTCAACTTTCAGAATAAAATTTCCCAGGCATTGATACAAAGCCATCCCTAGATTTTTGTGTTTTTGCCTGTGGGAAATATATAAAACTTATACCAAATCTATACGAACATCTAAACTAGCAGGCCACTAATGGCAATATTCTAAGGGGAAATACAATCTTTAAATGTATTTTTCTTGGGAAAGTAAGTCATCTTTACAGACTACATGTTTAACTACAATCAGGGCAGAGGTTGGCAAACATTTTTTTATAAAGAGGCCAGATGTATTTTAGGCTGTGTGGGCCACAAAGTCTCTGGCACATAATTGTCTTCATTTTCCTTTACAACCTTGAACAATGTGAAACACATTCTTAGCTCCAAGGCCACGCCAAAGCTGGTAAGGCCACAGGCGGGGTTTGGCCTTCTCACTAGTTTTCTTAGCTCTTGCGAGAGGACCGGCCGTGAATGCTCCTCTGTTTCAGACTCACCAGCTGCTTCATATACCTCGTCTCTAACGTGGGCCTTGCCAGTGTTCGTTTCCCACTGTGGGCAGTGAGAGAGACAGGCTTGCTTTCCTTTCCGTGTCAGAGCTGCTAAGTGTACTGGAATGAAGATAAAGAGAACCATATATTTCAGAAATGTATGCAGTGCGGGACCGCAGGGACCAGAGTGACCAGTCCTGTCTTTTTCTTCTATAGATGTCTCTGGTCATTGCGTGTATGGTAGCCGTGATTGTATACCGCCTGTCAGTCTTTGCTACCTTTTCCAGCTTCATGGAAAGTGACGCATCCTTAAAACATGTCAAAAGTTTCCTCACTCCTCAGATAACCACATCACTCACTGGATCCTGCTTGAACTTTATTGTCATCTTGATCTTGAATTTCTTTTATGAAAAGATATCTGCCTGGATTACAAAAATGGGTAAGCTGGCCAAATTATTAGTATGACTCTGAAACAGGGTTCCTACCCGTGCTCACGTCCATTTTTGGATCATCCCCAGGGAGTTGATTTTTTAAAGGCACACCTACAGGCAGTTTTGCTCTCTAGGTAGACCCAATAGCCTGGTACTTCAGAATCCCCTCACAGCTACATTCAGGCCAATTCAGTGAAAGCAGGAGGAAGAACTGAAAAGAATTGGGACTCTATACATCTTTTTGAGTATTCTTATCTTAATCATCGCTTGATGGGATCAGTTGAATCCTAAGTAAAATTCTTTTCTCAAGCACAGATAATTTTTATTTCATGTGTATAGTGTTTAGAAGGTATTTGGTTTTGAAAATGATCATGAGAAAAATAGATCAGTTCCTTAAGAAATGTAAAATTTAGTACCTCTCTTTTCAGTTGCAATGTCTTTGAATATACATTAATTTCCTTTTTTTAAAGATTTTATTTATTTATTTTCAGACAGAGGGGAAGGGAAGGGGAAAGAGAGGAAGAGAAGCATCGATGTGTGGTTGCCCCTCAAATGTCCCCCACTGAGGACCTGGCCTGCAACCCAGGCATGTGCCCTGACTGGGAATCGAACTGGCCACCCTTCAGTTCGTAGGCCAGTGCTCAGTCCACTGAGCTACACCAGCCAGGGCTAATCTAGATTAATTTCTTTTTAAGATATTAAAAGGTGCCCTAAAGTCATGAAGGAAGGTAAAGAGGTCACAGGTGAAGTGGGAGGATGAGCCGGGGAGAGTAGCACAGAGCAGTCGCTTCAGGTCTTGCCCCAGCAAGTTGGAAATAGATCAGAGACTCAGCTCAAGGCCTCAGCTTCTTCTCTGAGTGCTTTCTCCCCGGAAGCCCCCTCTGAATCTGTGCACTGGCACGCTCCCTGGGACTGGAAGAGCACATTTTCCACCCAGCAGTGAGCATTCAGAAGCAGCTTTCATTAACTATCATCCTCCAATTTGGAGTTCTTCTCTCAACTTTACTTCTGTTTTTCTGCTAGCAACAAAAAAAAGCATAGCAGAAAACACCTAAGGGTGGAGTGCTTAAAAAATGGCAGCTGTCTTTGATGAGAAAAATCACCTGTATGGCGGTACCTCAGTACTCTTCGTTAATTGTTCCTGAGCTCATGACGAGTGCCAAGAGCGATGAGTATTGAGCCCCAGACAATGAAGCATTTTCTCTGGCTGGGGGGCATAGTGAGTCCTAAGTTCTAGCAAGTGCGACAAGTCCCGAGTGAGCGCTGAGTGCTGAAACATGTTTTTCTTGTCAAAATGCAGCAAGTATAGGGTGTGATGAGTTTGAAGCCGAGTACTGAAGTATGACCATTCACTTTTGAGATTTTGTAATAATGCAACTAAATTCCACTAAAATGGAGGTGTTACCTGTGTCTCTAGGATAATGTGTGTTAGTATTTCAGTGTAGCTGAAAAATGCCGTGGATTTGGTTGGATCGGAGGTCATCGGCTCAGGAAAACGTGCTCTTTTACTCTTGTATGCCTCATGATGCTTTACTGTGGTGGGAAGAGCACTAAGGTTTTCTTATCTTTGGAACTCACTCAATGGTAGATCATGATAAGGGGAAGGAAAATGTGGGCTATTGCTATCACCATTTGTGTAACATGGCTTTAAAAATTTACATAACCATTTAATTCTCGAGAGGAAAACACAGTTTGGTTTGGAAGTTATCCTCTGCCCTTGATATGTTTACTTTGTTTAAGCCTCACTGAAAATAGATGAGAGATCAGATATGTTTACAGGATGTCAGGTACTGTGGGGTGTAGGGGTGAGCATAGGGCTCTTCAGTCTGATAGGGGTGTGAATTCCGTGATCTGACTGTGTGACTCCAGGCAGGCACTTCGCCCTGTGATAACGCTGCTTCCTGGGCTTCTCCAGTGATTGGATTAACACGGGGTTTCTAGTAGAAAGCCTAGCACAGATCCATAGTTAACATTGGTCTAGTACGAGCAGAGTGGGAAACATTTCAACAGGCTCCCAGAATAATGTAATGAGATATCCATTTGTTCCAGGGAGTGAAACATTTTAAGAAACAGGAAAGCGCATTATTAAACCTGGGTGTTTTTTACTTACCAGAAATTCCGCGAACTTACCAGGAGTATGAAAGCAGTCTGACCTTGAAAATGTTCCTGTTCCAGTTCGTAAATTTTTACTCGTCCTGCTTCTATGTGGCTTTCTTTAAAGGGAAGTTTGTGGGCTATCCTGGAAAGTACACGTATTTGTTTAGTGTGTGGAGAAGTGAAGAGGTAAGAACTCGCTTGAGAGGTGAGGTTTGTGGTCTCAGTAACTCAGTGTTAATGCCTTCTTTGTGCCCAGCACCAACTCAGATTTACTCAAACTGCAGGAGAAGTATGTAAGACACTGTCCACAGAGAATATTGGTCTTAGAACCCTGTCATCCGAGAGACATTCCTGTTCCTTTTGGGCAGGAAGTCATTTTGTGCTTATTGTTCATAGCAAAATATGAGCCGTGAGATGGAACACTGAGTTCTGTGTCCCAGAAGGCTTCCAGCAGAGGAAGAGCGGTACCTTTCTCTAAGCATAGCAGGAAGGGCTCCACCGTGGGTAAAACGCCAGATCAGTGGTTTCCAAACCTGGCTGTGCATTCAAATCACGTGGAGAAAATAACAACTTCCAGCCCTCTCCCAGACACAAAGATGCAGAATTTTCTAAGAAGGAGGTCTAGAAATCTCTTGTTAACACATTCCACAGCTGACTCTAAAGCGTCTGGCCTGGCACTGGTGTATGATCACACTTGGCCTGTTGAACTAACTACCCCTGGGTATCCTGTCAGTATCCATTCCAACCCAAATCTGCAGACTCTGCTCTTCTGGCTGGGGATTTCCTTTGTTACAGAAGTCCATCTTTCATCATTCACTTCTTTTTTTCTCTTCTTGCTTCTGACTAGTGTGACCCTGGAGGCTGTCTAATAGAATTGACAACCCAGCTGACCATAATAATGACTGGGAAACAGATCTTCGGAAACATCAAAGAAGCCATTTACCCGTAAGTATGACTTAGAAGTTTTTGCTTGATTTACGTAACCATCAGAAATTTCCTCTGGAAGAAGATAAAATTCTTTGATTATCATGGTGCCTTTGTTAGCAAGTATTTAAATCAGTAAAAAAAAAAAACCTTCACATTTAATCAACATTTGAATACATTAAGGACATACGGGCTTTTAAATATGCATCTCTGCGGCTTGAGTGATGTTAAGGGAAACGTAATTGTCCCCCTGTCCTGGGAAGATTCTGCTGGGATATGTAAATATTTTATCTTCTGTAGATTATTCTGCATGTTGCATATTCTCAAGATAACAAAAATTAAACTCTGTAAAAGTATCCATTTTTCATGGACACATTTAGGCACAAAAATTGGGCATGGATGCAATACTGATACATGAAAGGCTTGCTCTCTGTTCAAAAGGCACAGCAATAATGAAGACATAAAAAGAAAACCAAAATAACAGCTGATTGCAAATATAAGATGAAAATTCCCCTGGATAAAAAGACAAAGAATCATAAGCCTGCACCCGTGCTAGGCTCCTAGTTAGGAAATGGTAGTGTCAAGTTTATTTAGCACATGCAGCACGAAGTGTGCTGAAAGTGCTCCGTTTAAACAGGTGGCTGGCCAGTTTAACTACAGTGTGCGCAAAAGTAGGTGTACAGTGGTTTATATGGAAAATAACGCAATAATTAATAAATAATACTACAAAAATAAACTGATTTGCATACTCACAACTGTAACCTTACTTTTGTCCAGCCCTGTCTGTTTTAAACCAGGGAATGTGTTCATTTTCTCTTCTTCATGAAAGAAATTTCCCTCCCACTTCACTCCCATCAGCGCTGCACAGTTTCATAGTGCCCCTGGGCTTCTAGCTCATGTACTAACAAAGGAGGAACACAGGCATCCTTTCAAATAGTTGATCACCACATCCCTAATATTGCCATAGGGAAATAACTCCAAACTGTTAAATGTTAAGTCCTGGCTCTCGATTGAGAACCTGAGGGCAGAATAGAGGTATCCCCTGAACCAAACACAAGAAGGAGAATAAATATGCACAGAGAGGGAAAGAGACAGACAGGGAAATAAAAGAAAAAAGGGAGTAAAATTAAGCCTACAAAGCAAAATTCTGAAACTTACGTTGAGATTTAATGCTACCAAGGCTGCTAACAAAATCAGTTTTTAGAAAGTGAACTCACTTGCTAAAAAATTCTGGCAAAGCCTGAAAACATAAAAGGAGGTGATACTGTCATTAAAAAGTATCAGGAAATAATTTGAATACAGATGTAAATGATGTAAGAACAATGAGTATAAAGAATAATCAATTGTATATAAATGAAAAAGGGTACTTCCAGTAAAGAGTATAATAGATGGGATTAGTTACAGACTGAACAAAATTCACTGAAGAGTGAATTAGTGAACTGGAAATCTCCTTGTCGTGCAGTGTGGCAGAGAGACAACAGGACTAGATACAGTGAGAAGAGGCTATATTAATATCTTTCTGAAGGGGAAGAAATATCTACTGTCAACAGATTTCTCACTAAGTAGTATTAGATACAAATGATAGTAGAGCATTTTGAAGATTCTTAATGAAAAGAATGTTCACCTTAAATTTCTAGAACCAGTTTACTCTTATAAAAAGTACAAGTGAAAGCAAGGCATTTTTCAAAGATAAAAGAACTAAGAGTTTACGCGCCAGTCCTGAACTTCATTGGGAGGACACTGAAAGATGTACTTGAGCGAGAAGAGAATACAAAGCTAGAGTGTGGGATGCGAGAAACACTGGCCAGGTGTGAAGTCGTTAATTCCAGAAAAATGAAGTACTTTGATATAAATCTAAAAAATATGTAGGACTCATATGCTGAAAACTACAAAGCTTGATGAAAAAGTTAGATTGGAAGACTCAACATAGTAAAGATGCCAGTTATCTCCCAAATTGATATATAGATTTGTTATTCCAATCAAAATAGCAAGATTCTGTAGATATAGATAAGCAGATTCTAAAATGCATATAGAAGTCAAAGGAACTAAATAGCCAAAACATAAAGAAGAATAAAATGGGAGAAATTGTACTACTCAATTTTAAAACTTAATATGAAACCATATTAATCAAGACAGTGGAATTAGTGAAGGGATAGATATCTAGATCAATGGAACATGGTAGAGACTGCAGACGTAAATCTACACAAATATGGCCATTTTATTTTGATACAGTTGCAAAAACAGTTCACTGAACAAAGAACAGTTTTTAACTGGACTGGAACAATTGGATGTCCATTTGCAAAGTAATGAAATTTGAAGTAAATTTTATACCTCATTCAAAAGTTAACTCAAAATAAATCATGATGATACACCATTTTTTAAGAAAGCAACTAAGAGATTATTATAAAATTGAAGATAACAGTCGCTGTGTGAGGATTTAGGAGTTTGTAATTGGAAAGAAGCACGTAGAAGCCCTTCTGGGAGCCCTGGCTAAGCTCTCTGGAGCTGGGCAGTCTCCTTTTCCTGGTGACTTTCGTTCCATGCATGTCCATCTGTTTGGCATCGCACCAGAATTCTCAGGTGTTCTGTTACCTTTTCACCAGTCTCATCTCTTTGTGTTTTAGTTGCAATATAAGCAGTATACAGTGTCCCTTTTAAACATTCGGTATAGTACTTTATTGTCCTATTTGTTCATTGTTACCAATTTGGAGGGTATAAGTGGTATTTCATTTTAGTCTTATTTTGCATTTCCCCGATTAAGAACATGAATGAGCATTTTATGGCCATGTATATTTTCTCTGCAATGAAATGCCTGTTCATGTTTAACCATTTTTTACTTGTTTATCTTTCTAACTTATTTGTAGGAATACTTTATAACTTGTGGTTTGTGTTTTTGTCTTGTTGGTTATATGTGTCACAAATATTTTATACCATCAGAAGTTTTGTGTTTTTACTGTTTTAATAGCATCATTAGATCATAGTTCCTCAACCTCAGCACTCATTTTGAGCCAGATAATTTTTTGTCGTGAGGGGCTATCCTTTGCATTATAAGACATTTAGCAAAACCCTTGGTCTCTACCCCTTAGATGCCAATAGATTACCTTCTTCCCAGTTGTGACAATCAAAAATTTTTCCAGATATTGCCAGTGCACTCTTGTGGCTAAGTGACTCCCAGTTGGGAACCACCGCTATAGGGAGACAAAAATACATACTTTTAATATAATAAAGTGTATTCATCTTTTCTCTTATAGGTTAGCATATTCTTATCTTATTTAATAAGTCCTTCCCTACCCCAAGGTCAAAAAGATATTCTAATATACTTATTTCTTGATTTTTAACATCATTATCTTTCTCTTTTAAATTCTTAATGCATATGAAAAAGATTTTGTGATTGCTGTGAAGTTCAGCTTTATTTTCTGACACACACACATCTCTCCCTGCTTTTTCAGTAACACGCCCTCTCTCAATGAGCTAGGCTCCTCTCTGTATCTCCCTGTACCTTCAAATGATGTGGCCACCTGCTTACAAGTTTTTCTAGCAAACTGAAATTCAGGCATCAACTAACAAAAGTAGAATATTGTATTCTTCTTGCAAGCTTCTTACATTTCTAAACCTAGATTATTGACAAAATTTTGGCATGCTTGCATGTTTTATTTTGGGGGTGCTTGTTTTGCTCTCTGATTTTATTTTGTTTGTTTGTTTTGAAGACTTAATATTATAGTGAGCTATTTTCTGCATCAATGAGGAAAAAAATAAAACTGATATTTAAAAATGAAAACCATTGTTAGCACTTATTGAGAAGTTCCTCTTCCTCACTTTTCTGGTGTCTATACACTAGTTACGCCACATAACAAGGGCACCAACCACTATTGCTCGGTCTTCACTCTGGGCCATGACTGGTCAGGCCCTGCACCAGTACTGCACTCTCTTAGGACAGCGTTATAATAAATCTCGGTATCTGGTGGGGTAGGTTTTACTGTGTTACTCTGTAGAAATACCTTGGTTATCCATGTTTCTTGTCTTTCTGTGTAAATTTTAGAAACATCTTGTCAGACTTGGCATGAAAAGTTTGTTTTTTGAATAAAATTACATTTGTTTCAGTAATATTGGATTACAATAGTTTTAATAAAAACAGCTACCATTTTTATAATGCCAAGTCTTTTAATTCATGAACGTTTATTTTGGACTTTAATGACTTTGAGATTTAAGTTTCTACATATAGGTCAGATCAATCTCCTGTCAAATCCAATTCTCTACTTTTCATTTCAGTTGCTGTTATAAATGGTATCTTTTAAAAAATTAGGTTTTTAGCCCTGGCTGTTTGGGTTAATGGATTGAGAGCTGACCTGCAAACCAAGAGGTCTCTGCTTCAGCTCCTGGTCAGGACACACGCCTGGCTGGGAAGCCAGGCCCGTAGGGGGCGTGCTAGAGGCAATGTTTCTTTACATTGATGTTTCCCTCCCTCTCTCCTTTCTTCCCCTCTCTCTAAAAATAAATAAATAAAATCTTTTAAAAATAAAAATTATGTTTCTATACCTGTGTTTTATGAGTATAAAGGAAGGAAATATATTGATGTATTCTACTGGTAATTCTAATATTTTTTGTTTAACTCCATCTAGATTTTCTGTGCAGACAATTGAATCACATTATTGTTAATAATTATAGATTACACCTTCACTTCCATTGTTTTACTTTTTCATCTTACTGTGCTGGTTAAGATCTCTAGTAGAGTCTTGAATGTGATCATATACACTCTTACTTTGTTCTTGGTTCTAAAGGGAATGCTTCTAACTTTTCCCCATTAAGAATGATGTTTTCCTCAAAATTTTGCTAGATGTCTTTGATTAGATTTAGGTAATTTCCTTCTATCTCCACCTTTCTATCATAAATAAGTATTTGAAATACTTGAGTAAGTATGTTTTTCTGCAGTAATTGATGTAATTTTGTATTTTCTACTTAAATCTGTTGATAATGCTTTATCACATTGTTTGGTTTTCTGATAAAATGAAAAAAAAAACCTTTTGGTCCTTAAAGTAATCCAACATTATCGTAATGTTTTATGTTTTATAAAATATGGAGTTTAATTAGGTAATATTTTGTTTAGTATTACTACATTTCTTTTCATGTGTTAAATAAGCCTCTTCATTTTCGTTGTTATGCATTTTCTGTTGTAACCAATTTTTCACTTCCTTGAATGTCCTTCTTAGTATCTTAACAACTTAAAGGTCAGTAAATTAAATAGGAAAAAAAACATCTTCTAGAGAAGCTCTCCTCCACTCGTTCTGTAACAGAACTATCTCTGAGTAAATATATTCCATTGGGAAAGTCCAAGTGTTGTTATATTTTCATAATCATTCCAATAAAGAACTTTTGACCTTGTCTTGTATTATGAAAAGAACTATATTTTGATGTGGACTTTAGCTGTATTTGCTCTGTGATCTTGTTACTTTACCTCTCTTACTGCCAATTTCTAGATTTACCACTCTGATTCTCTAACCCTTTTTCAAAACTATTTTATGTGTTTACTTTGATGACTTCCAACAGGTTGGTTCTAAATTGGTGGAGACGCCGAAAAGCTCGGACCAACTCTGAGAAGCTGTACAGTCGATGGGAGCAGGACCATGACCTTGAAACTTTTGGGTCTCTCGGGCTGTTCTATGAATACTTAGAAACAGGTAATTTTTAAACACTTGTCTTGAAACATAGAGTGAGGCTGACTAAAATAAGTGTTTTTTCAGCTCTTAGTATTTCTTTCTGCCTTGGACATAGTAGGTGTTCAATAAATCACTGGACAGTAGGTCAGAAGATAGATGGATTAATGTAGAAAAGATTCATTCAATATTGACTTTACCCACCAAACAGAATGTAGAATGTAGTTTCAAAACACTAATCTCATATATATTTTTCCTATCAATTGAATGTTAATATTGAACAAAACAAAATAAGGACCACTTTTTAATAACTGACTCAAATTAACTTAAATAGCTCTTTCTCCTTTTGTTTGCCTCAGTGATAGCTCAGAGAGAGAATAAGTTGAAAAACATTTTCAGCACAAAACGTTTTAGTGTTTCCTTTATGTAATGCTAAAAGGAAGAAGGATAAAGCAGTTATTTCAGGGAAACCCAGATTGAACACAATAAATCCATAAAATATTGCAAAGGTTGAACAGAGAAGAGATCTTGAGGTGAAATTTTAGGAGAGAGAATGGCGGAGACTGCCTGTGTAGTCTCCTCGGAGTGTCTCCTTTGAGTGATGCTTCTCTGCTTCTCTGCTTCTCTGGTGAAATTAAGGAGGACAGCTTTTTGAACTTTTTCTTAAGGCCCATAAAATCATGATGGAATGAATGAGATGGCCTGAAATTGCTACTGATTCTCCACTGTAGTACACACATGTGATGCCAGGGTTGAAGAAGGTAAATTTAGGACATACAGTAAGAAGTCTATTTTGTTAATACATAGCTGGCTGTAAAATTAGGTAGTCCTTACTTTATGGGGTGTTAAGGCTAATTTTTAATTATAAGTTTTAAATGGATTTGTATATAAATGCATCAGAGAAATGATCACTGAAATTAAAAAAAGAAAAGGTTTCATAAGATTGACTACCATTTATTGAGATACAACTAAATTAATTTATTCTGGGTGTTTCACATACATCATCTCTCATCTTGAAACATTCTACAGAGTCGTCATTATTCACTGCATTTTATTTTAGAGGATAATGAAATGTGGATAGATTAATTTATTTCCCATGGGTCACAAAGATTTTAGGTAAAGATCTAGAATTCACACATGGAAAATTTAAACTGTTTATATATACTACTTCCTCTTAATTTCTTATTTCTTGAGTCAGTAGAGAAGGCAGGAAATGAGGCTATTTGTTCACTGGGTTTAGTAGATGACAAGGCTGATTTTTTATGAGAAAATTTTAAAAGAAAAGCTGAAATCCAGAAATACTCATGATCTACCTAAAAATAGAGGACAAGTGGAAGATCCTTCCTTCCTTCAATGGAAATCCTTTTCTGTATTTCTCATGATTATTTTTGACTCATGTGGGAAGCCCAGACTGCTAGTTGTGTGGATTTTTTTCTTCCAAACATTGTTGGAGACAAAAAAAACATAAAAGGTGAGAGAAGACAGCTGACACAGGTGTTAAGTCTTAATAAGGAGAGTAAAACTGATTTGGAAAGATGTCAAGATATCCCAAAGGACTGGGACCTTAACAAATACTTTATCCCAGGAAATGTGTATTTCCTCTGCCCACATATAATTTATATATATTTCTGATGTTTTAGTACATTTTCTGGTTTATTCTCAAATATATCTTGTTTTTCACTGCCTTTTTATCCATTAGCTTCTTCAAATCTTCAGTAATGTATTCATTCATAAGGCTTCTAGTTGAGTACTTTTATATACCCAGCACATGCTGGCTGTTGGAAGCATAGAAATGAATCAGTCATTGTGCCTGATCTCAGAAAGCACACAGAGTAGCAAGACAGAAAAATTGATTACACCACCGCTGTGGCAGGGCTAGACCAGCATAGACCTAAACATACACTATAATAAAAGACTATGCTTAACCTCCCCCTGTCTATTTTATACCCGCCATTTATGCTTCCTATTCCCTGTTCCATTTCCCCCATTCTCCTCCCTCCCCTCCCTGCTGATAACCCTGCATGTTATCTCTGAAGTACAGAAGCCAAAGAACTTATATGTATGACCCACGGACATGAACTAAGGTGGGGGAATGATGGTGGGAGGGGGGATACAAGTTGAAGGGGGATAAAGGGGAGAAAAATGGGACAACTGTAATAGCATAATCAATAAAATATATTTTAAAAATAAAAGACTATGTTTTACGAAGAATATCTGATCTAACAAGAATAGATGCTTCTTTAGATGCGCAGATCTCAAAGGGAGCGGCAAGTGTGGAACTGAGCCATGCGTGGCCTGTTCCTCCTTCCTGTTTCAGCAAACAGCTAAGTCACTGCTTCTTACGGGGAGGAGAAGTGGGCAGTTGGAAAGAGACCTGGAGTGTTTCGCTGGTATAGATCCTCCCAAAATGCGGGAGGTGGCAGGAGTTGGGCAGAGTGTTCCCTCTTTTCCTCTCCATGATAACGAGTTGCAAATTTTTCTTTTCTCCCTGCAGTAATCCAGTTCGGATTTGTTACATTATTTGTGGCCTCCTTTCCTTTGGCTCCTCTTCTTGCTCTCTTGAATAATGTTATAGAGATCCGAGTGGACGCCTGGAAACTCACTACTCAGTACAGGAGACCGGTGGCTGCTAAAGCTCATAGCATAGGTGTTTGGCAAGACATTCTCTATGGAATGACTGTTATTTCTGTTGCAAGTAACGTAAGTGGACCTGTTTCGGTGGGTGACTGTATTTTGTTTTCTTGGGGATCGGGAGATATGAATGATGCTTAACTCAATCTCTATTTCTGTTGACTTTATCATGGTGACAGTCTAGAAAGATAAAACATTCCTAAACTTTTATGCACGAAACAATGTAGAGAAATTTCTGAATGGAAACTCAGAAAAACAAGGAAAATTTTAAGATCATCCACATGGAAAGCTGTAGGATCACTCTCATTAAAATACCACAGTATAGTTTCATAGCATATGACCAAGTAGACAGGAAACAAGATGGTATAAAGATTTGAACAGTACAATTAAGTCTTGATTATACGTAAAGTTGTATACCACAAACAATACACAACATTTGCCTGTTATGTCAATGGACCACTAAAAATAGAAATAAAAATAGATTCCTCAAAGCATAAATTGTATAATGCATATTCACCTAAAATAATATTATGAAAATTAAAGTTGATAATAAAGTACCCAAAAGGAATAAATAAACATTTAACATTCACACTTCTAAGTCAACTTCATTATATAAAAAGGAAATCATTAAAAGGAAAACCTGTAGGAATTAGCTAAAATCACTGGTACAGAAAAGTTATAGCAATAAATGCTTTTATTATTAAAAAAGAAAAAACTAACTTAAACTAAGGAAAAATGTAAGCTAATCAATAGAAATAGTAAGAATTAATAAAGATATAAACAGGAATAATCAAATTAGAAAACAAACAAAAAACAATGTAATTGCTAAGTAAATCAAGAATTGGCTCATTGAAAAGACAAATAAAATAACCAAAACTCCCAAAAATCTCAAACAAGAAAAAGAGTGACATGGTATAGGTGAGAAAAATTGAGAGACTTGTATGTATTTCATTAAGTTTTAAAATCTATTTGAAATGACTCCTTTTTTAGAAAATGAGAACTGCCAAAATTTATTCAGTGATAGAAAAACTGAATAGACCAGTAGCTACAGAAGTAATAAAAGGTTTTTAAAAATCTACCACTAACCTGTAGGTATCAGAGCCAGGTGGTTTTAAATTGACTTACCTAATAACCTAAAGGAAGTGCATTGCTTATACTATTTGGAGCTTTGGAAAGGATGGGAAAATACCCTTCTTATGAAATCAAATACTGAAATTAGTTGCACTGACCTGTGTGAAATTTACTGGCTCAGGGTCTTCTCTCTCTCCATTCCCTCCCCACCAAACCCATACACACTCGGTCCTAGCGTATGCAGTTGGTCCAGGCAAACGAATCTGGTTAAGGACAGTGGAACTGTGAACGAAACAATGAGAAATGTGGAAATAGAGAGGTGTGGTAGAAAGATCTTGGTTTTGGGCAACAGATACACTCAGGTTCCATTCAACTTAGTCACTTTGTAGCTATGAAATCTTGGACTACTAGTCACATACTGTAAATGAGGTATTTCATGTTTTAAGCCAAAGACTCATATATTAATATAATTAATAATAGCATTTTAATCATTTTGCATCCATGTAGCGCAAGGAACTGATCAATACAAATCAGGCATTTTTCAAACTAGATTGTTAGCTCATGATCTCCCTCTTGTTTTATCCTTTGTAGGCTTTTATTGTGGCATTTACATCGGACATCATTCCTCGTTTAGTTTACTACTACGCCTATGCCACAAACTCCAGTGAGCCCTTGAAAGGCTACGTCAATAACAGCCTGTCGATATTCCTGATAGATGATTTACCGAACCGCACTGCGCCTTCGGAGAGAGGAGACTTCACCACTTGCAGGTTTCCTCTTGTTTTCGTAGGCTTTGATTCTGCCCTTTGAATGTATTTCTTTTGTTCTTTATTTCCTTCATGCCTTACAATGTAAAGGATTTACTTTGGGCAGTACAAATCCTAGATAAATAAAGTACATCAATGCTGGAATTCACACGTTGTAAGATTCTAATCTGGAAACATAGAATGTCCCAAAGTAAGAGAATATTATGGGCAAAGATAACATCAGTTTTGAGTTATCTCTTACTTTCTATTTATTGGAAATATTTCTTAGCAACAAATGCCCCCAAATTGTGATATCTATATACCATGCAGCATAATTGTATTATATATGCATTTAATCTACTTGAACTTAATTATATATCCTGAAAAAAGAATGAAAAGGAAATAAAAATATGACCAGTTCACCATCCATCCCACTTAAATGGTTTCATGCAGTGAGTGTGAAATTGGATTTGTAAACCTACTCTTTCCCCACTTAGTGTCTCATGTCTGTGAAGATCATTTTACTCTAGGATTTAAAGATTTTATATTCATGTAAGATCTGTATATAATATGTATGTAGTTATATTTTATTAGATAGATAGATAGATAGATAGATATGAAGAAAGAAAGAACATCAAGGCCCCTTAACTTAAATCTTGAACCAATGGTTTCATCCTGGATGCCAAAAAAGAAACTGCAGAATGTTGCAGCACAGGCAGACAGAAGCATTGCCATAGTTCATATTTGCATCTAGAGGAATCATAGCGTAGTCTTTCAGGGTACGGTCACTTGCATCATATTTCTTGATGTCCTCACCAGACGAAAACTTTGAAGAATATCAATCTCTGGTAGCTCTGTAGAAAACAATGAGCTCACAAAGTTGAGTGCTCAGAACACTTAGGATAGTAAGGATACCAGCAGAAGGACAGTAAGAAAAAAATGCAGTGTCAGATCAGCCAAGAAAAAATAGAATTTCAAGGAGATAGAATGTCAGGTTTTATTCTCAAAAGATCAAATAAGATGAGGATTAAAATGTCCCTTGCATTTAATTAGAGGAGACAATTGGTTTCACTGCGGTGATGGATACAACTAACTGTGTTACCAGGGGTAGGACGAGAGGGAATGGAGATAGCAAAATTGTCTTTGAAGGGCAAGAGAGAAGCTGCACTTGTGTTTCCTGCTACCTCTATACTACACATCAGCAACATTTGGCCATCATTTTTATTTGTGTTATAGCACAGAGAAATGTTTTAAGGTAGCAATTATCTTACTGGGATTTGACTTTGAGGTTAACTAAAAGGAATAAGAATTTGTGCTAGGTCTCTCTGAAGCTCTAGCTAATTTCTGTATTTCCGTTTTTCAGGTATAGAGATTACAGATATCCCCCTGGTCATGAGCAGAAGTACTTCCACAATATGCAGTTCTGGCACGTCCTTGCTGCCAAGATGACCTTCATCATAGTTATGGAGGTAAGCCCTTCTTAACGTCCATGCCCCTGGGTCCCTCTGCTCCCTTTGGTCATATGTTTCTGAAGGTATCTGCTCAGCAGAAAATTAGCATTATCTCAGTCAATTGTTTTGACATATTTGTTGTCATAAAAAGCAGCATAGGGATGTTTTCAGTATAATGATTGCCTACTATTCGCTTACTATTGTTGAAGATATCAAAGTGACAGGAAAAAAGAAATATGGCCGCATCCCTTGAGGGTCAGGAAATGGGCAGAGAACCTACTGATTTTCCTGAATACCTATTATATAATGCTTCCAGAGGCTATAATAATAACCTTATAATGTAGACTTTATTATTAACCCTTGAAAAATAAATCTCAGACTTAGTAAAATTAGGTATTTGGTTTAGAGATAATCAGCTAATATTAAACCTGGGTTTTAATGACAGATGTCTCACTCCCAGATGTCTGCTCTGTCCACTCTATATTATGTTTCCCCCTCGTGGGATTTCTAGTACAATTATAGATATAAGACATGCAACAAAAAAGAACAGATACAGAGGTGGTGTTTGACTAAGATACAAATTAAGTGTTTTAAGTCATAAAACATGAAAGCCAATAAGGGGGAGATAAATCAGTGTGTGGCACTTTTTCACTCTACAGTAAATCCCACAATGGAAAAGTCTAATGCAAGCACACACGAAGTCTAATCAGTTTTTCCTTATTTTTATACATAAAAATAATTTAAAAATTCATATAATTTTACATGATAAAAAAGACATCAGTCTTCCATAATATTCCTCTGCATGTTTTTCTCTTCCTTCCTTCCTTCCTTCCTTCCTCTCCCTCCTTCTCTCCCTCTCTCCCTCAGTTCTTTATATATCACTCTTTCATTCCCACATTTTTCATTACCTTTCAGTCTGGTAAATTGCGCTAGGAGTCTTTTTTTGTTTGTTATGTTCATTCATTATGCTCACTAATTTTTTAACCATCCCAGGCTCTGACTGAGCATCTTTCCGGGACTTCTCTTCACCTTCTCTTGTATTAAATACTATATTTTCTGCAATCCACATTTCTCCCATTTTTGGATTGCTAGCTTATTTTAATGAAGTGCATCATCCTGTAATCTGTTGAGGAAAATTATGGGCCATCAATTTTTGAAAACTTATATATTAAAAACTTCTTTCCTTATAAATGATTAATTGGCATACAGTTCAGGATTAAAAGTCATTTTTCCTGAAAATTCTTCAGCCAACTTTATTTAGGTATTCCTGAAGCGTCTTAAGACATTGCTCTATTTTCTGTCAGCTTCCAGTATTGTAAAACACGATGCCTTTCTGATTCTCCTGTCTCTGTGATAGTTTTATGTGTCAATAATCTTTGGGAATTCTCTCAGTAGTCCTTCTCTTATGACATTTCACAAGACAGTTTCTTCATATCGGACCATACTCATTGTTGTGGATATTCACTAAACCCTGCAGGTCTGAAAACATACTTACCCTTCAAGTTAAGAAAATTTTCTTGGCTCATTTCTTTTCCAATTTCCTCCTTTTCTCTACTCTATCTTTCTGGGACTTCTGTTATTCAGCTATTATACTTCCTATTTTGAAATTTTAATTATCATTTTTTCTTTCCTATAAATAGATGGGTTTATATCTTTGTCTTTTTATTCTACTGTGCTTTTGCTCTGTTCATTACTCTCATTCCTCTTAGTTCCTATTTTTGTGTTTCAGTCTTTTTCTCTCATGTGAGATACTTGCTTACATTTTTATTTGGTGGTTCTTGGCAATCTGTTCATAGTTAAGACTGAACCAATGAGAGACAATTATAAGCTTTATATTCATACCCAAGGAATGCTGCTACATATACAGATGGTAGAGAGGTTCTGGAAATTCAACTGCTCCTCATACAAATTTTTTAAAGATTTTATTATTTTTCCAGAGGGGAAGGGAGGGAGAAAGAGAGAGAGAAACCTCAATGTGCGGTTGCCTCTCCTGTGCCCTCTACTGGGGACCTGGCCCACAACCCAGGCATGTGCCCTGACTGGGAATCGATCCCAGGACCCTTTTGTAACACAGGCCTGCGCTCAATCCACTGAGCCACTCTAGCAAGGGCTATCCTTATACAAATTTTTAACTAATTCTCTTGTTTTCAGTTCCACCCATACATATGCCTTCAAAGTCCTTAGTATTTTCTTTCCTGAGCTTTTCTAATGATCTAAAACAAAATTGGGTTTTGTCTTATTGGTTTCTACCATCACCACATCACCAATTGCAAGTTTAAGTGCCAGCTTTCTGCGGTCTGGAGTCTGTTCTCATTGTCCCCTCCCTTTTCTTTTTGTTAGTTATGTCATTGTTTAAAATTCATTTTCAAATATTTTACTGGTTTTCAGAAGGGAGCATAGATAAAGAGTATATTCAATAACCATGTTCAACTTCCGTTTCTGTGTTACATATTTTAGAATACATTTATTTGTTTACTATTGGTCTTTAGAGGAAAGTTCCAGGACAGGGATGCCTTTTTTATTTTCTTTGTACCTCATGTGTCAAGCACAGTTTTTTGAATGAATGAAATTATTTGTGGGAACTTCCTGCTGAACACTTGACAATTCTAACAGTGTTTTTTATTTTCTTATGTTTTCTCTAGCACGTTGTATTTTTAGTTAAATTTCTGTTGGCCTGGATGATCCCCGATGTTCCAAAAGATGTTATGGAGAGAATCAAACGAGAAAAGCTAATGACTATCAAGATCCTCCATGACTTTGAGCTTAAAAAATTAAAAGAGCACTTGACAGTTGGTTCTAATGAATTTGTCAAGGAAGTTATGATTCAGGAAAACAAAGCACAGCTGGCTAAATCAACAATCTAGTCAACAAAATGAGTAAGCAGCTGGCTGCCTGTCCAGCGTCACCTTTTCCCTGGGTTAGGGCCAGAGGCCAGAAGTCATGTGTCAACTCTACCCCTTCTCCTTGTTTTTTTTAACTCAGTGTTTTTGTACATTTTTATAGAGGCCAACTTTGTGATGTCAGAAGAGTTCTACTTGTCTGCTCCATTGGCTGGGTCCTTCCTAGGTGTTGTTTTCTGGGATTCTATAAATGATTGTTAAAAGTGCATGTGGAATCAGAATACGGAAAATCATGGAATGTTGCAGTTTGTATTAAACACTGGATTTGGGCTGTCCCGTCACCTTCCAGAGAATCTGCACATTTTCATGGTCTTCTCCTGGGTTGTTTTGTAGCTCTTTCCCATCAAGAAAAATGTTGGGACAAAAAGAAAAGAAGTGAAGGGGCCTAATGAGCCATATTTATCCTGCAATTTTAGACTATGCAAATGAAAAACCAAAATCAGATGACATAAGAAAACTCAAATATTAAATACACTGGGTAAATATCATGGTGAGGGTTTGTTTCTGAAATTGTCCTGGATAAGTTAAGCTTCCATCAGAATCCCAGATAGCCCTTCCAGGTAAATGCAAAATTGATTTTTCAAGAGACTGAACATTGGGTTTCAACAAAAGACTAACAACTCAGTTCTTTAAAGATAACATTTTGGGAAAAAATAATTTCAAGACCAGATTGTCTTATCTGGAAAAAAAGCATTAAGAAGTTATTAGATTGCTTCAGGTCTTCGAGTATATGAAAGCTATTATATAGCAGTAAATGTCTCTTCTTAGTAGTTAAGGAATGTAAGACAAGGCACACTGATAATTCATTGACCTTAATGTAAAAACTTGTTGAATTATTTTGGAAATTATTTGTCTTCTACAATGACTTTTTGCATCATGAAGCTTGTTTGAGCATTAGTTATTTGTATAAGTTAGGTACAAGTTGTTTATGAAATTTTATTTCTTTGCTTAAAGAAATCTCAAATCTTTTAATGCATTTATAATCTATTGTATTGATTCACCCCTTTATACAATGCTCTGTGCCTTGTGTCTGTGCCTTTGACATGCAAGCAGCTGATGATTTGATGTGATGTACCATCTCAAATGTGAGCCTGCTTTAGAGAAATTGTCAGTTTAACATCAATTACAGAGTTTAACACTAAAAATGGATGAACTAAGTAAGAATGAGGTGATAGATTTGATGGCTAATTTTAAAAAAATTGTTGAATTATTTCTCTCAGGCCAATGGCACATGTATGCTAGTTCTTATTCTTCTTTCCCTTAAAAAATTCTTTATATATATTATATATATTTTTAACATTATGGAGTGAGAGATACATTTTAATTATATATTATTTGAATCTCTAGTTTTAAATTAGATTTCAGTTCCAAAAAATTGTGTTTTTTAATTGTATATGAAAAAAGAAACTTCATTGTAGTTTTTTAAAAGTAGTGTTCATTATTTGATGCTAATATATTTTTATGGAATTGTCATTATTAAGTGTACGACAGGCAGTATTACCTAATAATCAATATTAAGTGTTTAGATCTGAGGATTAGGAATTTTATAAGAATATGAGAGAGTGATCCCAGTATTAGCAGTAATGATTTGGCATCTGTCATTTTCATATATCTTGTGAACATTTTTAGTAATTTGACATGGTCTCATTCTTGAAGCATGGTTTCACATGTGAAGAAGGTACTTTTCTTGCTTGAGAAAACCGGTCAGTGTTACTGTTGAAGAAGCCATCAATATGTATTATGTTTGGCTCGTTAAATGAAACTCTGCTTTACTACGATGTTGTATTGTACATTGTGCACAGCTCTTACTGCTTCCTTCTTGGGTGCTAATAAAAATAAGAATGTGGATGTTGGCTTCCTATAGCTTTTAATTTTTATGGACTGTCAGTATTTATAGAGCTTGATTATAAGAAAAGGAAGACATTTATCTCACAAAGTTGTCTGTTCATTGCAATCTTAAACCAACTCAAGTGTTGGGTTTTTAGGATATATGGAGGACAAGAGAGGAAGTAGCAATTTTAAAATAAATTAATGTACTTATGACTGGTAGATATTTTTCTTTTAAAATATTATTGATAAATATTTGTATTCATGTTTTTTCTACCAAGAAGTTTCTCCTAGTTTCACAGATTTTAAAATGAAATACAAGTATCCATTACTATTCTAAAAGTTAGCCCAAGTCCAAAGCCAAATCAATTCAGATGATTTGTCCTACCTAATTAAACCCATTTGTTATTATGGGAGGACTTAATTAAGAGCATCTGACTATCAAGTGTAAGCTGATATTTAGCTGCATGGCAGATGTTTTTATCATCCAATCAAACCCATAGTTACTTTTTCAGAAATGTTCCAGGAAACATTTGAGATTTTATTTGAAATAATTTTATGTGAAAAAGCTGAAAAATACATAACTCTTTTCAAATGTCATCCCTTATCCTTGTCTTCATCAGTTTTCCTCTGAATACAAGAAGCAGAATCCACTTTAAAACATTTGTTTTAGAGTAATCCATCAAAAAGGGAATATTTTAATCAAATTGAATGCTGTTTTATTTTGCTGCATCTCATGACTACTGGATTTAACTTTCTCCTTTTATCTAAACCATTAAGCAGTTATCAAGGTGAAGAAGGAAAGAAGATGATAAAGAAGAGGAAGAAGGAGACCAGAGAGTTCTTATGAACTTGTGCCTGTTTCCACGGGCAGACAGGGGTTGTCACGGTGCAGCTGCTGGGGGAAAGAAGAAGGTCTCTTTCCTAAGCTGTGTACTGAGGGTGAAAGAAAGACCAAGAAAGTTCAAGTTGGAAACTATTATGTGTCAAAGGAAAAACTGATTCCAGGTGATTTTTGCGGTATCAGATGCTACGTGTAGCCCTGGATCTCTGTTAATTGACTCCAATTGAGGGAAAGGAATTTGTACTGCTCATGCAAAAGGGGAATCAACTGTTTTTGAGAGGACCTCTCTACTAGTTGTTTTTAATTAGCAATAGTTGTTATCTCATCAGATAAAGTTATTAAGGAAAATAGCATTGAAGGAAGTACCATTGACCAGGCTTACAATTCTGCTACCATGGTTGCTTTAAGTTTCATATTATTTTTTCTAGACAATTATTACTTTTCTCCTGTATGTATAATATCAGTTAACTATATCAGTTATTCTACCATTATGTAAGAATTTATGATAATATATTAAAGGTAACATGGTTTAATGTGTGTGAGATACCTGCTTTCATCCCCCAAAAATATTTGATTAGGTGTGTCTTTCCTGTAAGTGATTATATGCCATGCTGTTAACCAAGAAAATAAGTTTTTCTTTTTCTTTTTTCTTCCAATTTGTGTGTGTGCATGTGTGTGCGTGTGTGTGTGTATGAAGAAGTCAGTATACAGGGAAAGTTGCTCCAAAGTAATAAATCTTGGTAGATTCACATTCACTGCATTTTGACATGAGCTCAGTTTGTTCTTATAGTAAAATGTTGATATAATTTTTTCTGAATTTAAGAGTTCTAGGAGTTTTTACATCATTTTTTATTTAGGGGCATTAAAATGCATTCTGTGTAACATGTTTAATTCACAGAATTACATGTTTGTCATATTTAAATATGCAAATCCCTTGAAATAGAGGTTGGATGGCCCAGAAAAACTGAAGATGATAGTTTTGTTTTGCCTCTTTTTCTGTTTCGTGAGGCAATAAAGGTGAATAGAAAGACCCAAGGACATAAATAATATGTTGAGATATTTTCTGAACTTTTTCTAGTCTAGTCTTGCCCAATAAGAAATGCACAGCTACCTCCACTGGACTTGTCTGGGCTGCTTGTGAGAAGTGAGTGTCCCTGGGCCCTCTCCTGGGTCTCTAGGAACAGAATGAAACTCTGGGAGAGGAGCCGTAAAAAAATCTTCAGGATTACCTTTTGGGGGCATGAGACTGATAAGAATTTCATAAAAATGCCAAATTCCCTAGCCTCAATCATTTTCTGTGATAAAGTCAAATATTCATTTGCCATTCCAACCCATTAGGGAAGTATGCCAACTCGTGTAGAGTCAGGATTTCCAAATCTGTAGAAGTCCACCGGTCCTGCAGTGTGCAGAAGTAATGGAAATCTTATACCTTAAGAGCCCTAGACCTGTAGTTTCTACTTCGTTAAAGAGACAGAGGATAAGATAAAATGTGTTCAAGAAAAGAGAAGTGCATACAGGCCAGAAATTAAGGTGAATACATCACGGTCTAAGTATTTAAAAGAACAAATACCCCTGGCTGGTATAGTTCAGTGGATTGAGCACAGGCCTGAGAACCAGAGGGTCACTGGTTCGATTCCCAGTCAGGGCACATGGTTGGGTTGCGGGCCAGTTTCCCCAGTAGGTGGCACGTGAGAGGCAACCACACATTGATGGTGCCTCCCTCTCTCCCTCCCTTCCCTTCTCTCTAAACAATAAATAAATAAAATATTTTTTAAAAAAGAACAAATAGATTCTTAGTATTTAATCAGGACAACAAAGCTACTATGAATATTGTAGAGTAAAGGATTTGGTATTATAGAAAAGAGGCCTTTTGAAGTTGTGGCAGGAACTGGGAAGTAAGACTTGAAGGGTCAGTGAAAAGACCCTGCAGCTTTTGAGAAACCCTGCCATATGTGGACAGATTGAGCTGACGCGGGTATTCAAGTGCGGACATGAGTCTGGGGAGGAAAGCTGTTGAAGTCTGGAAAGCATTGCTTCTGTGTAGCTACTACTGTGAGTCTGCAGCCACACCCCACTTACGGGCTTGGGGCTGCCGCTGGTCGGGAAAACCTGGACATTGAGTGGAAAACAGTAGCAACAAACTGGAGCCCAGTGGATGGTTCCCTTTCTGTGTGTCCTTCACGAGGTCCGGCCTCAGAGACCTTCAGAGAGAAATAGCTGCAGCTTCACTTCTGTCTTCCTCTTGCAGATCTAAATTGACACCATATAAGAAAAAGACTACTGGTAATGCAACTCTAGCTTAACCAAGTTGACACCGTACAAACTACCATGTAGATAAACAAATAAAAAATTTTTGACTGTTTATTTGAACAGCATGATTAAAAATCAACTTAATTTGCTTTCATAGAGTATTGTACTAAATAACTGAAAAATAACATTTCTTTTCAGGCATATTCTAAACATTGAGAAAAATCTGACCAAGTACCAGGCCATTAAAAAAAAAAATTCAAACGACTAAATTAGATCATTTTCTCTGACCACAAATGAAACTAGAAAACAAGAAGATAGCTAGGAAAATAATGTAAGAAATTTTGGAATACATATCAAAAAGTTAATCAACATGGAATTTCAAAAATAATTTTAATTACATGGTATCAAATATACTGTACAGCTCAAATTGTGTGGGCACACTGGATACCTCTTGAGGGTTATTTTTAGGGGAAATGTATGACCTTTAAATTTTTAAAGAGAGAGAAGCAAGACAAGCATCAAAAGAAGTTAGAGAACAGCAATGTAAATTTTTAAAAGGAAGGAAAATCAGTTTTAGGCAAAATTCATGGAAAGCATCAGAAAACATTGTTCTCAATGTAACATGTTAGATTCATCCCTTTCATAATTAGAAACAAGAAATTACACTTTCAGGAATAATACCCTGAACTTTGTTAAGACCACTGAAGCCCTGAAAAAAAAAAACTAGAAAAATTGGCTAAAATGTTTTTAAAAATTGATTGAAAGTATCAGAAAATTATAAAGCATAGACAGAAGGCACAACAGAATATAACCCAAATTGTGGCCATTTATTGGGTTGGCCAAAAAGTTCATTTGTTTTTTCCTGTAAGATGACTGTAATAGTGGTTAGTTGTCTTTGACTTCATTCAAAACAATTTTGTTAGATTGCATTGTGACAGCTGTCATATCAGTGTGCATTAAAAAGACCAAAATTGGTGAATTTTTGTGTAGCCATTTTAATATTGAAGATGGAAGAAAATACACATTTTCAGCATATTATGCTTTATTATTTCAAGAAAGGTAAAAATACAATGAATGCAAAAAGGATTTGTGCAGTGTACGGAGAAGGTGCTGTGACTGATCAAACATGTCAAAAGTGGTTTTTGAAGTTGTACTGGAGATTCCTCGCTGGACGATGCTCCATGTTTGGGTAGACCAGTTGAAGCTGATAGTGGTCACATTGAGACATTGAGAACAGTCAACATTATACCACATAGGAGATAGCTGACACACTCAAAATATCCAAATCAATAAAGTTGTTGGTAAAAATGAATTGATGTGTCTTTTATTTTATGGAAAAAACTAAACGGACTTTTTGGTCAACCCAATAGAACCAACATCTAGGAAAGAGAAAAAACAGAGGTAAGCCTGCATTTGTGGCTGTAAAATAAACACTTGAATAATATTCAGAATCACTAGTAGTCAGGGAAATACAAATTAGTCACAATGAGATACCTTTGCCCACTTTCTAGAATGGCTAAAGTAAAATAAACCTCTGTACCCAAGGTTGGCAAGGATGGAGCTACTGAAACTCATGCGGTTGGTGGGAATATAAAGTGATGTAATCGCCATTGTTTTGGAAACAGATTGGCAGTTTGTTTAAAACGTTAAATAGGTACTTGCCATGTGACCTAGCAATCCCAAGAAAATAAGAACATATACCTCAAAAGACTCATACTGAAATATTTATAGTGTTATTAATAATGACCATTCATAAACTTCAAGGTCCAGCAACAAACTGGTGTATACATGCCAAGGAATAGAATAAAAAGGGATTAATTACTTACATTTTTAACAACATGGGTAAACATAAAAGCTATCATTCTGCATGAAAGAAGTCATATGCCAGAGGCATACACCAATAATAGTAAGTTCTAGAACAAACAAAATGGATCAAGGGCACAGGGCTAGATGCAGAGACAGGCAAAAGGCACGAGGAAAGATCTAGGGATGAAGGAAATGTTCTACTCTTGATCACGGTTGTTACATGGGTGTTCATTTGTCAACACTCATCCATCCCAATGTTTCAAATGAGTGACACCTATAAGTTAGTTATATGTCAGTGGCACTAACTAAAAATTTTAAAAATCCTGAAGTAGATATCATGGAGCATTAAATATATAGTCATAAATCTTGCTAGTATTTGGCCAAGCTGGGGTTCAGATCTGTGTTTCTGATTCTTAAATTGGTGCTCCTAACCAAAACAATAACCAATATTAAGGATAATATAGATGGATGAAAAATTCTATGGGCTCAGAAAGTATCTAAATCTGTCTTGGTCTCTATAGTAGAATCTGTGGTTCTCATAAAATAGCAATTTGGTGATGACAGTCCACACAGTTGATGCTGCAAAGAACAATGTCTGCTCTCTTCCACACTTGACCCTGAGGCCACCAGGGTGCTCGCCGTTCGGGAGACAATCACGCCGCTGCACCCGGTAGCTCCATGCCTCAACACATGTAGAATGAATGGGATGTAACGATCACTTATGTATTGTGTGCTTACCATTAAACACGTTTCGTTCTTACATTATTCCTGTATTTGAAATATTAGTATCCTGTTGAACTAGTGAAGAAATTTACTCAACAGGTAAACTAACCTACCTAGGTATTGCTAATAAATGCCAGAGAGGATTTTTTATTTTTATGAAAATACATTTTATTCAATCAAAAATGAAAATATTAATGATGACAATGACATACAGTGCCATTTATCATCATGCCAAGCACTCCGTTATCTGCGTTATTTTCATATATTTAACAATGAACAATGGGTTCACCGTGTTTTCATTGTTGACTTAATCGCACAAGTACTTGGAAACCAATGTACAGCTGACCCTGAGCAACGCAGGGCAGAACTGTGTGGGTCTGCTACTACATAGATGTTTTTCAATAAGTATACTGTCCGCACTCTGTATAAGAGGATCTAGACTCAGGGCTAAATAAGACTGGTTCTTAATGACCATGCTGTAGTTTCCACTTTGTGCCCACTTCATGTATTTGTATTGGGGGAATTTCTGAAAAATAAAATGTAGTGATAAAGTTCCAACATTATCTTCTGGTAGAGCAGGTTGTTTTTAACTGATGGCACTTCCCATCCCTGAAAACTTTCTTTGTCCCCAGGCTGCAACCCTTTGAATCTTTTATTGCTACTCTATTTGTCACAAAATTTTCTAAGAATATTTTTCTAGATCCACTCCAGTATTCTGGCAAAACCTAGCCTTCCTTAGAAACTTTAGGCCCTGGCTGGAGTGGCTCAGTTGATCGGAGCGTCATCCCACAAAGCCAAAGGTCACTGTTTCCATGTTTCCCTCTCTCCCTCCCTTCCCCTTTCTCTAAAAAATAAATAAATATTTTCTTTTAAAAGAAACTTCATTGCTAGAGTAGTGGGGATCAAAAGGGAGAAAAATGCTTTTGCTTATGTGCTGGGCACTATGCTAAATTAAGCTCTTTATATGTCATGTACTGTTTCTTTTATCTGTCAACACAATTTTGTTAAATGGAAGTGAAATGAATTACCTGCTTCAAAAAAAAATAGTTTACATAGCTGCAGGTTTCAGTTGCAACACAAATGACTTGTGAAGGCTGTCCTGGAAGATTCATGACACATTGCGCTGACATACTGGGTCAGAAATGATTAATTTTTATTCTCACAAACAGTGTGAAAACAGGAGGCAGGATGCTAGAGAAAGCGAGTTAAGGGGAAGCAAAGATACTAACAGGGGCTGTGGGACAGGTGTCTGCAGGTTCCACACACCATGAACCCAACTGCAGCATGTCAGCAGCAAATGGCTTGGGTGAGTCTGATGCATCATGGGTCCTGAGAGAGCAGGGCCTGACGTGCGGGAATGGGATGTCTATCACCTGTGTCCCTGCAGCAGGAAGACTGCAGGGTAAGGGAGAAGTGGGCTGGAAGCACCGTGCTTTGCTGATAGTTTCTTGTCTTGGCAAAATGTTCCTTTTGGAAAGATAGAGGAATCACTAACATACTGAAGGGAAAAAAATTGCAAGCATTAGCTGAAAGAGTTTTTAAATAAGATGACAAATGGGATTTCACTTAAAAACAAATCAGGTAATGTGTGTTCTTCATCACTTGCTTTTCATACTGGACCTGCAATTTAGATTAATCTTTTCTTTCTTACATCCTACATTATTTTTGTTCCTTTATTGTTTTGCTCTTACTCTTCCCTTCTTCCTTACCTTCCCTTAACTCCCTCCCCCCTTTTCTTTCTCTTAGTCGTTTAATCATCTGCTCTGAGCACCCAGTGAAACGTCTCACCACTGATAACTGTCTCATTCCTTGTTTGGAGGAGACATACGATGTTCTAACCTGCTTCTTCTGGGGCCAGTTCTGCAGAGTCAGGATGTAAGGTTTTGAAGTAACAAAAAAGATGATGTAATTCCTTTGTTGTACAGAAGCCTGTGCTGCAGCAGCAATTATCCACCAGCTTTTACATAGTGATTTTTAACCATTTTCAACTTATTTATACCTAGAGTTTATCAATATATGCATATATAACAATATCTTTACTCTCATATTTTATTGAAATTTTAACAAGCAATTAGCATGAGATAGAATAAAAAAATATTATAACACAGATGAATAAAACTTGGTGGGAAAAGGAGACAGGAAGGACGTCCAAGGAGATTGAGGCTAGATCATCGCAGACACGCCAGTCCACACTATTGGCAGAGAATTGAAGCCACATACTACGGAGTGAGAGGAAGCGGGTTGCATGAACCGCATGATCAACATGAGCCCATTTCAGTTAGGATAGCTATTTCACTGGGGTGTAATGGTCTAACGAGACATTTATTATCTCAGATACAAGAAGTCTTACAGGTAGGCAGTTCCAGGGCTTGCTCATTGTTTTAATTATACCAGCAAAACCACCAACTTATTTTTTCTTCCACTCTGTCATCCTTTACTATTGGTTTTTATCATCATTTTCATCATTTCATGTTACCTCTCTGCTGTATTTCTAATTGTCATGGTTGTATTTGAAGCAGCAAGAGGGTGTGTTAGACAGGAACCTTAGCTGAAAACAGTAAATTCACTCATGCTGGTTTAAGCTTAGAAGTAATTCACAGTGAACTCAGCAGCCCAGGAAACCATTGGAAGGGTGGGGGTAAAGACCCTCAGTTCAGCTTCTAGGAGAAAATTTCAAAATCCGACTGCAAAACACACCCAAAACTTCAGCCACTGCCACGGCTCTTAGCACTACATTCCAGAAACCTGGTTTACTGAAACTTGAGTTAACCACTAAGCCTGCATTGACAATGTCACCCTAGCCCATAGGGTGACAAATAACCCAGGTTTGCCAGGTACCGAGCAGGGTCCTGGAGACACAAGACTTTTAGTGACAAACTGTGAAAGCCCTGGGCAAACCACCACTTGGAAACGGCCACCATTGCCACTGAGGATGCCCACACCCAGGCACCTCGACCATCAACCATCTACCATCTACCATAACAAACGGAAGCTCAACGGTGCTGCCGTTCTTATGAGGGTGGTGGGTAGATGGGCTCAGGCAGTCAGTCCGGTTAACAAGATTCTCACTTCTGTATCAGGGAAGCCGAAAGATGGTGGGCAGTCATACAGTCCGTGTCTACTTCACAGGCTGAGGGGCTGTGGTTAACCACAAATGTGAGTGGGGGAACCAACTAGCGATGTCTGCCACAGGACGCAGGTAAACCTGTACCTTTTCCATGTGGACACCAAGTGTTATCTGCAGCAGTCATTTTCTTGCTGTTTTTTTTTTCTTAAAGATAAGGTCTGCAGATCATCAGCATCAGAAATCCTTCCAATTTTTTAAAAAAATTCCTGATAGTTTAAATTTAGAAGCCTTGACCCACCCTGGAAATATAAGTCACACTCCCTGGTAGACGAGGCCTGAGGGGAATCTGTCAGCCCTCCCACCAGGTCCCCGCAAAAGTAGACTAAAAAGCGGTGTGATTCATGACTCCCTTTCACAAGAAAGTGACATTTCCACCAGAGTTTTAAACTGGGTCAGCCTGATGGCAAAGCTGTGCCCCTGAATTGTCACTATGCTGTAGAGGCAAGGCAGAAATAAATATTGCATGTTCTTCCATGGGCATATTTGTCCCAGAACACCGATCTATTCTTAGGGTAGTCAATGACGTTCTTTTAAATTTTAAGGCAGCCTTTATTGTTTTTGCCCCCTAGACTGTAGAGCAGCACTGAGCTACAAAGTCCTGCTGAGCTTCTAGCCCTCCTCACACGAAGGCACTGCTGCCTGAAGTCGCACTCCACTGTTAAGGAACCAGACTTGCTCATTCCGATCTTTGTCCCTGCCTTCCCAGAAGCCTTTTCTCCAGCTCCAAAAGACGCCCCTAGGGCTAGAACCAAATTGAATTCTCTGAACTGCTTTATTTTAATTCTGGTTCTAAATGGGGTTGTAAAGGTCACAATAGAGGAAATTATTTGGGGGCAATGGTGTGGCAGCTCTTTCCTTGGGCTTTGTAGCTCCTTTGGTTCGAGAAAATCTCTAATGAGAACAAGGTCACTGGAGCCTACTGAATTGTTACGCTGTTCTGTGGCAGAGATTACATTCCTAGATTTGGCCAATAACCTGGCTCATTCATTCACTTACCCAACTAGATGCCAGAGACTAAAACATATATTAATACTAATTAGCAAGGTTTAAACACCTAGAATGTGCCGGGCACTGTGAGCTATATGTTTTATATACAGGATCTCGTTTAATCCTCACAGCATTTGCTCAAGGTAAGTAATGTTCTTATAGCCATTTCATATGAGAACACTGAGACTTCAGCAGATTAAGAAACTCACCCAAGGAGGATTCAGCCACAGGCAACCTGAGTCCTTATCTTACTAAAGGCAGTTCTTGTCCCTATGGTGTGTACAGCTTAATGGGGAGTCAAATATTAAATATTAATGACCTAAAATGCATTCAATTATTATTTGATGAAAATAATCATTATGTGAGGTCTGTCCAGAAAAGGTCCAGCTATTGTTAATATAATGAAAATGGCTTGCGAGACTTCGATGTAACCTGGCAGCCAAGAAGAGTGGACTGGAATGTACATGCGTGAATAATGATGATTTCACTGCTCTAGTCAATGGTGGGTGGTAGATGCTGTTCAGTGAGCATATGTGGCTGTCACATTCAAAATGACTGAGCAAGCAGAGTAACGAATCTGCATCAAATTTGGCGTTAAGCTTGAATGTTCCTCTGCAGAAACTATTTGGATGACTCAGGAGGCCTCAGCTATGGGCAACGGGTGATTGGCAGCTTCATGATGACAACCCACCCACTCATGCATCACATCTCGTGCAGAGTTTTTGGTGAAACATCAAATCACTCAGGTGTCTCAGCCCCTCTACAGCCCAGATTTGGTGCCCTGTGACTTGTGGCTTTTCCCCAAAATAAAATCACCTTTGAAAGGGAAGAGATTTCAGACCATTGGTGAGATTCAGGAAAATATGACAGGCAGCTAATGGAGATTGGGAGAACTGCGTGAGGTCCCAAGGCGCCTACTTTGAAGGGGACTGAGGTATCATTGTCCTATGTACAATGTTTCTTGTTTCTTGTATCTTCTTCAATAAAGGTCTCTTTTTCATATTACGTGGCTGGACACCTTCTGGACAGACCTCATACGATTGTGTTAAGGGCTGAAATGAGAGGTTAAGGACTTTTAGATTTTCTTGAGGATGTCAGAGAATGTCTCCCTGAGAAAGTGACACCTAAAACCAAGATGAAAATATTTTGAAGGAGTTACATAAAAAGTGAGATGATCCTGAGCTTTCCAGGCAAAGAGACCTGCCCTATGAAATGAAAAAAATGAAAGAAAAAGCCAACGTTTACTGGTTGATTAATAATAACCAGACTATACAAAGCCCTTTATAAAGATTATCTCTTTTAACCCACACAGAAACTCTTTCAGATAAATATTATTATAGTCACTCATGCAGAAACTGAAACTGGGCATAATTAGTAATATGACCAATGCCACACATCCAATATGAAGAGGGCAGGGCCTGGATCTGTGAGATCTAGCTGTAAAACATATATTCTTCTTAAAATTGTTGTGAGAAGGAGCCTTATTCATATTTGTTGTGGATTGAATAGTGTCTCCCCCAAATTCGTGTGAACCTAGACCTCAGAATGTGACCTTACATAGACCATCAGCTGAAATTTGGGCCTTCAGATAAAATCATTCCTGAGTGAGGGTGAGCCCCAAACCCAGCGACCACTGGCCTTATAAGAAGAAAGGACACAGAGACACAAGAAGAAAACAATGTGACGACAGAGGAGAGATCTGAGTGTCACATCTCTAAACTAGGGAGCTATAGGGGTTGCCACACACCACTAGACCCTAGGAGGGAAACATGGGTGATTTCTCCCTCACAGAAGGAACCAATCCTGTTTGCTTCTTGAGTTTGGACTTCTAGCTTCCTAAGCTGTAAAAGAATAAATTTCTGTTATTTCAGTGTCGTAATTTGTTATGATGGCTCTAGGAAACTAATATAATACCCTTCGCCACAAGAGGAACCTATTAGTAAAGATTAGGAGGATTGGTTTATTCAGCTCTGTTTGCTGTTTATAAAGTTTGTCAGGTATTATGGCAAGACTTACAGAAAATGCACATGATGCCCATATGGGATTCACTTTCAAAGACTGAATGGTAGAAAGAGACAAGTGTCATATAAGAAGTTTAGGTAAATAACAATAGCCATCAATATGATGATTGTTCTCATATATTAAGTACCTTCGTGTCCGGCACTGTGAGAGGTGGTTTACATGCATTATTTAGTTTAATCTGCTAAAGGTAGCTACAACTTATTCCATTTAACAGATGAGAGCCTGAGACGATGAATTTTAATGACATTATCCACAGTTGTACATTTCTTCCAATGACATGGCTAGAGTTCCATTTCTAGTGAGGGGATAAAGGAAAGAACCTCATGAAAGATAATGCATTTGGTCTGGGTCTTTTTTTGAGAAACCAAGGGACCGTTAACCCTTGGTTTCTCTCCTTTTTAAAACGAAGATTTTATTTATTTATTTTTAGGGAGAGGGGAAGGGAGGAAGAGAGGGAGAGAAACATGAATGTGGGGCTGCCTCCTGCGCACGCCCTACTCAGGACATGGCCCACAACCCAGGCATGTGGCCTGACTGGGAATTGAACTGGAGACCTGTTGGTTTGCTGGCCTGTGCTCAATCCACTGAGCCACACCAGCCGGGGCTGATCTGGGTCTTGAATGATGAGCAATGTGGACACTGGTGGATGGACGGAAAGGGAAATGGAATTAGGTTGAGAGCGACGTTGCGGATAATGGCAGAAGAGCCGGGAATGGGGCTTCTGTGAGCAACAGCGTGTTCTGGTTCATGGAGTTCACACGAGGGAAAGTGGGAATCAACTTGAAATGGTAGCAGCAGCACAGTCGTTGGCCAATGAGCAGGCATCAGGAAGAATGGGGGAAGTTGCCTATAATATTAAATGTTATAAGCAAATATTTTGAAAGCTGTAAAGAAGCTAATATTTTCATCTTCCTAATGTTGTTTGGTAATTACTCCTATGTGACCCTACCCCCTTTCCATTGTTTTTAATTTATATTCTAAAACTTGGCTCTGTTTATTCATTTTTCTTTCACTCATGCATTTATCCATCCACATGCATTTAAGGTGATAGATCAAGATTCTTTCAGCTGCAAGTCATGGAAACTCCAGCTCAAACTGGCTTACATGTTAATTAAAAAGGATTAATTCACTCAAAAATTTGGTAACTCAGTTCAGTTACAGAGCAGGTTTTAGGTGTGGTGTGAGAGATCTCTGACGCTCTTTCTCCACGACATACGACGGGAAGGATTGGCACTGAAAATCCAAAGAGTCTCGGTGAATGACCACGGCCTCTCTATTTTACACGGTAACACCGCCCACTGTGGTTCTCACCACAGTATAATGGTGATTTTACCATTATCATAATCCCACCGGTAGGCATGAAAAATTGTGTAAGTTGTGACACAACTTTTAAATACCAATGTATCTGCCACTTTCTTTTTATGTTCCTAAAGAAGCCACACATACAATATGAAAATCATTTGAAACACGTTTACCTGTTACCTTTAAACAATTTAAATCGACCTGCTTTAGGTCAGCCTTTTCAACACAAAGAAATTTTTCCCTTTTATGACCACTAGAGGGAAGCAGGTAGAAAATATTTATGGTCATCACTGTATTTCATTTGTTGTTGTTACTGTTTTTACTTCTTCAAAATTATAATTAAAGTAGGCTTTCAGCAGCAAAATATTTTGTGTTCTCTAGGTGTTTTCAGCCAAGTAGGGACTTTCAATAATGTTAGATGCTTTCCTTCAAGGAAGGTGGTGTTTTACAACCTGGACTGACAAACATATGGTACCCAAAGGCAGAGACAGAGTCAGTAACCCAGGGCGGTGAAAGCAAACTAGGATTTTCTAGGATCCAGAAATAGACAGACATTTCAGTCAAGCATGATTTCATCAGACCTCCAAACTATGACACATTATTTATCATTTAATCTATTTATTTTTCTCTAAAATACCTTTAGTTGTGGTGATTTCTGCCTTGGTCTTTTTCATATTAAAGAATATAATATTCTTTTTATTCCCTTTACAAGTTGCATGTTTTCTATTCTTAATTTTCCCCAATATTTCTTTAAACAATCAAACATTTTATTTTAGAAAAAATTTTTTTTGAGATCTAATGCTTTCAAAGACCTTCTGTAGTTTATTTCATTACTCTATGTATGTAGTGTGGGGCTCAAAAATAGAAAAACTGTTCTGACAACGAGAAACAGTATTTGGTCTTCATTCACTTCAAACCTTGGATTTTTTCCAAGGCACAATGGCATGTAGTGAATAGGGTTTTTTTTGTTTTGTTTTGTTTTTGTTGTTGAGTACAAAACTAAAGAACTGGAATTAAATGTATAAATCTTTGCAATGGTGAGTTATACAGCATAAGATGAGCACAAACAGGACGCACTGCATCAGTGATTATGCACATATGTTTTTGGTAAGTAGATATATATTCTTCAGGTTATAATGTGCATCTATTTAAAACTTCCTGCTTCCAGTTTTTTAATCAGACAGATCACAGAGAAATCAGAAGATATTTTGTACTAGGTCACTAAATATAGCAGTGGAGAGGATTAGATGTTATGTACACAGATATGGGTGAGATTAAATTATTTCTCCTATCTCTGGCCCTCAAGAAATTCTCTAATTATAATTTCTTGGAAATATCTCTGAGGCTATCACTACAAAGTCAAGTCAAATGAAACTGAACTAAAAACTGTCCCCTTCAAGACCATTGATAAGAAAAAAAGAGACTGATGCCTCAACCTGGAAAAAAATGTATGATCAATAGCATGTATATTGATTTAGAAATTCAAAGTCAAAAAAAGCCATATTGTAAAAAAATCTTTTTCAAAGCAGTTTTCTCTTCAAGAAAACTCTCTACATTTATTATAAAAGTTATAAAACTCTGCTGAATTAATTAACTTACCCCAGAAGAGGATCAAACCCACAATAGATACCAATATCTCTTGAGTAAATTTTTGCATAGTTGAAATAGCCATAGCAATCAGACAAGAAGAAGATATAAAAGGTATCCAAGTTGTAAAAGAAAAAGTAAAACTTTCTTTATTTGCAGATGACATGATACTGTATACAAAGAATGAGGATTCCACCAAGAAGTTACTAGAACTGATAAATGAATTAATTCAGCAAAGTACAAGATACAAAATTAATATCCAGAAATCAGTTGCATTTTTATATGCTGATAATAAACTAACAGAGAAATTAAGAAAACAATCCCATTCACAATAGCTTCAAAAAGAATAAAATGCATAGGAATAAATCTAACCAAGAAGGTAAAAGACCTGTACTCAGAAAATTATAAGACACTGAAGAAAGAAATAAAAGAAGATGCAAATAAGTGGAAGCACATACCATGTTCATGGATAGGAAGAATTAACATCATGAAAATGTCCATACTACCCAAAGCAATCTATAGATTCAATGTAACTCCTATCAAGATTCCAATGACATTTTTCACAGAACTAGAACAAATACTTCAAAAATTTATGTGGAACCACAAAAGGCCCCACATAGCAGCAGCAATCCTGAGTATAAAGAACAAAGTTGGAGGAATCATTCTACCTAATATTAAACCATACTATAAGTCTATAGTAATAAAAACAGCATGGTACTGGCATAAAAACAGACACATAGATCAATGGAACCGAATAGAGAGCCCAGAAATAAATCCACACCTTTACAGTCAGTTAAAATTCAACAGAGGAAGCAAACATATACAATGGTCTAAAGATAGTTTATTCAGTAAATGGTGTTAAGAAAATTGAACATATAAGTGCAGAAAAATGAAACTAGACCACCTTGTTATATCACACACAAGAACAAATTCAAAATGGATTAAAGAGTTAATGTTAAACCTGAAACCATAAAAATCCTAGAAGGAAACATAGGTAGTAAAATCTTGGACATTGCACATAGCAATATTTTATCTGATATATCTCCCTAGGTAGAGGAAAAGATAAACAAATGTGACTACGACAACTAAAAAGTTTTTGCACAGCAAAGGAAATCATCAACAAAATAAAAAGACAACCCGCGAAATGAGAGAACATGTTCACCAATACATCTGATAATGGATTAGTATCTGAAATTTATAAAGAACTTATGAAACTCAACACAAAAAAGACAAACAATCCAGTCAAAAAATGGGCAAAGGACCTGAATAAACACTTCTTCAAAGAGGACACACGGCCCATAGACATATGAAAAGACACTCACCATAGCTGATCATCAGAGAAATGCAAATTAAACCACCATGAGATACCACCTCACACCTGTCAGAATGGCCATCGTCAACAAATCAACAAACAGCAAGTGCCGGGGTGAGGATGTGGAGAAAGGAGAACCCTTGTGCACTGTTGGTTGAAATGGAGATTGGCAAAGATGCTGTGGAAAGCGGTATGGAATTTCCTCAAAAAATTAAAAATGGAATGACCTTTTGACCTGGCGATCCCACTTCTGGGAATATATCCAAAGAAACCCAAACACCAATGCAAAAGAACGTAAGCACCCCTATGTTCACTGCAGCATTATTTACAATCACCGAGATATGGAAGCAGCCCAAGTGTCCATCAGTACATGCGTGAATAAAACAACGGTGGGACATTTACACAATGGAACAATACTTGGTTACTAAAAGGAGAAATTTTGCCCTTTGCAACAGTATGAATGGACCTGGAGAACATTATGCTGAGTGAAATAAGCCTGTCAGAGAAAGACAAATGCCATATTGTTTCACTCCTATGTGGAATGGAATGAGCAAACTGAACTAACAAGCAAAATACAGATAGACTCATAGACAGAGAGCAGGCTGACAGCTATGGGGGAGGGGGTGTTAGGGGGTGAAGGGATTGAACAAAAAGAAAAAAAGGACTCATCAATATGGACTCATGGTGTGGTGATTGCAGAGGGGAAGGGGGTATAAGGGGGCTAAATGATAATGGAAAAAATACAATAAAAATAATAATAAATAAAAATGTTGCATTCAAAATATCCTCAGAATTAGATACCTTGAAACATTCTTTGAAATAAACTTTCTTTAAGAATGGCTTAGCAATAATTTATAAATAGCATTAAATATGATGCCTTATATATTATACATGTATATGTAAACACACAGTGACAGAAAAGGAAACTTATCAAACATTACTATTTTGAAATATTCATAAAATTATCACAATATATTCTTTTACAATTAGAAACTTCAAGCCATTTCCCGATATGATTACCTTGCTAAATTTTAATGGAGTGAAGTTTCTTATAATAACTCTAGCTAACTGAGGGATTCTCATAAAAAGAAGTCATTTCTAAAAGACATTTAGTTCCTGGTCAGGTGATAGCAACTACATTGCTCACAAAGATATTTTATATGTTTAGCTATAGATTTTAATTTAACAGGTATCAAAAAGAAGGTGGAGGAGGAGAGTAGAAAAAAAGGAAAAGGGCACAGGAGGGGGAGAAGGGGAAGTGGATAAGGAGAAGAAAGAAAAAAAGAAAACAATAAAACAGTTTTAATTGCACCATTAAAGATTACATTGCTTCTGAAATAATAACATATCCTTCCACCAGAGGGCAACATTTGAAGACATTTAAATGATTTCTCAAAAGTATTTCCTCACACAAGGGTATGAACAAATGAAAGCCCATCATAGTGCTATTAGGTATTATCTTACGTGAATTTCAAAGAATACTATGAGGCAATTATTTAAACAATTGCATATGAAACTTAACATCTGCTTATAGAACAAGCAACAAATTTACTCTTCTTTATATAAGAAGACAGAACTTTGAGAAAGGAGCACACTTCTCCATAATGCTGGGATTTTTATCAGTTCGTTATTAGCCATTTAGCTCATATGCAATAGGAAAATCTTAGGGTAGAAGAAAACTACCCTAAGGATTTTGCATCAATGAATAAATAAATTAAAAAGTCATAGAATTTTATAAGTAGAAGGGGTGATAGAGATCACTTACTACAAGCACTAATTAGTACAAATTAGGAAACTGAAGTTTATTAGTTTAGTGATCGATTCAAAGTTATAGGGATAATAGTCGGCAAATTCAGGACCCCAACCCAGGTCAGCTGATCTCCCATTTCATACTCAATCAACACCACTGACAGTCAAAGTGTGGCCCATGGGCAAGTGATCCTGGCAACTTATTAGAATTGCTGAATCTTGGGCTCCACTGTAGACCTGATCAATCAGAATCTGTACTTTGACAAGATATTAAACGGTGAGAAACACTTGCTGGTTCTTCATCGCTGGTTACCTGGTGTCAGGCAATTCATTGAATCTGATTTTCCTCCTCAATAAAACTGGAATAAAACGAGCTGACTTCAAAGAATAGTTATAAGAAATAGATAAAATCATGTAAGTGAAAGTCACTTGTAACTTGTAATATACTACACACAGTAGTTACAGTCAGTGAAACCTTCTCCTTTTATTTTTAAGAGTGCTTGGGAAGAGGGGATAATTGTCCTATAGGAAGAGCTGTGTAATAATTCAATTTAAGACATTGTTAAAATTGGATGGAAGATATGGGGGTAATGGAGGGTATCCAGAGAAGGAACGGCTTTTTTAATATCACTAAATTAATAGCATGTGTATAGCTACTAATATTTCCTTGCATAAAGATGAATCTGGTGAACTTGAAGTCACAAAAGTACATGTACAGTGTTTGGGTTTTGGAACCACACATGAAGACAATTTGTTGGATTAGTAAGTAGTGTCTGATGTACGACTTTTATGGTGGGAGTAGCCATTAATTTAAGAATGGCCTAAATGGCATTCTTTGGTCTCAGGTGGCCTACTAACAATTGTTGTAATTTTCCACATACAGCATTTTCCATTTATTTATGATTTTGCTCAAGATGTACACCCTGGCTGAAATGCTTTCCTAGTACCACCACCCATACCGACTCAGTTCCACTAGGCTGCTATCCTTTTCATGGGGCCAAGTTTCTCTTAAAATATTAAGACAGGTAAGGAAACATTATCTCCTAAAATCTTTTCTCTATACTTTCACTCCTAGGCTGGGTTACTTGTCCAATTTTGCCACATAATTATTTGTAATTCTATTTATGTGTCTGTTTTCCATGTAGCTTGTGAGAACTTTCAGGGCACATTCCCAGAATCTGGTGCAATTCTAGGCACAAAATGAATATTTTTAGAGTGAATAAATAAATATTAGCAGTAATTCTTATTCAAGCACTCACCTTGTTACTAAAAGAATGGAGGAGAGATCCAGTTGACATTTATTTCAATTAAGGTGAATGTAATTATTTTACTATAGAAAAAAATGCTTTCATACTAGGTTTGTATTGCTTGGTGCTCCCTCAGATTATTTATATATATACAAATAATATAAATATATATATTTAATGCAGACTTAGCAATTATGTAGTTTAGATCTCTAGACATTTGGGTGAAACTTAAGCAAGACTGCTTAGGAGAAGCAGTCTTTTTTATATCACCATCCAAGCTTCACAGATATATTATTTAACTTCTTTTTTTTTTTGCATAACTTTCCAGAACTTTAAAATCATGGGTATCCCTAGGTGAAGTACATTTAATAAACTTTGTCACTAAGGATATGAAAAACAGATGTTCTGAAAAGCACCTAGATAAGTCATGTCCTGACTACCTTGAATCCTTTGTTTGGGAGGAGGTAGTTTAGTGTCTTTTTTCCTACTTATGCTTGATCACCTTTGGGGATAGATATTATTTTGAGGCATTCCAGAGCTTTATAAAAATATTGTTTTGTAGGAGATATGTATTTAATACATATTTATATGACAACTATCAAATTTAACAATGGTAGATAGTATTAGCTACTTTTGATAATTTTTCAGCTATCTATTCTGTGTATACATATCCATTGCATTATTTAGCCTATTCAGGGAATATTCTTACATGATTCTGTACTTGGAGCCATACTTCTGAGATTTGGTCCCTGGATTCCTAAGAAAAAATCTACTCCCCCTGTTGGTTTAAATAAAATCCAAATATTTCGACCTTGAGAATGTGGTTCAAGGGCAAACTGTTTTGTAATCATTTGCCTGAATTGCACATAAAAGGACTGTGATTCATGTCAAATGCATAAATAATTAACATAGAGCTAACATATTTTTCTTGCTTTACTTAATGAAATAAATTTATTGATGCTATACCTATATATGTGAAAACAAATGTCTTATCTGAATGTCTATAATTATGAGAAAATATTACAAATATTATGTCTTAAAGAAATATAACTAATTTAAAATAAATCTTGAAAATATCATCAGCGTTTACTTATTGACAAGCACAATGTATAGCCACAAATTTGATCAGTACATTGACACTTCAGTAGTGTGCTGTGACTAGTTAAGTGAAGAATCACAAAATTCCAAGGAATATACATTAAACTACCTGTTTTTTATTTAACCAAGTGCACTGAAGTTGCAGGTATTCTTTTCTTTCATTTTTTCTCCTTTCCCTTTTTCTCCTCTATGTTTCCCACCCCCATCTTCCCCCCCTTTCTCCCTCTCTTCCTCCATTCCTTCCTTCCTTCCTTCCTTCCTTTCTTCCTTCCTTTCTTCCTTCCTTCCTTCCTTCCTTCCTTCCTTCCTTCCTTCCTTCCTTCCTTCATACTTTCTCATCAAGGGTTAAAACAAAATACATGAACAATATAAGTATGCATTTTGTGTACATATATTTCACATCCAAAGAAGCTCAGGTGCTCAAGAATACCACAAACATGAGCAAAATATATTGTAACCTTCCTTCCTTGCAACAAACAGATATATTGTCAGCATGCTGGGTAAAAGGTAGACTAGAAGTAACTTGTCAGTTTTTAATAAAGTCTTCCTCCCTTGCAGAGCCAAATGTACCATTCTCCCTGAAAACTCTGGCGATGATGACATCTTCCCACTTGGTCTCCATAGCATCCATTTCTGAAAATCCCCAGAAGGGTTCTTGGTCAGGGAGATCCAGCTCCTACAGAAAGTTGGCAATCTGGTCAGCCCAAAGAAGCTTCCCCATTTCCTGAAACTGACTCTGTCCGTGGTGCTGAACCATTCTGCAGAGACTCTCCCGGACGGCGCTGTCAGCCGTGCTGAAAAAATCTTCCCTGACGCTGCTCAAATCAGATCTGTGTATCGGTTATTTACTCACGTCCTCAAAGAGCTGCAAGCTTTCTCCATCTTAATTCAACTCTACCGCAGAGCAGAGTTGCGCCGGCGTGATGGGAGGAGATCGTAGGCAAGGAGAAAAAACTAATAGCAGCATCGCTCACCTGAGACCTATGATGCTCCCATGAGTTTTGGAAGTGCTCTGCTCTTTACAGCATATACACATATTTTTAAAAAGTACCATTCTTTTGTCTTTGTCCTTACACAAGGGTTCTGTGTTATTTCTACCCTTCTGTTAAAAGCCAGAAGATTTGACAGCAATAAGGCTTTCAACATCGGGAATTTACATTGTTTTTCAGTGGATTGACTTCCAGGACAAGGTCTCATCGGCACCCGCCCAAATACCATGGCACTGCGTGCGCCCTTTGCCACCGGAACCTCCCCTTCCAATGAGACTTTCTGATTGTGTCTACCAACTCTCCTATTAAAAAAAAACCGTGGGTTGCATGCAGCTATTCTGTTGTATTCTGTTCTCACTCTGCCTCCCCTCTCTCACTCGCACTCTTGCTGGAGACACATCAATGCTATTCTGCTGAGAAGAAAAATCCCACAACTACCTTAAGGGGTTAAGACAATATGCGCAACTCTCGCCTTTTATAGCGATCACTATTTAAATCTGGCAAGAGCCCGACAACAGTCTTTGCAAGAATGGAGTCGGTAAAACAAAGGATTTTGACCCCAGGAAAAGAGGGGCTAAAGAATTTTGCTGGAAAATCCCTTGGCCAGATCTACAGGTAAGAAAAGGCAAACCCATATTTGCCTGGGGCTCAGCATGAAAAAAATCTGCAGGGCTATTTCCGTAAACCCTGGTTGCTTAGCGAGATTGTAATGTAATATGATCGGAAAGTCTTTTTTTCTTGCTCATTGCTGGATCAGGGCTACTCTGGAAACCTGCTTATTTATTCAGGAATGTTGCGCTAAATGAACCTGTCTGCTTTGTGTATTTGTGTGTGATTTTTGTTTGGTACCTGCAGATTCTCACCCTTTCCTTCCCAGGATTTATCCTTTTTACAATTGAAAATGACCAGTACAGGTTCAAAGAATCTTTCTTTTGGTGCTTATAGTGACACCAAATTCAATTCCTTTGATGCAGACAAATGAATTTTAAAAATACAAGCCTTTAAAATTAATCAAGAAATTCCAAAGAGTAATGGCAAAAAAATGTTTTTCTATCTTAGCTGCAAAACCACTGGAGTAGTGAATCTCCCAGTAGAATCATCCTTCTGTGAAGAAGGAAGAAGAATCAAAATATATCAATAATTGATAGCTGAGGCAGTTCTTCTCTCTGAACCTGAAACAATGTATATGTATTTTTCATCATTTGACCTCTCCTAGAAGTCTATTTCTTGCATGGAAGAGGTCACAGTACTTACAAGAAAAACCATAATAGTAACCAGCAAAATGACTTTGAAAGTACTGGAAATTATTTAAAATATTTTTATCCTCCCTGTAGTTGTTGTACTAATTATGCTGTAAATTTCACAAGCTGAAATCCTTTCAAGGTATTGTATGAATACACTTTTTCTTGATAATATGAGCAAAATCAAGAAGAGAGGGCAGAAACAAAAAAATAATAAACGATTCAAAGAGAGCGCTAATATTCACACTTGAAAAATTGAAGCCTTTGAAATGTATAGGAAATGTAAAGAAAACGACCAATGCGCCTCCCAAGTTTCCAAATCTCTTTGGCTCTGGTGGGCTTCGTGCAGGCTTGATCATGCACCTATGCGGCAGTAGATACCGCAAGGGCCCTGCAGTCCCGCAGCTGCCCTGGAGAGAGCTACTCTTTCCCAGCCCAACTGTCCTCAGGTGGGGAGTTCAGGTGCAGAGTCCAACTTTGCAAGATGAGTATATGAAGCCAATGCATAAGAATAAATCAGTCTCATTAGTTAAAATTTTCTCTTTCAGAATACATTGCCATATGTTCTCCAGTTTAGACTGGACTTTAGGAATAAGGATTAACAGAGCCACAAATATGTTTGTGACCTATTATTCCCAGGTGTTATTCTGTAGAATTTGAAAGTCTGACTTTTTTTTTCCTGGCAGCTTCAAATCGCTTGACAGCCATCTCCCAAGCTATGCATTCTTGGAATTGATCTTAGAATTTCATTTACTTTACACACGTGTGGGAAGACAATTATGTCTGGGTATAGCATTTAAAATGGTACAAATAAAAATTAATTATATACTAGGTTAGAAATATCTGCAAATTGTAAATGGAGAGGCTTTTTGTTTAAATATTGAAAGAATCCATCTCAAGGATCCATGGTGATGTTATCCTTCACATCCCTCGTCTTTTTTTAAAAAATAGAAATTTCATAAATATACTGTGGACTAGAACAACACTGTCAGCTTTTAGTAAAAGCTTTCTATCACTCTGCTTTCCTCTACTCCCTTCCCCCAAGAATGAAAGCCTAATAGGAACTGAATCAGACTGGTGAAATCTTGTGAAATGCTATGCAAATTTAAAAACATAAAACAAGAACTAAATGTGATACTTTCTACCTTGGTATGGAACCTCTTACTGAGTTGATCTGGGGGCGCGTTTGTAACCTGGGAGACGCATTTTAAGTCTTTGGAAATGGACCCATGGTATTTTTCAGTGTTTGTAACCGCGATAGTAATGACGCAAGATTGTGAATAATTAATTATTCATGTTCTGGCAGTAGGAAGCTTAGGTGTCGGCCATATGTTGCGGAGGCCTTTGTTTCAAACTCGAGTATCAGAGGAAAAAAAGTAAGCTGTGTAATAGGAGAGTGAACGTGGAATTGGCACCCTGGGGCTGGAGGAAGGGGCCGCAGAGTGCTCGAACCTTTCCGAGAGCGTTCACAGACCTGCCCAGCGTGGGCACTGGACAGCAGAGGCCTCAGTCCCCGGGGATCCTGGGCTTAGTTGGGGGGCGGGATCGCCACGTCCTCATCCCGGAAAGCTTTAATTTGCCCGGGAAGGAAGGGATAGGGCGGGTGCAGGGCCAGGGCTGGGCCAGGCGGCAGCTGAGCGGCTGGCAGGAGTCTGGGTGGCTGGATAAAACACCCTGTCGCCGGGGTGAAGCACTGCGGCGAAGAAGCGTCTACACAGCTGCTCAGAAGGCGCCTTTGGGGTAACCCACATAAACTGCAGACCCAGCAAGAAAGTTAGGCCCAAGCGGCCTGTGTGTATGAATGAAGGTGCTGCGGGCTGGACCCCGAGGGAATGGGGACTGGATGCCAGAGGCCAGAGGTGTTAAAGTTGAAGAGATGCTGTGGCGGGGAGGATACTGACAGAGGCTGGAGAGCTCGGGAGGTCCTGAAGCCTCGGGTCTGTCTAGTGCCCTCACCCCGGAGGCTGGGGGAGCTGGTCAGCGCCCTTCCCCTCAGCCTTAATGGGCCCTGGGAATTGGGAACTGGCGGGCGTCTGGGGTGCCTAACCCGAGGTGTCCTTGCCTCCCCCCTTGCCCCGCTGTGCCGCGTAGGGTGCTGGAGAAAAAGCAAGAAGCCGGGGAGACCATCGAGCTGACGGAGGATGGGAAGCCCCTGGAGGTGCCTGAGAAAAAGGCGCCGCTGTGCGACTGCACGTGCTTCGGCCTGCCCCGCCGCTACATCATCGCCATCATGAGCGGCCTAGGCTTCTGCATCTCGTTCGGCATCCGCTGCAACCTGGGCGTGGCCATCGTGGACATGGTCAACAACAGTACCATCCACCGCGGGGGCAAGGTCATCAAGGAGGTGGGCAACGGCCGGCGGAGTGGTCGTGCAAAGCCGCATCCCCGTTATGAGTGCGGTTCCCTCTCCTCCCCTACCGAGTGAGGAAGGCCTGTACGCTCCTTCAGCCCCTTCCTAGTACTTCCCTTCAAAACGCACCCGTCCAGCATCATCATTGCCTGGTTTATTTCTCCTGAATCAGGTCGCTTCTGCTCTCCGGGCCTTCCTTTTCTCACCCGCAAAGTGGAAAAGAGAGTGTATCTCACTCGGTTTTTGAGAAACAGGAAATTGGGGCTTAATAATGCTGCTAAATCGAAATCGAAACATTTTTCTTTTACTCAAAGGAATAGGGCATCATATTAGTTATAATCTCCCGCAGAATTCCTCCATTTCCCGCCAAACACTCTTAGTAATGAAAATGAAACAAAATCGAAAACCAAGTCAAATCGACAGTATGCACGTGGGCAGTTCCCTCCCAGGGGCGTTTAGGAGCCGTGGACCTGGCTGACCAGGAGAGGGGCTGCAGCGCAGGCACATCTTGGGGGCTCGGGAATTCAGTCCTATAATCTTACAATGGGCGTGTTGGGTAACCCCTAGGAAGAGAAGGGTCAGGTTCAAGGTCCCAGAAACCCGTGGGTCCGTATTTCTTGTTGAGGGATCTGAGTGACCAGAAACCAGGCAGAGTGAGGGTTGGGAGGATTAATTCTGCATTAGCTTTGGGTGGGAAGCGGTGAACGCTGACCAGCCCTGGACATTCTGGGAGACCCTGCGCTTGGTTTCAAAATTTTATTCAAAGGGATAAAAGGGGCCACTCAGGCAGAATAAGCTCACTTTCCCCTTTCCGCTGCAGGTATTTCCTCCCGGTTTACGTTAAGGTTCAACTGGTGCAGGCGCCCAGGCTGGCGAGGGCGGAGTTAGGCCCCGACCTTCGGACACACCCCTCTGGGCCTCTTATGACCACCCCTGAGCAACACTTCCCTTTCCATTGACTCCCCAATTTTTCGGGGCTACTCCAAGTCATTCCGGCCCACGCCCATCCCCGTTTGCTGGGACCATCCTCCTTCTTAACTCCTCCAACCTTCTCTCACCTTCCACCCCAAGCTCCCCAACTTCCTTCTCCAGAATTTCCCGGTTAGAGTTCCGTTCTCCAAGCGATTCCATTAGTCTCCGCACTGGCTGGCTTCGGCTAAATGCACCCAGGCGGGTGTTCTCTACCCGCGGCCAGCTAACGGAATCTCTTACCGGGAGTCGGAACTTCCCAAACTGAGGATTCCTCATTCACCGAGGCGATCCGACCCGCCTAACAGTGTTCCGAGAGCAAAGCCAGAGCTCCCACCCAGCTTTGCTATTAATCACAACACATTTCAAATGAGCACGATTATTATTTTTTTTAGTTAAAAGAGGCATTGCCTGTCTATAAGAAGGTATTGATTCTGTTTTGAAACGGAAATTAAGACCTCCCTTCCCCCAAGCTCAAAATGCAGGCAGTAACTGGGGACTGAGCGCTCTTCGGCCTGAGAGCTACTGAAAGTGGATCTTCAACCCAGGCACTGACCTAACTCCCTCCCTCCACCTCGGTTTTTAAATTTTATTTTATTTGCTTATTAATTTTTTTTGTCCTACTCCCATAGAAAGCCAAATTCAACTGGGACCCAGAAACCGTGGGTATGATCCACGGTTCCTTCTTTTGGGGCTACATCATCACCCAGATTCCAGGCGGCTACATCGCATCTCGGCTGGCAGCCAACAGGTAACGCGCTGGGCAGGCCCGGTCTCGGGGGCGTGGAGCGTGCACCCTCAGGAGGGGCAGCAGAGACTGTGCGCAGGAACGACAGCCCCGCGCGGGTGGGGAACTCCTGGGCAGATCTCCTAATTCCCTGGTGCCCCCTCTTGTAACAGAAATTGCTGGTGCCTCCTGCCAGAATAAGGCGCCGGAAAAGATCTGGGCTTTCCCTGGCGGGCGCACGTGGTCGCTTCCTCTCCGCTGCGTCTGCATTGGCCCTTAACGAAATAGTCGACGTGCTTTAAGGCCTGGAAGGAGCTGAGGCCTGGCCGTGAGCAGGCCAAGTTTGGACTGTGCTGCGGGGTGCACAGAGGGGTGGGGGCGTCACGTGCTGAGCTCTCTCCTGCGCGCCCCGCGGGTGCCTCGGCTTCCTGCGGCGCTGATCTCTCGGCAGGGCGGGTCGAAAGCCCTGAAGGAGAGGCCGCCCAGAGGGTGCTCTGGGTCTGAAGGATTTGTTTCTATGGAGGCAGGCGGGATTTTACTCGCCCAGGGTGTGATTCCACCTGTTAATGAGCTCCGCAGAGTAGGGGCGGGGCGGAGAAGGCGCTCAGCTGCGTCCTGCGGCCTCCAGCGGCTCTGCGGTGATGGCAGCAAGCCGAGGTCCTGGGGTCAGCCCTCAGGAGTTTTCCAAGCCCCACCTGCAGAGGCACACGGACTTTTGGGGCGTAAGAACTAATGGGGCGGGGGTGTCAAAGGGCACAGCTATCCGAGGGGAGGGCGAGAGACAGCTTCATTTGTTTTCCTGTGTGCATTATGATAAATAAAAATCAGCGCTCCTTAAATCTGAATTGTTAAGCTGGTAAAGAACAAATGCACTCGCCCTTCTAGGTACTGCTGCTTAGAGACCCCAAATGGAGACTTTGGGTCTTCCTTCAGACCTTGTACCTATGACTTCACCTCCTCCCTTCCCCCAAAAGGTGACAAGTAATCTAGAAGTGGGCACCTCTCTAATCTGATCTCTTGTCTGTTTTTGTAAACTGATCCCTCTTCATCTCTCAGTAGTTTCCCAGACACTTCCAGCGGCTTTTGTCATCTACAACCCCATTCCCAGAGGTCTCTTCCTACCCAAGATTTCCCGGTTGTTGCCAAGGTCTAGGAAGAAATTCCTGGGACTTTATTTCAGGCTTAATGATTCCAGAGAGAAGATTTGGACGGTCCTTCAAAATGTCAAGAGGAGAGTGCAGTACATTAAGAATAGTGCTGTTAGCCCTTAGGCCCATCAAGAGACAAATATTCTTTTTTAAAAGGAATTAGTTTAAAATGAAAAGCATTAACTGTATAGAGAACTCAATTTTTATAAATGGGATAAATCAAAGAATAAGCTATATTAGGCAAAAAACCCAATAAAATCTAAAGGAATTATTACTTTAAATCTTACTGGTAATGAACTTGTTACATTTTTGGCTTTCATATCCATAATGCATAGTGTTCTGACTCTGTTTTTTTTTATAAAATATTTTCTGAAACAAAATAAACTTTCCTGGAAAGATACTCCAAACACATTATCGGAAATATTTCCACTTCAGGGATAAATATCTAACAAATCACTGAAACCCAAAAATGATACAGAAAACTCAATGAAATGTTAAATGAAAACATAATGGCTGTGCCTGTGAGTTTTTCCCAGAGTCAAAAGCTTCAGCTTGCCAAATGTTAAAATGCTAACATTTTCCTGCCAAGAAAAAAACCACCGGGGATGCCCCAGCTTTCCTGGTTATAAAACTGGAAGGTCAGTAAACAGGTTTTCCTGGTTAAAAAAAAAAAAAAAAGCAAGCTCATTGCTATCATTTGTGTCATGTTTAGTAAGGAAAAGACTGGTGCTGACTCTGGTTCTAATTTATTTGGTAGATTTTTCTGAAGGAAAAAGTTCCAAATTTAGACTTTTTTTTGATCTGTATTCACCTTACCTTCAAAGGAGTATTTAAAAGAGAGAAACTTAATATTTTCACATGCAGTGTTGTCTGTTTTCTACAAGACTGAGAAAACTAAGTTAAAATTCATTGCAAAATATATGAACAGATCAAAGATTATAGATTATCTTCTTTATTACATTTTAGGATTTTGACATCTTTGCTACATATTAAAAATATAATAAAACATTACAAATGTTTTAGCCAGTTAAGCCTCCCAGGAAAACAGGTTTTAAAACTCTGTTAACATTCCCTTTTCCAGCTGAAAAAAGTAAATGGTGACGGGATTAAGCACAGAAAAAAAACTCAGATGCAGACACCAGGATGGTAATTACCAGAGGGAAAGAGGGTGGGTGGAGGTAGAAGAAGATGAAGGGGGTAAAATAGTGATGGAAGGAAACTAGACTTTGGGTGGTGAACACACAATGCAATATACAGATGATATGTTATGGAATTGTATACCTGAAACCTATATCACTATATTAACCAATGCCACCCCAATAAATTCTATAAAAATTACTACATACTAAATAAAAAGTATATTAAAATAAAGGGTAATAATAATAAATAACTTAATCACCAGAAACACCTATTATTAATACGTTGGTGAATGTTCGATTAGCCCTATATATGCTATGTAAAATTTTATCTTATAAGGCCTTTAAAAACACACACACAAAATCTCAGAGGGATTTTTAGAATTGGTTTGACAGGTGTATGGTTTTTTATTATATAATACCTTTCAAAATAGTAAGAACAACACAGCAAGACCAGTTTTCCACCTACAAGTATTGTATGCCCATTCAAATAAGATTCTCCCTGTAGGTCATTTAATAATAGAACAAAATTTCCCTTGGGTGGGAAATTAGAGACAGATTCCTTTCCCTCCAGGTGGAAAAGAAGCTTGCTTTGGAAAGTGTTTGCCGTCACTGCTAAGGGCGGAACTGGAGTAGAGGGACTGAGGTGTGTGGAGACAGCTCCTCAGGAGAGAAGGGCTCCTGGTTACACTGCCAGGCAAATTTCTCAATGAAAAACAAACAGCAATGATATCTGGCACCTCCATTTAATGGGTGAAGCAAAAACAGCCCCACACTTGGGCAGAATACAGGTTCTTGGTTCTTTGGTTCTTTGTCTGGTCAAGTTCTAAGTATTCTTGCTTTCCTGTGTATGGAGAGCAGGAAATGAGGGAGTACTGGGGAGAGAAATCTCAGTTCCCAAGGAAGGCTCTTGCATCATTTTTTCCTTTGTCTTTCCTTAAAGGGCCATTGTGCATCCTGGGAGGGAGCATTTAGTCATCTTCATGGAGGGCCTTGGGGTGGGGAATCAAAGAAAGACTCCTCACAAGATCTGTAATGTTTTCAGATGAGAACATATTTAATGTAGTGATTAAAAGGTGTTGGGGACAATTAATTTTGTCTTTAAACAGCACAGGGCATGAAGCTTACATCAATCTAGATATTTACAAGTATGGCTAAGGACTATTTTTACCTTCTATTGAGAGAGTCAGAAGGAACCTTGCCAGGCAAATATTTAATGTGACAAACAACGGAATTTTTGCAGTGGGCATAACCAAAGAAGGTCAGAATTACCAAAGGAAGCTTGGCTAACATTATGTTTTTAATGGGTGATATTGTATCCATGAAGACTATCCTTGCTTCTTTAGTCTAGGTGGCAATATTACTTAACCCCTATTTAAAAAATTTCCCTGATTTGTTCTTGTCCTGCTGATTTCCCAACCCTGCTATAGTTTTTTACAGAGCGCTTATTGCCACAGGCTATACCGATATTTTACTTATTTTTTCTTTAATGTCTACCTTTCTCCTATAAAATGTAAGCTTCATGACAAAATGTGCAGTTTTGCCCATGTTGTTTTCACTGTTCTATACCTAGCATCTCAGAGAGTGCTTGGCCCGTGATAGATTCTAGCTGAATAAATAAAATGGATATCGCAACAAAGTGTCGGTGGCTTTTGAAAACAAAAGACAGTATTACATATTGGTTAAGATATAGGTTCTAAAGCAAACTGTATGGGTCCAGACTCCTGAATGTGCTATTTAATAACTAAAGACACTGAACACTATTTAACCTCTCTGAGCCTCAGTTTATATTTCTATAAAAGGGGACTAACCAAAATACCTACCTGATATGGTTGTTATGACAGCTAAATAAGAGAGCATGTGCAAAATTTTTTATAAGTGCCTTTTACCATTCATTATTAATAAAATATTAGGTTCAGAAAAAGACATTAAAATAACTTATGGACATTCTGCATTACCTGTCTTTAAATTTACTTTAAGTATTAGTAATACAAAGGGTTATTTTTATTATGATAAAAATGCTTCTTTTCACATGTCAGATTTCTGTCTTTAAAATTATTTTCTCATACATATCATTAATAATACTGTTCACTGAAATGTCGTCTCTTTGGAAGGCTTTTAAAGAGTTGTCTTAAAAAATACTTTCAGCCAATAGTATTGGGAGTGCATGAAATGTTTGAATTCTAACCAGGCATTATACATCCACTTAGACGGAGGTTAGACTTCTCTGTTGAAAGTTACTGTTTATTTCCCCTCCCCCATCCTTTATTTAAAGGAGGTTCAGTTCCTAGTGCAAATTTTGTCCTCTCAGATATCTCTGGGGTTTCTAACCTGACTCTTGCTAAAGAAAAATAGTTCTTTATTTGAATAAGAGACTGAGGATTGCACGTGTCTGTGATGTAGCGTGAACTCCCTGTAACAGAAAGAACCCATAGTAGGGCTGGACGGGTATCATCGAATCCAATACTCTCCTTTTGCAGGCCATCAAGGGGACTAGAGAATCAGGGAGGTGATGACTTGCCCAAGGTCACAAAATAATTGAGACTAAAACTCAGGTGTCCCATAGTACATGACGGCAGGCTACATCTATTTGAAATTTAACATCTCTGCCTGATATTACGTGCTTCATTGCAAAGTTCTCATTCAGCAGCAAGCTGAGCCATCTGCTCTCTGAATCAGTGCCCACAATCTATCAAGCCCCAAACCTTGGACAGAAATCCATGAATTAGACAGAGAAGCCTTTAGTAGGCCCAAGGGATGCTTAGATTTTGTGTGTGTGTGTGTGGCAGGAGAAACATACTGTATTTTTGTGTGTTCACTGGCTCCCAAACTATTTGGCCACAACATGAGTGATTCTGTTCTCTCTGCAAAATGCAACATCCAGACTTGATAATGACTTAAACAAATAGTGTGATTATCTGTAGAGGGAAACCCAGCCCCTTTGGCAGCTTGGGCTCCTAGAAGATTGAAGAGGTTTGAGCTTGGCTGGGGGTAGTTTTGACCTTTTCTCTGCAAAGAAGAAGGGTTTTTTCCTTGGGATTTTTAATGATTCAATTCAATCCATACTACTAATCTAAAAGAGTAATTAATGCACAAAAATGAACAGATTCAAATGCATGGATTCTTTTATCTTCACCTGAGAAGATTTTTTTTCCATTGCTTGAGAGAGAGTGAGGGAGAGAGGCAGATAGAGAGAGACACATCAGTGTGAGAGAGAAACATCAGTTGGTTGTGGCTGCCCTGTGCTACATGCCCCCACCGGGGATCGAACCCAAAACCTGGTATGTGCCCTGAACAGGAATCAAACCTGTGACCTTTTGGTCTATTGGACTATGCTCCAACTAACTGAGTCACACCAGCCAGTGCTCAAATGGATGGATTTTAAAACTTTACTGATGTGCATTTGCATATATAAAAACAAAATTTGATATGCTTTTGGTAAATATTCTGGCTAGCCTAATTATGAAAAATCCTCTGGTGAAAATGATTTTTAGAAAGAGAGAAACAAAGATATTTTAAACATAATAGTATCATATTTTAAGCCCAGAAAGAAATGATTTTGCTGGAGCTATTCTGTCTTTTTCCTTCATAGAAATAAAACAATAAAGGTGTGCTTTATTTATTAGAGTAAGCATGTATTGGAAATCTTAAGTCTTATCACCAAACAGGCACACAAATACACTCTGTCTACTTATGTATGTATCTGTTATCTATGATCTATTATCTATCTATCTATCTATCTATCTATCTATCTATCTATCTATCTTTTTGTCATCTTTTTTTCCCTCTCTACTTACCTGTCTACTGCAACATTCATTGCAAGCTAGGATTCCTTAACCTTTCAGTGAGAAACATTTGCAAATTCCTTTTGCGTGAAAAAATAATTCAGACTACAAACATTAAGTCTGCTGCAAGGGACCACTATCCTCATATGATAAAAAAAAAACAGTCAATAATAGTCTTCCAGTCTTTCCGGGCCAGAGGTGACTATTTCCATCTCACTCATCTCGCCGCCTATCAAACATCTAGCTGCCTTTCCACTGTGGGCCCTATAGGTTAGGTATCTAGGGCAATGCAGAAAAGGCCTTCCTTTCTCTGACAAAAGAAAATACCCTTTCCACAAGATGAATAGATGGTTGGAGAGGGGGAGGGGTCCCTAAGGGCTTGCACGTGGTTTGCTGACACCGGCTTCTCTCACCCTCACTAGCTCTGGCTTCCCCTGAGGGGTGGGGGCATGATCTGGAGGGAGGAGAGAGTCAGGTGGGCAGCTGGTGGAATGACTCTCCCCCTGCCATATGCCACTGTTGGAGCTGTCTAATTTCTCTGTCATGAGTGATGAAGTCATTCTTACAACTTAATGATGTACCAGGGGACCCAGAAGGCTGGCTCGTGCTCCTGTATTCCTTGTTTAATATGGGTGTAGGGCATCGGATGTGACAAAGGGAGGTGCCTGAGCACTGATTTGATTAGAGTAAATAGATTAAACAGCCCAGAATCGCTCTATTCCTGCAGACCCTCTAGGAGAGGATTAGTGCCACACCTGGGGTGAGGAACACTGGTTCCTTGTTGAGTGACAAGCCGCAGCCCAAATGGAGATTGATGGATTGATTCATGGAAAATGGATAAAATCTGTAGGAGTGACAATTCACCAGTGTTCCTGTCACCTCTTCCGGGGAAATCCGTGCCGGCTGGGCTTGATATGTGAGGGTGTTTGTGGCTACGGGTCACAGAAAAAGGATGTGACTGGGAATTTCACGGCGAATTCTCTCCGAGCTGCACCGAATGTTAACGACCAGGCAGGGCGGGGCGCAGGCTTGCAACTACAGCATTTGTTTTCCAATCCTCTCTGTGTGGGCGAGGCTATCTGCCTCTGGATTTTGGCGCTCTGTCTGGGAACGCAGAGCCTCCTACAGCACACTTCCACCCACACACGTTTCTTCCCTCTCCTTTGTCTTTCAGTGTGAGATGATGACGTTTTCTTTCACACAATCACTTTGAAAACTCAGATATATGTATGTGTGTGTAACAAGCAGAAAAAACACATAGAAATTAGGTTTTAACTTGAAACTAAGCAAATTGAAATCATTTTAGTGTGTCATTTGCTGCAGAGGAAATCATGAGGAAAAACAACAATTTTAAGTGGTTTTCAAGTGGTTTATCATTATGAAAAGCAATCTTAATCAGCAAGTGGCCCTTATGTTATGGTCTTACCTTTGTTCCTCATGGCGACTCTATAAGGCAGATATTCTTACAACTGTTTTATTGATGAGAGAACCAAACAGAGTAGCAGAGTTATTTTCCCGAAGACCACCAGCTGGTAAGAGGGAAAACTGGGCTCTAAACCCCTGTGTGTCTGATTTCAAATGACGCGCTTCTTTGCTACACAGATTTCCCCTACTGGATAGCTTTACTGTGCATGTTCTTTTAAAAAAATATTTTACAGTCTCTTTTAAAAAATTACTATATTATTTAAAGCTAGGCTAGGTCCATAGGAAAGAGCTATGGAATAATTTAAAATTGTATTTATTTGCATGATTTTGCTTTTTACACAAGTCGTTTGATAAGAGGGTAAACTTGCAAAACCTATTGTGGTAAACACTGTTTTCAGGGCAGCAGTGCTGGGAAACGTAACTGTGTCCTCACTGAGACCAATGCTAGGGCTAATAAAAGTCACAGGAATAGTAAATGTTTCTTAGTATATAATCTATTTTCATCTGTCTCTTGAGATATCAAAATATGTTCAATGCTCAGTTTGTGTGTTTTTGTAACATCAGGCCAAACAAAGAACGTGACTGTCAAACATAATGCAATATGCATGACTACATTAAGTATTGATAAATGCTGAGGTTCTTTAAGAGGAGAATATATTACCCCTAAGGCACTGTGACCTAACTTGATTTTGAAAGCAAAATCAGTGTTGTAGAGATGGTCTCACAGGGTGAGCAGGATGCTGTGATGAACTGAAAGTTCAGTAATGGTGGTTGGTTTCAGGAGATTCTACGGTATTGTTTGGAAGACTTAAGGATGAGGCCAGACTGGGCCATGTACTTGAACTCAGCAACTATCTCAAGTGAGGATTTATCCACAGGGGTACTCGGGGTTCTAGCCATGGCTGCCATCCTACAGTTATTCTATGAGAGTCACTCTGCCTCCTAGGATAGTTAGGATACCAAGAATGGCAGTGTGTCTCCATTAAAAGCTCAAGAACAAATAAACGGTCAAGCGATTGAAAAAGATACCAGGATAAAGCAGGTTCAAAGAAGAAATATCTGTTATCACGTACATAGAGCCCAGGAAAGGAAGTTATGACTGCCCTCTGTTTGAAGTCTTTGTACAAAAGTATAAGAACATACTATATATATAAAGCCTTTTGCTAGCATCATGGGGTTTGAAGAAGTGAAATAGAGATGTGGACTATATTCTCCAAGAGATTCAAATAACTTAGGAGTGGAGAGACACATGATATCTTAGCTTAAGCCTTATAAAAGTGCTCTACCCTGCATTGGGAATATCTGTGAAAGGAGATTAGCTGTGGAGTGGGTGTGTGTGTGTGTGTAAGGAAAGCATTGGGGTATAAGTGAATTATGCCAAGACAGGTATAATTCATTTAGAAAAGGCTATCAGTTATTTTTTAAAAATTTGTTTCCTGTCTCATATTTTAGCTCTACTATTGAGAAGAGGTTAAGATGCTAATGCATGTTGACTAATTCTGTGTGCCTTCAAAATGAGAGGTAGAATTCCCACCATATGTCCTCATGGACTGTAAGCTGCTAGAATTTCAAGATGACATGGAGCAACTCTGAAACCATTGTCACAGAAATAGCATTATTTAACCAGGTCAAAAACATTCCGGAAGAAAGGGAAAAAGGATAACAATTTTCTGAAAACTATTCAATGTTAAAGTTCTATGTAATGATAGCTGATATTTATAAGCCATTTACTGTGAACCAGACACTGCCCCCTTTCATAATTAATTCACTCAGTCTTTATGATATTCCTTTGAAGTCTGAAAACATATCTTCATTTTACAGATGTAGAAGTAGCTCATTTGGTTAGAATGTTGTCCAGATATGCCAAGGCTATGAGTTTGATTCCTGGTCAGAGTACATAAAAGAATCAACCAATAAATGCATAGATAAGCGGAACAACAAATCAATGCTCCCACCTCTCTCTCCCACCCAAATCAGTAAATAAAAATTAAAAGAGAACAAGGCAGCTGCTTAGTCAGTTTGGTCAATGAGAATAGTTTAAAACCAGATCAGCAAAATTCACTTTGAATCTTGGTCAAATGACCTAATTATGATTTGTGTTTTGTCAGGGAAATCATCCCTTCTCGTAGGTGATTCCATTACATTCTTGCCACTCCCATCTGTAAAAAAAGGTAAGCCCCTTATTTCAGCTCTGTCTAGCTCTGTTCATTCTAAGCCTGCCTTTGCCCCAGATCTGTCCCTTTTGTGATGTTTATGGGGGAATACCTATCACTGGGATGTTAAATCAATGATTCTCAGATCAGGAAAAATAAATCAGTATCACCTGGGAACTTGTTTGGAATGCAAATTCCCAGGCCCCTCACAAACCTTCAGACTCAGCTGCTCTGGTGCCCAGCCATCTGTGTTTGAACAAGCTCCCTACGGTGATTCTCACATGTGATAAAGCCTGGATATCACTGCACGAAACTATTTTATATTCTGGAACTTCTTGTCCACACTCAAATCTACTATTTCTTCCATTTCTTTTTTGAATCCTAAACCTTGTTCATAAAAGACAAAACTCTCTCTAAATGAGCATCTATTTAACTACTTCTTTTAAAACAGGAGTTGTGAGGTAGAGTCCTCCTGTTACTCCCGATTTCTGTCACCATCCATCTTTCAATAAATTTTTTGTCTTGCAAAGTTTTTGTTTTTTTATCTGCTGCTGCGGGCACTGTTAATGCTAGTATTAGTTCTGCTGCCATTAATATGCAGTCGAGTTTGACAGTTAAGTATTGATGATCTACAACCAGACCAAGTAAATATAAACCATAGTTCTCCACCTAGTATCTATGTGACCTTTAAAAGTTATTTAAACTCATTGGGAGTTGGTCATTCAATCTGTGCAAGATAGTGTCGTAGTTTCTCATATTGTTGTTGGTTTAAAATGAGAATTCAGGACAGTGACTAGTACAGATTAACAATTCAATAATGATTGGCTATATTTATTTTTACTTGACCGACTCCTTTGTGTATTTATTTTTATGTGTCAGGCACCAGACAAACCTTTTAAGTCCATTATTTCATTTAGCTTCACAGCAATCATACAACATATCATGTATTAATATTATCCCTGTATAAGTCCTAACACCCCTTACGTGCTTAGGATGTGCCAGATATTCTTCCGGGTGCTTTACTGGTAGTAACTCATAGTTTCTTTTAATATCCCTCTTTTGTTGAATAATAAAGCATAAATAGTAAAATAAACTGCTCAGGTAATAAGTGACAGAAGTGAACTTTGAACTCAGGTTGTCTGACCTTAGAAACCATGCTCTTGACCATGACACAGCACTGCCCTTTTTATAGAGAAGCATCAGAAGCCAAGAAGGTTAGTAACTTTCCAGTCACATCATTACTAAGTAACAAAGCTAGGGTCTTACAATAATTTCTGTACAGTATTTATGTCACCCATTTTTTTTCTCTACCACCGTTAATGACTTTGGCCCCTTGTTCCTCTGCAAGACATCACCTTGCCTGAACTTACATGAATTCTGACCACCTACTGACTCTGGCCTCAGATCCCTCTCTCCTTAATTCTGGTTACCTTCACACTTACTTCACTTGAGCGGCACAATTTTCTGTTATCCTGTATGACCGTGAACCCTATTATTTCCTAGATGTCATGGACTTAATGGACTTTGCTCTTCCCTTTATTGGCCTACCGACATTTCCTTAAATCTCCCTCACACCATCTTTGTTCATCATCTCACTCTTGATGTTCTCACTTCTATACACCTGAACCGCCATGTCTAGCCATTTTCAAGACTGCCCTAGTTTCTGGTACATAATGTAATCCTTCCCATTTTTTGAAACTTTGCTGACCTAGTTCCTCTTTTTGGAATTTCTTCCTACTTTTTCTATTCATCTTCCAAGGCCCAGCTTGCTTCCTGACAACCCCAGTTGGAACGGATTTCCTCCTTTGCTTTCCATTTGTTCTTCTGTTACAGCCTTTAGTATATGTTGTCCCTTGGTTACTTATCTCTCTCTTTTCCTCTCTGACTCTACCAGAGCCCATCCTTATCTTGTTCTGAGTTCCTAGTAGCACAGATTTTCATGTCAGAAAGCCCTGGATTCCAATCTCAGCTCCACTGCTTGCTTTTTTTCTCACACAGTACTTCTACCTGCATTTTCACATTTGCAAAATGAGAGAAAAGTGTAACTCAAGAGTTGCATGGATTAAATTAGCTGATGTATAGTTAATGTATAGAGAAAGTATAGTACGTATGTAAATGTTAGCTCCGTTCTCCTTGTCAGCACAACACGCTGCTCTAAATACAGTCTCACAAGGATGTGGAGTGTGAATGCATAAATCAATGTTGAATGAAGTGGCTGCTTCAATTTGGCTGTGTGTGGGGCAGCAAGAAAAAGTATAAGAGCTTCCCATACTGAGCAAGAATTTTGATAACCAGAATTGTAATTACTTGGATATTGATTTGTATACCAGGTATATAAAATTTAAAAAGAAGATGAGGTTCTGAAAAGGTTGATGAATTTTATTCTTATAATTTAAAAAAAGTCACATCATTTTTATGATGTTATAGCCACTAATAATAAAAAATGACTAAAGGAATCAAGGAACTTAAAAGTAAGAAGCATTTAGAAATATTATATTACATAATTTGAAACACTATTCAGGGCAAGAGTGGAAAGTAAACATTTAAAGTGATCTATTAACATTTTATTTTAGGAATAGTAGGATGATTTCAAGTAGCTCTGTAGACATTATTACTTAAATTTACAATTAGAATCCTGAAATACATTACTAATGTATTTCATCATTATATTCATACATTACATTAATGTATGCTCATCATCAGATATAAATCCTTGTGACAAAACCCACTGGCTTTGGAATCAGACTAGATTTAAACCAGGGCTCCTCTAGTTAGAACTGGTTAACAATTTTTGTAAATGATTTCACTTACTCCAGGCTTAGTTTCTTCACCTGTAAAGTGGGTATATTAATATCACCAACATCCCTGGATTGTTAGCTGGTTGTGGATGTTGTGACACATGAAGTGTCAGAATGGTGTATATCAAGTTGAATAGTACTAATTCAATTTAGACCTGACTATAGTGGACACTCAGCAAATTGTCCATAAATGATTTAGCTCCACTGGTGGGGGATTTTGTTCCCCAGAGGATGTTTTGCAATTGCTGGGGACTGTTTTGGTTGTCAGAACTTGGTGCGGGGGTATACTATTGGCATCTAGTGCATACAGGCCAGGGGTGTTATAAAACATCATACAACGCACGGGACTATGCCGCGCAAGAAAGAATCATCCAGCTCAAGATAGGGGTGTGAAGGTTGAGAAAACAAGGTAGGGAATGGGTGAAATTCATCCCTCTGGTGTACGTAGACATAGCAGTATGTTAAACCCTCCAAAAGGGATAAATTGATGTTTAGAAGGTATGGTATATTCATAGAAAATGAACTTCATGCTTCATACCTTCAAAATAATTATTAGAAAATAAAACACACAAGTTAGATAAACCTGGATAAAACTCTTCTTTTTTTAAAATTTTTACACAGAATTATCACCTGGAATGCTTATTAAAATCCAGGTTTCTAGGCATCATTCCAAGTACATTGTGATTTGAAAAGTCTAGCATCAGAAATCTGCATATTTAATAGCACTCCAGGGAATTCTGATGCAGCTGGTTTGTAGATGACAGTTTGGAAGAATTCTTCCAAAGGGCTGAATAGAGCAGATGCATAACTCATATAAATACTTTCAGAAATCCTGTAGCATTATGTAGCTTGGTTCTCTTTATCCCTAAAGCCTGAAGCAGTCAGTCTCATTATTACCAGTGATAATACACAAAATTGGATGAATCTACAGGAAGACAGTTTGTGCGAGTTTGCCAGTATCCAGACAACCTGCTCATATGACCAGACCTTCTGTGTGTGAAGAGCCCTTCCCACCTTCGCTTTTTCTGTTGCATAGATACTACATTCAAACTCCCAGAACAGTGGAAAGGTATGTTTGCCTCACTGGCCTTTGGGAATATGCACTATTTACCACCAGGTCTAGGAAATAGGCCCCATATACTCCCTCATATTACCTGTCAGCCCTAAAAGAAACCTCCACAGTGTTCTAGGAAATGCACACGAAGAACATTTGCACTGTAGACTTAAGAGAGGTGAACATTCTTTCAACTTAAAAGTAATAATTGAGAAATAAAATACATATTAAACCAATTTTTATAATGACTTTGGATTCTTTTTTTATAAAGACAGATTTTGGAACTTTTGCATTTATTTTTTGAAAAATAAATCAACATTTGGCAGAACTTTCATGTCACTATGTGTGTGGCATTTTCATAGGCATAATTATTTCTAAAAATAGAAAGTTTCTATTTTGTGTTAAACAGTCAGGAAATAAATTATGCTTTGACACAAACACAAAGATACCTATTCAGCAAACAGCACAGAGGGAAAATGGAACAGAACATTCACCTTCTGAGTCACCATTTACCTCAGTGGAAAGAAACTTCTGAGGAGAGGGGATACTAAGCTGCATCAAGTAAACAAAAGTATTTGACCCAGTCTATGATTCATAGAAAAAGAGCTGATCCACTTCAAGCCTTCATAATGCCATTTCTCAAACTTCAGTAGCAGATGAATAATGATCCCGGCTCCCTTTCAGAAGCTCAAGGCTTTCACAGTTACATTTAAATGTACCGCTGGAAGAACTGGAGCTTCTATGAGGCAACCAATTTTGACTGAGTTAAAAGATTCAATGTTTCTGGAGAAAAAATAGCCTCTTCAATAAATGGTGTTGGAAGATCTGGACAGGTACATGCCAAAAAAAAAAGAGAAAGAAATAAGATCACCAAATTACACCATATACCAAAATAAACTCCAGATGGATAAAAGACTTAAATATAAATTATGACACCATAAAAGTTCCAGAGGAGAACATAGGTAGGAAAATTTCAAGTATTGCACACAGGAATATTTTCACCAATATGTCCCCTAGGGCAAGGGACATAAAGGAAAGAATGAACAAATGGAACTTCATCAAATTAAAAAACTCTGCACAGTTAAAGAAAACATCAGCAAAATAAAAAGGGAACCGACCATATGAGAAAATGTATTTGCGAATGATACCTTGGACAAAAGTTTGATCTCCAAAATATATAAAGAACTGACACAACTCCACACCAGGAAGACAAACAATTCAATTAAAAAAATGGGTAAAGGACCTGAACAGACTTCTCCAAGGAGGAGATACAGAGGGTCTGGGGACATATGAAAGGATGCTTAGCATCACTAGCCACCAGAGATAGGCAAACTAAAACCACAATGAGATACCACTTCACACCAGTCAGAATGGCCATCATAACCAAATCAACAAACAAATGTTGGAGAGGTTGTAGAGAAAAGGGATCCCTAGTACACTGTTGGTGGAAATGCAGACTGGTATAGTCATTGTGGAAACAGTATGGAATTTCCCCAAAAAACTAAGATGGAACTGCCTTTTTATCCAATGATTCCACTGCTGGGATTATACCCTAAGAATACTGAATCACCAATTCAAAAGAACCTATGCACCCCAATGTTCATAGCAGCACAATTTATAATAGCCAAGTGCTGGAAACAGCCCAAGTGCCCATTGGTAACTGAGTGAATCAAAAAACTGTGGTACATTTACACAATGGAATAATACACAGCAAAAAGGAAGAAGGAAATCCTGCCTTTCACCACAGCATGGTTGGAACTAGAGAGTATTATGAGTATTATGCTAAGTGAAATAATCCAGACAGTGAAAGACAAATATCATATGATCTCCCCTAGAAGTGGAACCAAATCAACAAAACAAATGAGCAAATAAGAACCAAGAACCAGAGACATGGAAATAAAGAACAAATGGACTGTGACCAGAGGGGAGTGGGGAGGAGGATAGTGGGGTAAAGAATTGTAAGGATCAGTCAAGGAACATGTACAAAGGACCCATGGACAAGGAAGACAGGTGGGGACTGTCTTTGGGAGCAGGGGTTGGATGGGGCAGGGGAGAGCAATGGGGCAAAAATGGGGACAACTGTAACTGAACAATAAAATAAATAAGTAAATAAGTAAATAAATAAATAACTTGATGTTTGACTTGAGAAATCCTGTATAGAGCACACAGCCAAGCTCATTAGAGACAATATGTCCCAAAACTTCCATGCAAGAGAATATTTCTAAAGTTACCCAGTTATGGAGGTCTTTTTCTTACTTAGTATGAGCATTATAAAATAGCTCTTAAATGATGAAATGTACTTTTTACTTGCAGATTTATAGAAAGGGTAACATCATATTTTTGCAATTTTTTTTCCTGGAATCACTATTTATTTGTATGAAGCTAGTGGTGATGGCACCTAGTGGTGTGATACAATCTTCCTACTAGCCACAAAAAAAAAGGAAAAAAAAAACACCCCTGAGACTGGTATAGTAATAGTTATTTTGATTATAAAAACATGTGCTATGGAAATCTGATCATGAGATTTCTTGGGACATTTAAAATATGGTTTCATTTGTAAAATTTTTATGAATGTTCTGATTTAAGGAAGTTGAAAGTAGTTGTATAATGTGGGGTATAAAATGTGGGGCATTTATTATTTTTTCAAGAGCTCTCCAGTGAGTATCTGCTATGTGCCTGGCACAGTATTGGGGATATACAGTGTATCTGAAAACAAGCTCTCACCCTTAAGAAGCTTGCATTGTAGACTGAAATGTAGACCAAAAATGTATGCAATGATTCATTAAATATTTGCAATTTGTAATTGCATCTATGAAGAAAATAAATACAAGTAAGTATGATCAAATTTACTAAATTCTTCTATTTCTTATATTTCTAGTATTTGAAGATGGTCCACAAATCCATTTCCAATGGCTGTAGCCAATCAAGTTCAGAATGTATTTTATTCTTTTAGAAAAAAAAAATTCTACTTTTAAATTGCTTGTGCTGAACTTAACCTGAGAAATTTAGATCCATTAACTCCTTTTGTTTTTCAGGGTTTTTGGAGCTGCTATACTTCTTACCTCTACTCTGAATATGCTAATCCCATCAGCAGCCAGAGTGCATTATGGGTGTGTCATCTTTGTTAGGATATTGCAGGGACTTGTTGAGGTATGGAACTGCAGGATGCCAGCATCTGAAAGTTGTCATGTTATTAAGAACCAGCAGAAAGTCTTTGTCTTGATCTACAAATAATTTGTCTTAATTTGGTTGTGTCTATACCATGTTAAAAAATTGGAAAAATTAGCAATCAGATATTTTATCTTCAAATGATGCTAAACTACTACTTTCCTTCCCTAGAATTGAATGGTATTAAGGGACTGCTTAGTGACTATTTGACTTAAAAAAAGAATAGGCACTTTTGTTATTGTATTGTGATAAAAATTTTTGAGTTTGCCCTTTGCTGTTGATAACCCTGAATTAACATCTTTTGGGAGTTTTATCCTATTGGCTTAGAATCATTATTTGAGTTTTCACTAAGGTATTTCATTGAATATATTCTTTGGGTGTCTAACACTAGTGACTGACTTCTCCTCTACCAGCCTACTGCCTTTGAAAGAACAGCATTAAAAACTTGACACTGGCCTACCTGTTGCCCCTTCTTTTTATATGAAGTATGGTGAGAATAAATAAGTCAGATAAAGTATTAAGACACTGAAAACAATTTCCTCTCTCCAAACAGAAGGAAAAATTGATAAGATGAAAATAACAGGAAAAGGATAATGACAGTTGCTCCTTGGTATTGAAAGGATATTGATTCCAGAACCCACCCCCGCTCCAACTTTGGATGCAAAAATCCATGGATGTTCAAGTCGTTTATCTAAAACAGTGTAATGTTTGTGTATAACCTATGTACATCCTCCCATACGCTTTATACCATCTCTGGATTAATTATACTACCTAATACAATGTAAATAGTTGTTATACTCTATTGTTCAGGGAATAAAAACAGGAAAAACAGGTCTGCACATTTTTAGTACGGATACAACCATGGTAGAGCCAACTACTATAGTACATGTCAGAACAAAGGTAACATTTTTCTCTAATATTTTTCATCTGAGGTTGGTTGCATCTGAAGATGCAGACTAGTGACTACAAAGGGCTGACTGTATTTTAAGGGCCTTAAGTTCTAGACACTTCTCTGAGGAAATGTGATTTTTCAAGGATCTAAGCTTTACCTTCCGTTGCATGGATTCCTTATATTTGGGAGTCACCGAGTGTAATGTCTCACAAAAAAAGCATTCTAAATTTCTCAAACTGTTCAGAATTGCAGATAAACTGGGTAACATAGAATCCTTTATTTTGCCTTGATCAGAAGAACGTTGAGACAGTAATAATGTTTGAAGGGTGGGGAGACTTTGAGCAGGTCACTAAAAAGAGGCCATGTCTTACCTGGTCTGGGATGAAAGTTTTAGGATGGAATTTCAGGGAATCAGCAAATTCCCATAAATAGTGTATTTCTTTTATGCCCATTCTAAGGAAAAAGCATCAGAAAGGGAATGTGCTTATTTTCCAATGACCCTGGATCCTAAATGGTGACGTATATCTTCCCCCATCACAGGGTGTCACCTACCCAGCATGTCATGGGATATGGAGCAAATGGGCCCCTCCTCTGGAGAGGAGTAGGTTGGCAACCACCTCCTTTTGTGGTAAGTGCTGTGTGCTGGTGTAGTTATGTTGGGTGAAAGTTTAGAAACAACTTGAATAAGAACTGAAATTTGGTAAAGCTCACCTGTAAAACCATTGGGGCAGTGTGTCTGTCTGTGCGTGGGTGTATTCATGAGGAAAGGTTTCCTGACCACTATTTCAATTTATGTAATTCTTATTAGTCTCCTTAAATTCTCTATTTTCTTCTAGTGCTTTGTATTTTTCTACTTCATCCATTTTATCTAGGTTTTCAAAATATTTATGGGTGATTTTTATTATAGTTTTTAAAATTTAATTTTTATTATAGTCTCATTTTTAAATGATTGTTGTGTCTTGGGTAAGTTATGTGTACTTGTATACTCTTGTATTCCTGGCTAAATATGTAGGCATCTATGTGTGTTTGGAGGTGTATGTGTGAGTGTGCATGCACCCAAGTGTGCAAGTGTGTGTTTGTGTAAGTGAACCAAGAAGCATGAGATAAAAAGTCAAGAAATTTTATTGATTTCAATTCCTTTCCCCTATTCTCCCTTCTACTTTAGGTTCCTATGCTGGAGCTGTCATTGCAATGCCTTTAGCTGGCATTCTTGTACAGTATACCGGCTGGTCTTCAGTATTCTATGTCTATGGTATGTTGCATTTCTATATAATACAGTTGAAGGAAATGTGCATAATCTGAAACAATGAGATAGATCACTAAATATGCTTCTCTGTTTACTTATTTTTCCCCATTAAAAATTCTTTCCTTATATTCTGAGGAGATCAAGAAAAGTGTTCTATATCTATGATTTTCCCTACATTGTTATATATTGCTTAAAAAAGCAGCCACATTGCTGATGGAAACTCTGTGATGTGTGATGTATATTGCCTTTAATTATGAATAAAAAATGAAGTTAGCTCTTGATTCAAAGCTGATTAAAAGGAAAGAGCTAGGCGGCGCCCACTTCTCCTCTTTGCCACTGTTTTCTCGGCCAGCTCCCTGAGCGTGCCTCCTTGAGACTGAACAGGGCTAGAAAACTGGACGGTGACAGGCATGCTAACGAAGCAAATCAGTTTTGTGATGAAATATTAGCAGTCTCTTGCGGCAGTGACATATTTTGTCCTCATTTCCTCGGAATTAAAGGAGATTCAGTTCCCAAATAGAAATGTAAAAATGACAAGAAGCTGCAAGTTCAAATTCCCTTTCTGTTTACTTTGTACCTAGAAGCTAAAAGCTTACCATGTGAAAGTACCCCTAAAATCTCTTTCTAAGAAACACTTTTTTTTAATGAGGAAAGAAAAAGTATAAGAGAGATGGATTCCAGCTAATATCGTCATTGATTAATACCATGTTTGAACATGGGCATGAGATTCTGAAAGATTAATGAAGTCACGTGGTCGAACAGAACAGTTGTCTGGCTGTTCCCAAATTTGCCACGATCCATTTCCATTTTGAAATGTTCTCACCAGAGCAAATCCTTATGTTTGTAGAATGTTATTAAATACACTTTACAGGAGGGGCTCTTGTCCTGGCTCAAAAACCCTGCATGGCTTTTGGATTTATGAATGCTCGAAATTGAAGCCATACATGCATTTGTACATATCTTTTTTTCTGGGGAGATCTTTTTATCAGATTTTAATCCATATCTTTCATTAGACTTTCAAAGGTTCATAGTTCAAAAAATTTCAAGCATTTACATATCGGGTTTATAGTACAAGCTGGAGTGGCCATCCATTAAATCCTCCATTTTGTGCCTTAGTCCCTTACTTAACTGAAGACATGATACAGTTTCAAAGTAAGGATGCTAATTTCCACAAAGTATTTTTAAAAGCCAGTCTCATTATTTCAAGTTAAAATTTATTTAATGCCCATCACTGAATGGTATACAGTTTAAATACTAGGTAATCTGATAATATCACATCACAGTACTTGCTTACTTGCTGTGTATAACAGAAATTGGGTCTTTGAGCCACACATTTAACATTGATAGTTTAAAACTTAGATAAAACCTGCACAGTGACTAAAGTTTTAAAAATATAATTCATACAGGGTGGTGCAAAAGTGGGTTTATAGTTCATATTGAAAATAATACAATAATAAATAAATAAATAATAATACAAGTTTATTCTTGTACTTACAGCTGCAAACCTACTTTTGCTGCACCCTGTAAAAAGCAATTAGCTGAGTATCTGGCTCTTTTGATGCATTCAGAGAGTGGTCATGATAATTACTTCTAAACTGTAAAAGCTCTCATTTATTGAGTTCTTATTTTGAGCCCCCCACTGTGGTAGTTGCTTTATGCATTATCTCCTTTAACTTTTCCTTGCCACATGTCATAAAAAATGAGTTATTATCTCATTTTATGGTAGAGGTTTAGAGAGATTCAGTTCCTGATCAGATTGTGTAGCTAATGGATGACACAGCCAGGCCATATTCCATAATCGCTGCACTGTGTGGGATTTCCACTGTCTGGCCCCAAACTGTGTGTGCTGTCACGTTCAGTTATTGACAGAACCATGGCACATCAGAAGCTATGGTATTAAGGAACGCTTCTTAGAGATTGAGCAAGCAAAAAACTCTATTATAAAGATCAGGGAAATTTAGATTGTTACTCAAGGGAGAAAGAACAAGATGAGGCAAAAACGAAATGGCCAGCTGCTGAGAAATGAGAATAAATCCTGTGAAGTTCTTTCTGTTATTAATGCTTCCAGATTTATATTGCACAATAAGGGCTTGTTTTAATGGTGACTGCTAAATAAGAAGGGGGTGGAAAGAATTTGGAAACCGTTTATTGTTCTGACATTTATAACTTTCATGCCCCCCCAAATGATCAATAGGCAATAGCATGTACTGAAAATAATATGGCCTACAGTCACATAAAGTGGGAAATGTTACTACATTAATTATAGAAGCCCATTTTTTAATGTCTAATAGTCTCTCAGGCTACAATTATTTTCTAGGTTTTATTTAATAGTCTGTTTACTAGATCTAGAATTGCTTTTGAGAGAGGTAAATGAGCATTTCTTTTCTCTGGAAATGCAAGCCACTCTCATATATTCGAGATAGGCCAATAACAAAAGTATTACCTCCTCATAAAATCCTTTGAGGTGAGGACAGAAATTTTGTCCTGTTCATCATATTTTTCTCACTTTGCAGAGTGCCTGGAAAAGTAACTGCTCAGTCAGTATTTGATGGATATATGAACATGTCCCAAACCACACCATTCCATCATTATTTATTGTGTGTATCAGCATGATTTAAAAAAAGAGACAAATACAGGACCAGCCTTCAGAAAGACTGAAGTGTGGTGACAAAATACAAGAAGGGATAGCTGAAGTCAGCTGTAGAAACATAAACTCGAACTGACATTGTGTAGTACGTAGTTTGTCACAAGATATGTGTAGTCTTATTCCAGCAAATAACTGTTAAGTGGAAGCATTTATAGTGGTTTTCTTTGACTTCCTCCTTTTGAACTCTTGCTTACAGGAAGCTTTGGGATGATCTGGTACATGTTTTGGCTTTTGGTGTCTTATGAGAGTCCCGCAAAGCACCCTACTATTACAGATGAAGAACGTAGGTACATAGAAGAAAGCATTGGAGAGAGTGCAAATCTTTTAGGTGCAATGGAAGTAAGAATTTTATTATGGTGTATATTTCTATTCTTATTCTCCATCTCATCTCCCTCCAACCAACCAAATTATTTTATATGTCCCTATTCAACAAAACGAAGTTAGTATCAATCATTATTTTTTTACTTCATTCATATTCCCTGACTTACTTAGGAATTTTTGCTACTTCTTCCATCTATAATTCTTTTCTTTATCTTTGTTAAGCATCTTCAGACCTGCCCTGTGTATCGCTATGACTGTAAACATAAATGAGTTTGAGAAACAGTCCAGTATGGTCCATAATTTAACAAATTCAACCAGTAGTTAATTTTAGATTGTAGGAAATGCCAAGTCACCAAATTATCTAACACAGTTATGGAAAAGACTATTTTCTGTGCATTAAATAGTCTAAATGTAGGTTTTGTATATGTTTACATATATGTGGTTTAGTAAATACTAAAGCATTAGAATGCCAGTAACAGTTAATGTGAAAATATTCTTAATATAATATAATCCTTTTCTGATGAAATGTTACCATTTTCAGGATTATTATTGTGAAGATCAAGTATTATAAAGAAAATGTTGTAAAGCCTTTCTTCTGATTGTGATTTGGTTCTTTTGGACAGGATCTGCCTTTCAAGAGTGAAATGCAGTTTTATGTCAGTAATGAAAATATTTTAGTCTATGTTACATTAACATATCATGAACAGTAAGTAGTAAATAGACATATTACCCTATTTAAAAACTGGTAAATAAAAATAATGCATTTAGACAGGTTCAGTAATTCAGCACTTAATCAGTAACTCAGTTTCCTTAGGCTAAGAGCTGAAGCAGAGCACGCACTGGCTGAGGAACCAGTGCCCCTTGTATGTCTCTCCTCTTTCTTTAGACGGCTCTTCCTCACATTCTAATTGTATTTTATTCCAGCTCTGCTTCTCTACTTCATTTGTTAGAGAAGGCCTGTCTTCGACATCTCATTGTAGGTAAAAAGGTCTGTCACTCATTGTTGCTACGGATATGTATCTTGACCTTTAATGAATAAGAAAAATTCCATACTGGGTATTATTCAGAAGTTAAACTTCAGTGCTTCAAAATAATCCTTATAGTTGTTCATGAGCCAAATAGACTGGCATTAGGATTTTCCCCTTCTGGTTTTCTTCTGTAAATGAACTGATAATTTCTTTCTAATGTTGGCTATTCAAAGACACGTGGTGATGTGTGGGTGGGGCAGGGGGTTGTCCCCGTGCTCTGGTCCCACCAGCCATACCTGCTACAAGTGGAAGCTAAATATATAGGCTAATCAGAGTGAGTTCAGAGCTCAGTTTCAATTTCTAGCCAAAAACAACCTGATCGTGCTATAACTTCAAGGTTAAATGTGCTTCTTTTATTTACCAGTTCTTGAGAGAATGCGTGTCTACACCAGGCATAAATTTTTTAAAACAGAAATTTAGTCTAAGTGAAAACCAGTTTCTGAAATGCCCCCAAAAAAGCATGGATAATCTTAAAATTCTCATTTTCTCTAACTTACTGCTTTTTAAACATAATATTTTATACTTTCTTTTAGCTTCAAAGTAAATTTTTCAGAATGAGATCAGGTGGGAGTGGAACTTGCACTTTATTTTGAACTTTGTATTGTGAATAAATGTAATATGGAAGGACAGCAACAGGAGCATCCATGTATCCACTGCAGAGATGCAACAGTTGGCAGCATCTTGCCTTATCATTTCACTTGCTTTTTTGCTGAACAATTTTAAAGTAAATGAGATATCATAAAACTTTATCCACAAGTACCTCACAGGTATCTCTAGGAAAATAAAAATATTCTCCTTTACAATCTAAGTACTGCCATCAAACCTCATACAATTAAAATAATTATATACATTATTTAATGCCTAGATATTCAAATTGCTAATATCCAGTCTAAATTCGTATACCTATCTATAGTCATATGTCTTTTGTAGCTGTTTATTTAGGAGTCTGGATCCAATTCAAGATCACACACGCTGCGACTGACTATAATGTTTCTCTCTCTCGCTCTCTTTTTTTTTTTAAGATTTTACTTATTGTCAGAGAGAGGGAAAGGGAGAGAGAAAGGGAGGTCCCACCGGGGACCTGGCCTGCAACCCAGGCACGTGCCCTGACTGGGAATCAAACCAGCAATCCTTTGGTTTACAGCCCTTGCTCAATCCACCAAGCTACAGCAGCCCGGGCCATAATGTCTATTTAAAAAAAATAAATAAATAAATATAACATACATACAGAAAAATGCACAAAATCATAAGTAAACAGCCTGCTGAATTTTTAACTGCACCTGGCAAGTGAACAGCCAGTCCAGTCTGTAGAATGTTATCAGAACACCACAAACCCTCCTACAGCCCCCAACAACTTTTTAAAGTATAAAACTAGCTGCTTTTCTCTTATATTTGATGAAGTGTTTTGCAACCTGAGGAATAAAGTTTTTAGTGGAGATAATCCCAGTTAAATAAAAGAAATACCAGACCAGCAGAAAATATTTATTTACTTCTAATAATATTCTAAGGCCATTTATTATACTAATATCCATCATCCAGACATTCCTTATTTGGCTATTTTCATTATCAGTGAATAAATATATTCATCTGGCACCATTTTTCCAGAGCATATTGAATTTAAGGAGAAAACTCTATGCTTTTTAAACCCATCTATGATGCTGTCACTTGAAATTTTTATCCAAAGCCATAGAACTCATTACACATTATTAGGACAGCTTTTTGTATCATTTTGTTTTTTCAATCATATATATGTATATACATGTGCTTGTGATCACCACAGATAACTTTCTATTGTATTGCTTATAAGGTGATCTGTAAAGGATTAGAATCACAATCAGTAATAGCAATGCTGAGGTTCTATATCCAAAAATAATTACTAAATCTGTATAAAAAGTGTTTGCCTCCTTTTTTAATTTTTTAAGTTTTACTAATTTATTGGTATAACATTGGTTAATAAAATTATAAGGGTTTCAAGTGTACAATTCTAAAATACATCATCTGTATACTCTGTATATTGCTCTGTTTGCCTCGCAAAGTTGGGTCTCCTTTCATCTCCATCTGCTGGATTCCCTGTGGCCTTTACTGCCCCTCCCTACCCTCCTTTCTCTCTGCTAACCACCATACTATTGTCTGTGTGTGCGAGATTGTTTTCATTTATTTGTTTGTCTTGTTTGTTCATTTGTTACTTTCAGTTTTATATCCCCCGTATGAGTGCCTTCTCTTTTACTAACTTGGTCCCAAGCTCGCATTAGACAGAATTATTTTAGGTTATTGTTTCTTCACCAAACAATATCTTGGTGTTCAAAATAAAGTAACAGAAACAGTGTTTGAAAACTTGAGAAATATTTTAAGGCGTGAAAATTAGTCTTCAGATACTTGTTTTACTGTATATTTTGTCATATACAGGATACTAAGTATACTGGATTTTTTTAAATAGGTGTTATAAGCAGAGCTAATCATATTTAGGTTGTTAATTTTGAATGTCTTGCATATCATAAATAACTACAGTCATGTGCCTGTTAATGACTAATACACTTAGAGAAATGAAGCACTCGGTGATTTAGCCGCTGTGCGAACATCGTTGAGTGCACTTACACAAGCCTAGACGGCATCACCTACTATTGTAATTGTCTGTACTATACTTTCGTGTGCCTGGCAACGCAGTAGGTCTGTTTACACCAGCAGCACTGCAAACTTGTGAGCAATGTGTTGAACTATGGTGACTGTAGGTGATAGGAATTATTTTAGAAGTTAGGAATTAATTCATTATAATCTTATCAGACCACCATCATATATGTGGTACATCACTGACCAAGGTGGTGTTTTGCAATGCGTGACTATGGTTATGATGTGTCTATGGTGTGCCTATGGTGGGTCGGGTGGCCAGAGGCCTTAACCAGACATATGCCATGGGAGTTTTACAGAGCCTGGCACTCCAGTGTCACAGAACTTACTCTGATATCCATTGGCGATCAGGGGTGTTGACAGAAACAAAGTGCTATCATTGTCTTTGGAGAAGGTCTGGATTATTGCACTCTTCATTTTCCTTATTTTTATTTCCCTAAGAATGTTGTATTTTCAATATTGTAGATAAAATATTTGGGAGACGAATGAGGTGACTGCTTTGTCAGTGAGTTTTAGCTGAAGCATGGTCTACCACTGCACCCCCTCGCCTGCCCAAATCTTGGAAACCGAGATCTCTGCTTTTGGAATTAGTTTTGTATAAATATGGAATCTTGTATATTCCCAACACTGAAACAATTTAATCAGAATAAGAGGCCATTACCTTTTTTTCTCTACTAATGATTATTCACACAGCTAAGGCTAATTGGAATGTTGCAATTAACAAATCACTGCTTCTTGCCTACCTCCTACTCATGCCCCAACTCACATCCTGAAAACGCAAAGCACATATCATTCCTATGTGAGTTAGAATGTATCTTAAATGGTCAGAATGGCTCTCTCTTTGGGATTTCAGAAATTCAAGACTCCATGGAGGAAATTTTTTACATCTATGCCAGTCTATGCAATAATCGTTGCAAACTTCTGCAGAAGCTGGACTTTTTACTTGTTGCTTATTAGTCAGCCAGCATATTTTGAGGAAGTCTTCGGATTTGAAATAAGCAAGGTACGTAAAAATTATTTTTAACTAGTGCACAATTCTTGTATTTAAGTGAATATTAAGTTCCTTTGCCAAGATTTTGTCTTCTAAGTTCTGTGAGGTATTTATTTAGTCAGTCAACAAATACCTTCTGGGAAACAAAGACTAAGGAAGATATTTGTCAGCTGCCTTCAAATACCTGCTAGAAACTGCTCTTTGTTGTGGGAAATGAAGACAAAACAGACTGAGTCTCTGCTTTCATAGAGTTTGTATCTCTGTCGGGGTGGGCATCAGTGTTGCCTTTCGTGGCAATTAAACATAACTTCTTATAAATGTCAGGTTAGAGACAATGTAGCAGTGAATAGAAAAGTATTTTATTAAGGTGGAATTGTAACTACCAGTCTAACTCTTTTCTAGTGCTCTCAGAAACCTGTCTGGCTAAAAGATTTGAACATGAAAAGGAAATATCTGAAAATATTTTTGTATGTTGTTTATTTAGTTTATTCATTAAACAATCACTTTGTTGAACATGATGTGCGAAGTTTTGTGTTAGATTCAGAAATAAGGTAAGAACGTGACTCCTGCCCTCAAGGGTGCACAGCTTGGTGGTGTAGACCAAAAACTAAGTAAATAAAAGTTACCAATTGTAGCACAGTATGCTAACAGCTACAGATGTGTATTCATAGCCACGGAAGTATAATCATTTTTGAGATTTTCTATGAGGATAAAATAAACATAATAATGCCACTTTATATTTATATAGGGTTTGAAATGTACAAGGCCTTCATATTCATGAACAACCTAATGTGGTTGAAAAGGGGATAACTATCCCCATTTCTCTCGAACTGATGTAGAAACTAGAAATGGTTTTTAAATCGCCAGAAGCCAAGCTGGTAATAAACGGCAGAATCACGTTTAAGCCCAGATCCTTTAGCTTGTTTCAGTTCCCTCTACTATGTCATTTAAATCCAGGTAAACCATATCTTAATTTAAGCATTTAGCAAGTATTTGTTAAATCCCATCTCTGTGCCAAGCCCTCCACTGAGTCCTGAATGCACTTGTCTGTGCTGGCAATGGACTTGCCATTCCTCTCCATGTCATTACATAAGTCCAGCTGGGCTCACTATTCATGTTATGCCCCTACTTGAAACACTATCCGAGGCCTGGAACTGAAGGAAGACTGAGTTTAGGAGTAGCTATTCTAAGAGCTCTTTTGTAAACCCTGTTTCTAAGGAAACTGTTTCCTCCATTGCTGAGAAGAATGGCTGCTTTAGACAGGGCTCTTCTCTCTGGAGCTGATCAAACATTGCAGGGTAGCCTTTGGGAGCTTTGAGAGGTGTTACACTTCTCCACAAAGGCTGCTGGAGGTGCGAGTTCATTTTCATAATCTAGGACAAATATGACACTGAGAGGCTATTGATAAAGCCTGCTCTCATGGGCGGAGGTGAGGGAACCAAAGGATGCTGATGAAACTGCGTGGTCATTCTGGCCCTTAGCTCCAAGTCATTGAAAGTGTTTGAATAAATGCAATGATATTTCACAAAAACTAAATATGGTAACTAGATGGCTTAATTTGATTCACTTATTGTGTTTTTAACTAAAATTGTAAATAAATTCTACACACATAGATTGGCTTGAAGATTTTGATTATACTGGTAAAAAAAAAAATGTCTCTCGACTTACCTGAAAAACATGTAAAGGAGGCAAAGAAGAAAATATGTCATGGACTTTGGACCTAGGCCGACATGGTTTAGAAACCAAACTCTACAATAAACTATAGTCATAATAATACTAAACACTTCCATCTATAGGAAAATGGAATTGAATAGCTTGGAGATCTAACCTATTTTAGAGTCAGTCATTATGTCAATTAATCATCAAAACAACTCAAGTCCATGGTTAGATCATGAGACCACACTATACACCATTGTAAGATAAAACCCAATCGTTGTCTTGAAGCTTCAATAATCTAATTTGAAAAACATATTCACATCAAATAATAAACTTACCTGGTACTTATCATTTGCCAGGAACTGTGCTTAAAATTATACTTAGTAAAAAAAAAAACCCTCTCCTTACATGTTTATATTGAATATTTAAAATTTACTAAGTCCAAGTATGTAGTAATACACAATTAAAGTGCATTTTATTTATATTTTCTGCCTCCATACTGCTTAGAGAATAGCACCTTGCACATAATTATCGGTCAAAAAATGTGTGTTGAATTGGTGCCAATGGGTTAGATTTTAGATTCCATAGAAACTATATTTCATTGTGTGGAATATGACCCGATATTGATATTTGAGATGAATGTGCCTAAAAAATTGATCTACACTTTCTGGGTTCTTAATTTGTAGAAATTGAATATAAAACTCATAAGACATATATATTTAGAATGCAATTAAAGTTGTTAGCCTTAAAATATAGCCTCTCCAAGGTTTTGTCTAATATATTTGCCCTCCACCTCTGTTTCCACCTCTCTTCTACTCGCCCTTCTTCCTAATGATACATTTTTGCAAACATATTTGAGAGTATAAAATGGGCACATAAATGGGAATCACTGTTTAATAAGATTCAGGATAGTTTATTCATAAACTCAGAATCTACTGACTCATAGCACAGAAAAACCGTATTCTCTTCTAGAACATAAAAAAGGGGTCAAAGTAAAGTTACTTAGCTTTCTTGCATGTTGTGTGGAAGTTATTACTTATTCTAGGAAGTAAGTGGTCGTGTGGAGACAATATTTTTCCTGCCTTTGTCCATGAAGCGTTTATGCTGGGTTCAGAAAACCAGGGTCATTGAATTGCCCACGTTACTTATGAGCTCGTGTATTTCTCCCCTCTGGTTTTTCTTCAGGTCGGCATGCTGTCGGCGGTACCACACTTAGTGATGACAATTATTGTGCCTATAGGCGGGCAGATTGCCGACTTTCTAAGAAGCAAGCAAATTCTTTCAACTACGACAGTAAGAAAGATCATGAATTGTGGGGGTAAGTATGTAAGTGATGTTTGGAACATGTTTTTAGTCCATGAAGTTCTGATTCGCATAAGCAGCTTTTTCTGTACTTATCAAATATGCAGATAAATGTGTCTTCATTTTTCTTTCGTAAACACTTTCCCATCTTTAGGTTTTCCTCACTCCTAGTTCTAAATAATTACATAACTAACTTAACCCTCCCCCCAATCAAAACTTAAGGTTGTTTTGGTGTTCTTATTAAAACACCAGCAAGGTTTCGGTAATTTCTTTGTATAAATTATTACTGTGATGATTATTTTTAACATGGACACCCAGAAGTGGTTTGCTAGGGCATTTTTAGCAGTTTTCGCTCACTGGGAAACTTACACAAATTTCTGACCTGTTTGCACATGTTTCTTTCTGAAGGTTTTGGCATGGAAGCAACACTGCTTCTGGTCGTCGGCTATTCTCACACTAGAGGGGTGGCGATCTCATTCTTGGTACTTGCAGTGGGATTCAGCGGATTTGCTATATCTGGTAATACGCATTTTTAAAATGTGTGCTTGTGGCATCTGATTTTGGCTGGTGATGGGGAGGTGGTCTATCTGTATATCTCCAGATATTCTATTTTCCACTTTAAATAATTTGACTGTTGAGAAAGTTTAGTCAACACATTTCCACTAAAAATTAAATAAAAATAATAAAATATTTAGAGTGCATTCTTTAGATTTGTTATTACTCACTTTCTTGCTGCTTACCCTTTTTATTTATTTACTTATTTATTTTGGTTAAGAGAACATATCTCCTTCCTCTGTGGAGCATCACATACTAAGTATTAAAAAAGAAATTATACCTCATTTTATTCTTATTACACCCTGAGCTGAATTGTAAAAAAGTAGTTATTAAGCACTTGCTGTGTACCTAGTATCTTTTAAAGAAGGTGGTGTGTGTGAAAGAAAAGATTCTGCAGGCACGTCTAAGAGGCTTGGGATGCTCCGAGTCCAAGGTGATGTGTGTATTTCAGGTTTCAACGTTAACCACCTGGATATTGCTCCCAGATATGCCAGCATCTTGATGGGCATTTCGAATGGTGTGGGCACATTGTCAGGAATGGTTTGTCCTATCATTGTTGGTGCAATGACGAAGAACAAGGTAAGATGGAACAAAATAGATGTTCAGTTGAAGAAGATTCTCTCTTATGGTTGGGGAAAGGGTTAATATATTCTCTTTGGCATTTCTTTTCTGATCCACTCACCTCTCTTCTGAGTAGGGGGGATGATTGAGGCTCAGAAGAAGATATCTAAGAACTCTGAGTGAGCATCTTTTCCCAACCAATAAGCAACATGCTCCTCAACACTTTTTAATATTTTTGATATTCCTCATATAGATAAAAGTAAACAAACTTTTTGTTCCTAGCCTGTTAGAATAGGCAAGCAGAAATCTTCTGAGCTTATTTACAAACGGTAATTCAGACATCTCTGCAGCTATCCGTGGAAGAATATAATGATCAGCTATTTATCCTTATATGTACAGCTTCAAAATTATGGCTTAGTAGAAGAAAATAAACAAAAAGAGTGGGAGAAAAATATTAAGTAAGTCAATTATAAATATGTTTTAAACTAGCAGACCATAAATATATTTGGAGTTTTATTTCGGAACATTAGATTTTAATTTTTTTAAATGATAAAAGTCATACATTAGAGAAAGTTTCTGGCACAGAATCTGCATCAGAGAATCAGAATAGGGGTTTCCTCTGCAACACGGCTGTGTATTCTCACACGCCACTTTTGTCACTGCAGTCCCGTGAGGAGTGGCAGTATGTCTTCCTGATCGCTGCCCTCGTCCATTATGGCGGAGTTATATTTTATGCGATATTTGCCTCAGGAGAGAAGCAACCCTGGGCAGACCCTGAGGAAACAAGTGAAGAAAAATGTGGATTTATCCATGAAGATGAACTTGATGAAGAAACAGGGGACATTACTCAAAATTATATAAATTATGGTACCGCCAAGTCTTATGGTGCCACCACACAGGCCAATGGAGGTTGGCCCAATAGCTGGGAAAAGAAAGAGGAATTTGTACAAGAAGAAGGACAAGACTCATACACCTATAACAACCGAGATGATTACTCATAACAAAGCTAATTGCTGGATTTATTTTTAGTGTTTGTGATTAACTTAATTGTGATTGCACAAAAATTTTAAAAATATGTGGTGTAAACATGTAAACATATCAACCAGGCAAGTCTTGCTGTAAAAATGAAATAAAAACAAGCTCATGAAGTTACCATCAAGTGCAATCTGTAGAAGTTGTGAAATTCCATCATTTCCATTCAGGTCATCTCTTCTTGCGTTTGTGATTTAAAGGTTGACTGATCCAACCCTGTAGAGACAAGTAGTTTTCCATTGGATTCATATGAGCTAAAACTCATCACCATTCAATAAAGCACAACTAAAACAGTTGGCACATTTCATCCTACAAAGTTTAGGAAGCCAAAGCTACTTGATCACGTAAAACGCACTTATATATTTGTTACACTGTATTGCAAGATCTCATGCAGAAGTCCCGTTTTAACAAAAACTCGATGCTGTCATGTTGCCTGCATCAGATATTGACAACGTTTACCGAGTGTGAATCATGAAGTTGGGATATCTCAGTTAGAGAAGAATAGGGTGGGCTAGCAACTAGCAAGGCATACGAAATAGCTCTTGTGATTACACAGTGTGGAATGTTCTGTTGGTCATCAGAGGGAATGTGTTACAGTGTTTTATAGGAAATGTTTGGGCCCAAACACATATCCGTGAAAGGGAACTTGTAAAGTGTGGGGTATGCTTCATGTTCTTCCATTCATGTACCTAACAGTATACGACACTTCACATTTTAATAAATCTGACTTTTCATGTAGCATATCACATAACTTTTTTGCAAAAAATATTAAGAAAAGACTTCAATGTATTTTTATTACAACTTTGTACAGGTTGTAACTTGCATTAGAAAAAAAAAAAAGATGCACACACCATAAAGAATCTAATAAGAAATTGCTATGGAAATAGAGCCCTGAAAATGCAATATTAAACAACAAAAGAAATAGAAAATGGTTTAGATATTCTTCTTCCTTTAATAATTAAATACTATATAAAACTTGTGCCACAGAGCTATATATAATATAAAAAGATAAATTTAATAGAAAGATTGTAAGTAGATAATTTTATTATTTAAAGTCCCATTTAAAATATATTTGTCTTATATAGGACAAGAAATTATATTAAAATTATATCTCTATATATCTGTATATCTTATACATATCCATACACAGAAACATGATAAACAATCTTCACAAAAATACCAAAAATAGCATACACCTAATGTTGGGGTAGGGGACTGCAATTTCTACTTTCATAGAGTCATAGAGTTTTAGATGGGGCAGAGGCATTTTGCTTGTCACTTCTTAATAATACTCAGCAGGAGTTGCAACATTTGTGTACCAAGCAATAAGTGCAATGCATACAATTTCCTGTCTGTATATTATCTTTATTTTGCTTGTGGTAGCTTTTCAGGTGGTAGGAATGATTTTTTTCTTTTAAAAAAATTTAACATCAGACCTCTTTTTAATGTTCTAAAATGAGGATAATGCATTTCCCAATTCAACTCAAAATACTCTTGTGTATTTAATTGTCTTTTCTGGATATTTGACCTGTCCAATGTATTGTGCCAGTGACTGGAGGCCCTGCTACTGCGAACATAAAACATAAAGTTTGTTTGAAAATGCAGACCATTCTTGACCTTAAGAAAATAAAAATATCTTCTGCTTTGTGTCTCCAAGTGATGTAGTGTGATCATACCTTTTGTTGTGTTGAATGAAAAAAATGTGGACTATCATTTTTGTTGCTGCAAAAAAAAGTTAATAAAATGCTCTATTTATCCTTTTGTAAAAAAAAAAAAAACAGTATCTTAATTTGGGTTTATCGTATGTAGATTGTAACTTTAATGTGAATTTAAGATGGGCTTGATGCAAAGAAGCCAAATCAAGGCTCAAGAATAACATTCTTTTTTAGCCATTTGAGATTTAATAGAAAAACATGGCATTCTTCAGGTTGTGTGGGATATAGTTCTGTAGAGAGTTTTACATCAAGAAATAAGTCTGTGAGTCAAACTCTATCTTTCAGTGACAGTCTTCTACAATTTCTGCTAAACTTGAAGAATATTTTAGGAAAAAGTTCAAAACTTGTCATGTCAGATACTACCTGCTTTTGAGTGCACGTATACTTTTTGTTTGGCACTGCCCTAACCATTTTATACAGAGTATCTGAGGTAACTCCACAATGACCCTCCAAAGTTAGACTATTTTTAATCCAGATTGCAAATGAAACTGAAGCTGAAAAGGCAATCAGTCAGCTCAAAAGGATTTATGGGATGATTTAGTCGACACTCTTATTTAACAAGTGAGGATGATGAAGGTCAATAAAAGAAACTGGCTTGATCAAGAGGACATAGAGGATGTTAGGGATTTGAAAAGGAGTTATTATGATTAGCAATATTATTGTTTTTATTTTCTTTTTAAACCAGGTTGTTGTCATTGTTATTGTTTTTTTAATCTTAATGTGAGGATTTTATCTTTTTATTGATTTCAGAGGGAGAGGAAAGGGGGGAAGAGAGGGAGAGAAACATGGACTGGTTGCCTTTCGCACGTGCCTGACCAGGGATTGAACATGTGACCTAGGTATGTGCCCTGACTGGGTTCGAACCCACAACACTTTTGGTGTATGGAATGATGCTCCAAGATGACGCTCTAACCAACTGAGCCACCAGCCAGGGCATAAACCAGGTTTTTATTTAAGAAATTAATTAAAGGATATTTATTGCTTCAACCACTATCCCATACCCAGCACTCGCATAACTTCAGTGTGTGGGGGTGGGGGTTGGGGTGAGATCAGGGAGTGTATTTTTGTCTTCCTGCTTTCCTCTGCATAAAGAAAAAATAGCCAGAGACCAAACCTAATTCTTAAGGAGGCTCACATGTCATCTTTGCATAACCTGATGGCAGGAATGAAAATGTCCTGAATCTAACACTATATAATTTCCCCAATTCCCTAACACAAACATTTACACTCCCTGTAAGAAAATTGCTCTAATGATGTTTCCTAGCATGACTACTAGTCATACTCATTTTCTCTTTTCTCAATCGTGCAAAGTCATCTTCCTCTTCTCCCTCTTTTCCTCTCCCTTTCCACATTTTCCTTCTCATCCCAATGCCCAACCCCATCTGGTTCATTATATGTGTCCTTTATGTGTCATATAATGACACATTATGTGTGTCATTTCCCATGCATTTCCCCATCTCATTCACACATCTACCTTATAAAATTGAAAGGCCACATATTAATACTAGTATTAATTTTTTAGTATTTCTATTTTCCAAAGTAAGGGAGTGGATCAGGGTGTAATTAACTTCCTGAAGATTCAGGGCTGGAACAAGAATACAAACTATCTGGCCGAAGAAAGAGAGGAACTTATTTTCACTTTTAAATCACGTTATTACTCTGCTCATTATAAATGTAGTATGGGGTCAGAGGGACCTTTATTAGGTAAAGAACAATAAAAAACAATAAAAATAATGGTAATCAATAACTGTGACATCCAGACATAATCACTGTTAAAAGATTTCTGGAATGCTTTCTATAAAAAATGCATATATAGGAAACTCACATATACTTTGTAATTTGCAAATTTGAAGTCATACTTGATCTATTATTGCAACATACTTTTACCAGTTAAAGTTTAGCTTGCATATTTTCCTATTTCAGTAACAGACTTCTGTAGTCTAATATTCTGCTACATTTAAGGTGTTTATTTATCCAATAACTTACTTATGAACATTTCTTTGCATTATTTTCTCTTTATTTTTTTGCATGGGTGGATCTTTTGGGGAAATGCAAAGACAGCTAGCTATACACATTTAACATGCATAAACATGATGGGTATTTAAATTATATCTGTAGCTTACTGTTCCTATGTTTGTCTACAGAGAGGACTACTGGCTATTGGCTTTTCTGGGATTCATTTATTAATTCACTTATTCCCTTAATAAGTGTTTATTAAGCACCTATACTCTGGGCATACACTGAGAAAACAGATCCAGCCTCTACTATAATGGACCCTGAAGTCCAGTTTCCCTCTCTGAGGTGTTTGAGGCATGCTCAGCTGCCCAGTCAGGCCCTGGGACATGGGGCCCATGCTAACCAACCTGAGAAAGGATTTTCCTTAATCCCCAAACTCCCAACATAGGGTTACTATCAACCTGCAGCTCCTGTCATTTTTTCCCCTTCTATAGTGTCAGGGGACGAAGCTTTTCTCAGCCTCAGACGTGCCTATGCTGCAAGGAGTCTAGGCCTTGGGGAAAGATCAGCAACAACTTTCTCCAGTGCGGAATCAGCAGGAGGGGAGGTGGTTAGGCGGAACTTCTTATCCTCATTTTCCATCCAGTTCTTTAAATTTCTGTCTGTTTCTGTTTCTCCCCTGGGTTTCTAATGACATCTACATTTTCTCTTTCCACTTTTTCACCCTTGATGTACCTGCTGCCTCCCTCAGCTTTAACAACAAATAGTGGTCATTGAGATTTAATTCTTACTATAGTGATACAATGATCAGGAAGAGCTTTTCTTTCCTTCCCTCTCCATCCTTATGCAAGACCTTAAACTTGAACTTTCATTCAACTGCTGTCAAATATACTTTATTTATGTAGGTTGATCTACACTATTCAGTCTCTTAAAACACTCATGCTTTTCTCCACCTCCCCCAATCATCCCCCTTGAATACAGCCAGGCACCTAAATGTTGCCTAATCTGGATATATTACCCTGTCAATTACCAAATTCTGCAGCTCTTACTGAATGAAACCCTCCACAGCTTTCACCAAGTACAAGCAAAATGAAGAAACCTCTCTCGTTTTGTTAAATCACATGTGAGGACCTGTTTTATTACTTTGTTCAGTGTGCAGTAGTTAGAGATCCTCGCGTTTCTAGGAGCTGGACGCACGCTCTGGGGATGCACTGTAGCACTGTCGATAGCAAGGTCTCCTTTGTCTCCTTCTCAGGGGGATTTAGAGGTGCACTCTTTGGCTCAATTGCGGTTTTTCTCTCCCTTCCTTAGTGTTGTTCAGTTGGTGTTTTTCGTTGTTTGTTTGTTTAGTTGTTATTTACCTTTGATTTTATTTCAAAGGAGGAAGTGAAAGAGGGATCCGATAACAATAAGGAGGATCATTTACATATGGCATAGGAAATGCCAGATACTGTTCTCAGGCATTTATATTTATATTTGTATCATTTAATCTTCGGAATAACCCTTTGTGTTAGGTACTATTGTTAACTGCACTTGGGCATTGAGAAGTTAAGTACCTTATTCAAGGCCACACGGTTAATGGAGTAAATTTAGAATGTGAACACAAGCTTTCTGACTGTCTCTGAAAAGTTGTGTGACCTTGGTCAGTTTCACTTAATGTCTCTGAGGACCAGGTTTTTTTTTTCACCTATAGTATGGCACTCTAGTACCAAATTAGTAATTGGCTTTGCAATTAAATAAGATAACATATCAAATGGTTAGTTCAGCACTCTGCACATGAATAAGAGTTTAACATTTGTTAAACTCTTATGAAAAATAACTCAGGTATGAAATTCTTATGAATTATGAAATGTTAAATTCTTATGAAAAATAACTCAGGTTTGGTTACCTAAATTATTTTTCCATTTGTATATTATAAATTTCATGTGACACAGAACAATAGACACTGTAGGATGCTATATGTAAAACATAATCTATACATTTATACAAATATAAAATACTATATAGTGTATAGATAGAGGATAAAGACATGGATTGAAAGGATACATACAAAAGTATTCATAGTAGTTGCACCTGAAGAGGAAGGAAGCAAATGAACTTGAGAAAGCATAAAATGCACTTCAAAATTATCATATTTTAATTTTGAAAAGACATGAAGCAAATATGAGAAATATCAATATTGGTTTATTCAAGGAATTCACATATGGTTTTTAATTATATTTTTCCATGGTTATTTTCTGTATTGTAAAATACAACAACAAGCAAACCTGATCAAATATTTTCCCCACATAACACAAGTCTTATTTCTCTCCAGTTTTTAAAAAAATATTTGGGCTGCCAATGAAGATATTGTCATAATCTTTATGACTATTTGACAGCTTCCAGAAGCTGTATAATTTAATGCAACTGCTTTGGGAGAATGTTTTTATTTTATGAAGTCAAGGTAAAGGTAAATTTTTTCACGTTTTTGAAAAGGGTTGTGAATCCAAATGAAGTTCTTCTGCACAAAGCCAAGAGAAGTCTGCATGAGAATAAATGTCACAGATGAAAGCCATCTTTCTGACAGATCTTGTCAGACGCTATTGGACTGTTTCTCAAAGATTTAAAAAGGGGGTGCTGGGAGAATTGTCTCATCCATCAGTGTAGGGTGGGAATTATTATGTTGTCATTAGTCTAAAAGAATATTAACTCTCTCAATCCCAGGTGCAATGGGATGGCAGAAAAGGCAGAACTTTTTGTTCTTCAGCCCTGAATCTGCCACTGCCCTTTGTATAAGCCAAGGCCAGTTCTGTCAGCTCTCTAGGCTTCAGCTTCCCATCTGGAAAATAAAGGGACTGCTTAGCCTTGCTGGTTCCTAAAGATCCTCCCAGCTCTGAAGCTCTGACATTTTCTTACTTCATTCTTGCTGACAAATAGCTGAGTTCCTCAAGATAACTTAAAGAAATATAATTGTTCTCAGGATTCCCCTAACTATAAGACTAAATGTTTACTCTCTGCCTACATTCCTACAGACTTTATTTTAATCAGCCATCCATCTCAATAGCTAACAGAATGGACAAAATTGGAGGCTCTACTTTTGGTGGGCTTCTTTCTGTGTTGCTTTTTTCTTCTGGACTCATAAGGAACCTTTTACACATTTGTACAGAACTTTGGATTTGAGGATTTCACGGAATCCTTCATTAACTAAATACCCTGCAATCCCTATGTATGAAAACATGAGTTGAAGTTTTAATAACAGGTCCCATTCAACTTTTAGTAGTTTAACGGGATATATTACAGTGTCCTGGAATTGAGAAGGATGGAAATACGTGCTCAACCCTTTTCATGTTGTAGGTGGGGAAGTGGCAACTAAAAAAACGAAGTGGTTTGTTAAAGTCTACCCAACTAGTCCACAGCAGCAGGATAGTGGGAGATTACTTCTTGGGATTCACAACAGTGCATTTGAGATAATTAAGAACCATTCTTTCATTCAGTAAGTTAGAGAGTTTGTCAAGCGATAGGTATTTATTGAGAATGTTTTATGTGGCAGGTACTAGGAACACAGTGGAGAAAAAGTTTAAATGAATCCTGCTTTCACAGAACTCTACATGGAGTGACAGTAAAAAATGAACAGAAAAATGAATTACAGTTGTGATAGATGCTTTGAAAGAGGCATATAGGTGCTTTGAGAATTTCAAAAGGGAACTTGATCTAGAATATGGGTTGAGGAAAATTTCCTCGGGGGTGTGACATACAATGTGAAAACTCAAAGGTGAGTGTGAGTTAGCCTGGCAGAGCATGACAGGCAGAGTTTCAGAAACAGGAAATGGTATTTGCATTTAACATTTATCTTCAATTAATCTGGAAATGCCATGAGCATGTCTTTTGTTCTTCATGCTATATGCACAGTTTAACGTAGGTTAGAAATTTAACAAATAAGGAATGGAAGAATGCATGGCCATATTTGATATGCAAGCACAATGATATTATCCTCCTTATTAAATTAATTCTTTTTTCAGTAGGGAAGTCAGAGAAACATAGAGAAAAGATATGAACTAGACTTCGAAAGTGAAATAGATGTTTGTCCACCTGCTGAGTAGAGGAAAGTCATAGAGCCGGTGGCTACATCCTCAGCAGATCATGGAGGTGTAGCTATCATGGTGGGCATGGACGTGTGAGCAGGTGGTATGGTGGACTATCAAGTGTGATTAGGAGCATATATGAGGCTGGGTGGGACAATGAAGCTGATAGTGCAGTGCCTTCAGTGCCAGACTAACGTATTCATATGCTATCTTAAAATTAAAGACATTTTTAGTGGGGCCTGAGGTCAGATCTGTCTTGCAGAATGTTGCAAGGAGTGGGGAGAGACTGGAAGCTGGTTCTGTACAAGAGTGCCATGGAAACACGGGGGGCGGCGGTGGTGGTGATGGTTGCCCTGGGAGCCATGGTGCTTTCCAGATGTGAAGACAAGAGTTTGGCATAGTCATTCCTTCCATACCCACCCAACTCAAACCCAAGAGCTGATGTGGATTTTAAAACATATTCACAAATACATGATTTATGCTTTCTGCCCCTTGCATAATCATTCCACAGCAGTTATCCACTTGTCTCCGGCTTCCAAAACTCTATTGAAAGAACCACACACAATATTTATTGTAACACAGTTTTTCTTTCATCTCTCTCAAAATTCTGTCTAAAATTCAAGGTTATACACAAGAAGAAGATAAAATGTCTCAACTTTTCACTTTGTTTTCTTCCTTGTCTCTAGGGCCATATTTGTTCCAGAGGTTTCCTCAAGTTAGTCTCTCCTCAAGGAAATCAATGCACTCAACCCAGGGAACGATAGGCTCGTCTTAATGGTAGATTCAACTTAAGCTCTGACCATATCCCCATCACTTTCTTGTGCTTTTTTTCCACTGTATTTATTTCTCTTTTCTTGACAGAACATGGTTCTTTGTGATGTGTCTGGAAACATAAATAAAATCTATGTATCACTAGAGGGCTGTCACAGACAAACTCACACCTCTTCATCAGTAATGATGGACATTATGGTGGCCTGTGTTAAGGATTTATTTTTAAAAACATAGAAAGGACTGGGTGACCAGACACATCCCCCTCACTAGGGGTTACCAAGCACAATGAGGTGAACATTGGATTTAGCTTTATGTCACCCTTTCAACCTCTTATGAGCAAATGGCTTCATTTCTTCAGCTCAGCATCCTCATCTGCAAAGCAGGCATAACAAGGCACAGCGCCGTGCATGGGGGTAAATATCAAGTAAGATCATTTGATTTTCGAGCTTTGTAAATCTTTATAAGGTGCCACACAGATGCAGAGATTTCTGGTTGCTCCATTTGGGTGAAGGGAGTAGCTCTTGGCAAGACCCTCCCAGTGAAATGGAAGTGTGTAACTGGACGTAAACATATCAGACCATTAGTGACTATGAATATTTTATGACATGTTATGTTTTCAAAATGCCTCCAGACAGCTTTCCTTAATTCTATCCTCACTCTAATGTTGTAACGTAGAATGGAGAAAGGTCTCTACTCTCATTTTTTTTTCAAATAAAAACTAGAGACTTAGTGGTAACCCTTGATTTGTCCAATTTGGGGCTAGAACCCAGGACTAGTGCTAATCAGCTGCCCCACAGCACTCATTCTTAAGTGGGATAAACTCAAGGGCAATAAATCCCAAGATGGGTGGTCATTGGAAAGAACTGCTCTTCAGGGAGGGTAGGTTTAGTGGGGGCACCCTTGGGTGCACATGGGCAGGAGCAGCCACGTGACTTCATGGAAGTCTTGTGTGGGGCGAGGAGAAAGGGAGCCTGAGAAGGAAGAGGATGGGTCTGGAAAGCTGGTACGTCATTCTATTCTCTGCTCACTGACAGCAAGTTACTTTTATTTCCATGTAACCCTTAATCATTAGTGTCTTATTCTTTGTGCTTAAATCTCCGCTCCCCAGCAATCTCATGGAAGGTCGGAATCATATCCTCTTTATTTCCTAAGTTCCCACAGAATCCAAACTATGCCTCTCACATAATAAATACCAAATCAAGTGGAGGGAAATTCAGAACATCTCTGTATCAGTTACCTAGGACTGTTGTAATAAAGTATCATGAAGTGGGTGGCTTAGAACAACAGAAGTTTATTGTCTCACAATTCTGAAGGTCAGAAGTCTGAAATCAAGGTGTGGACAGGGCCATGGTCTTGCTGAAGGTGCTGGACAATGGTCTGTTCCAGGCCTCTCTCCCAGGTTTGGGTACTTCTTGGTTTGTAGCAGCATAACTCCAGTCTCCGCATGGCATTCTTCTCTCTGTGTGCATGGCTGTCTCTTTACTTGCTATTCTTTGCATAAATACACCAGATATATTGGCTTAGGGACTAGTTGAGTGTGACTTCATGCTAACTAATCACATCTGCCACGATTCTATTTCCAAATAAGTTCACCGTCTGAAGTACTGGGGGTTTGAACGTCAATATATAAATTTGGGGGGGCACACAATTCAACCCATAGCAACCTCCCTTTGGTCTTATGAGAAACCACCAGGTTCTCAGTTTTTAAGATCTCGTGTGATTAGTGACCAGAAAGCAGCTATTTTTAATCTCTCCTTTTCTCCCCTTTGCTATGGGTAATGAGACTCTTGCAAAATGTTGTCACACTTGACTTATGGTGAACATAGGTTTACCAGTGTCCCACCACTAGCAGCTGGAAATGGGAGAGTGAATTCACATTCTGGGCAGCAAGGAAGATATTACAGAAGTGCAGCGTGGCCGTTCTGCTGAGAAGGAGTCAGTCTGACAAGACATGTTGTCAATCCCTCAGATGGCAGAAGTCCCAGATCAGGGGCAAAAAATAAAATGAACACTGAAGACAGAGGCATAAAACAAATGTACTTGGCTGTGTGACTGGTATCCCAAATCATTCACTTCCACTTGGCAGTTTGTGTCTTAGTCTATGCTTAACATCACTCAGAAAATTCAGTGAAGCAATTCAGAATAATGGCAACTCAGTCACTGTAGGAGGTAGAGCTATTATTTAGAGTAAGTATTTATTTAAGAATCAATGACAGTATATATCTCAATGTGAAATCTGCAAAGAACTGAATATATGAAACAAAGTCACTCTGCTTCTGGGTTTTAATGAGGTCACATAATAGTTAAACCTAAAGTCTACTCCTGATTCAATGCCCAGCTTGGGTTTTGGGGAGCTTCCCTTGGGATGTCATATCCATCCGAGTCACTGACTGGGCTTCTGCTGTACTTGGTGCCGGAGAACTGATCCACCCAATGTTACTAGAAGTTCCAGCATGAACTCTTCCTATTCTCCCCATGCTGATCTGAGTGGGTATTGCTCTCCCCTGGCCTTAGCTTCTAGTACGGCCTGCTCTTGGCCAATGAATTACAATGAGGCAGATGAGATTTGAAAGGGACACCCTTCTTTTTGGTTGCCTGGTGTCAGGGTACATTGTTTTGCATGCAGAGTTCTGGCTGGGTGTCGAACTCTCAGGCTGTCCCTCTGTTCCAGTGTCCACTCTAATCTTTCCTTTCATTACAGTACAGCTCAAGACAAATGGAAGATTCTATATAGGTTTATCAAAGACAGGATTCAAGTTTACAGAAGAATTTGGTGCAGAGTTTTTCAGTGGGTCACTACTGGGATTAGAAACTCAAGGGTTTACAGGGACCCAGCACATTATGCAAATGAAGGAGGAAGCTGGTGAAGACGTGGTTAACCCCGAACACTCATGCCCAGCTCAAAAGGGGCAGCAACTCCGCAGGCCCAGTTGCCTGTAGCTACGTGAAAATAATGTCAGTTTTGTTCAACAGAGGTTGCAAACCCAGGTATTTCTGTGACATCTTACAACTGTTTTCCTTTTCCCTTGTCAGCAAACATAATAGCGACTTAATAATGTGAGCTAAACAAAGATCTCCAGACCAATTTGGCCCTCAGGCTCACACTTGGAAATAATCTGGGCTGACAGTTTCCGGGGCTGTCTGATCTGGGAATTCCTCAGGCACCTTTTATAGGATGTTCCACAGTCATTGCAGGAGAGACCTACGGATACTGACCCACCCTGCTCTTAGCCTTTGTCCCCTTGGCGGCGGAGATCACCTTTTCTCCTCAGCCTGCAGCTGTGCTCACAAACATCTACTCACCTCGGAGGCCAGGCTTGAGAGAGAGAACAGTTCTGAGAGAGAAAGTGTGTCCTTCCTCACCCAAGTTTATTTTACTTTTTTAAATTGATGTTCGAAAACAGTTGTCTCCATTTCCCACCACCACTTTCCCCCACCTTACCCATGCCCACCTCCCACCTCAGTCCCACCCCCCTTGGCTCTGTCCGTGGAATGCCAGTTTAAAGCCTGCACTCCATTTATTCAACAAATATTGACTGTGTGGTCACACATAGGCAGGTACTTTTTGAAGTATATGTATGTATGTCATTGAATTTATTACATGTCCAGGAGACAGATTTTTTAAAAGTAAATAAATAAAAAAGGTAAAATTGAAATTCCGACACAGACAAGAGTGTGGTGGTTACCAGAGGGAAGGAGATGGGCAATAGTAAAGGGTAAAGGGGGCCAAATATACGGTGACAGAAGATGATCTGACTTTGGGTGGTGGGCACATGTATCATAGAAATGTGCACTTGAAACCTATACGATTTTGTTAACCAATGTCACCCCAATACATTTAATGAAAAATAAAAATAAGAAAAAAACTTTATATTTTTAATGAAAATTAATACAATGAAGAAAAGTATGAAAAAAGATAATTCGAGAATGGTGGTATTAGGGCAAAAATAAAAGAAGGTGATGAGTTAGAGAAGGATGGTGGGAGGGTAGAGTTCTACCTAGATCCCCTCCCAAGAAAGCCTCTCTGAGGAGGAATCTTAAGTAGGGTTTTTCAGAAGCAGAGCCTGAGGTCGGGATTCCTGGTTTATTTAAACTATGCCTTCAGGTGAAGGGGAACTAGACAGAGAACAGGGCAGGGAAAAGGAAGTAAAACAGGGATGGGATCTCAGCTGTGAGTTCCTTAAGCCTGGCCCCACCAGGAGCTCTAGAACATTAATTACACCACGCAGCTGCTAGCTGGTACCATCTTGAAGCAAGAGGGCTGGCCCTTTGTAGCTCCCAATCAGCCAGGCAGTCAGGCAGTCAGTGAGTCATTGGCTTTGGTGCAAACCCTGGCGGGGAGAACACAACCTCAGCCTAGAAGACAATCCTTAGTAAAGGGTGGCAGCTATGAGCCATTAATAACCAATACATCTGACAGCTGGGGATGGGTCCATCAGCATAGCAATGGGGATCTGAGTAGTTACCAATGAAATTCACTACTGGGGATGATGTTTGATCTTGGCCTTGGAAGTCTGAAAGAACCAGTCATGCACATATCTGGAAGAAGAGGACTTCAGGCAGGAGGAAAGGCAAGCGTCCCTCTGCATCATGGGAATGAGCCTGGGCGGTGCTCCTGGGGCTCAGTGGGAATGCGGAGCATGGGATGAAATACAGCTGGAGGAGTTAGTTCAGGGGAATCAGGACTTGCGTGCATAGTTTGGTGAGTGCTATGGAAAACTCATTATAAGATTTTAAGTGAGAAGAGATATGATGTGTCTTAAATTTCAGAGAAAGTTTTGAGGCTCCCTTGTGGAGGATAAATTGTAGGGGAAGCATGAATAGAGGCAAGAGACCGGTTAGGTTACTGTAGTGTCCAGATGACAGATGGACGAAGGCCTTGGACTAAGACAGCAGCCATCATAAACCCTAACCTAAAGATGAGAAGCTGTTAGAGTTTCAGAGTATTCCAAAGGAAATGCTGACAGATTTCCTGATGGGTTGGATTATGAGGTGAGGGAAAAAGAGGAATCTTGCTTAAACCTCTCACAGTAGTATTGGTGAGGAATATTCTACTCTAAACCTGAGCCTGCAAAATCTAATTAACTCCAAAAGATGATACACATTTGGTAGAATGGGGAGCAAGCAGATGGGATATCTGGAAACTGTCAACCATTCACCTTTTTTGGGGGGGTGTCTAGGAGATAAAGAGAAACCAGCAAATAATATAAAAGGCAGCCAAGAAAGATAAAACAAGAGAAATATTCTGCTGTTGAGATTGCTGCTTCCTGGCCTCTGTGGCCTTTTATACCAAGCCTCGCATCCTGGTTCAATGCGGTCCCCCAGGCAAGACATTGATAAGTGACAGATAAGGCTTCTGACACGGACTCTGACTCTTTTTAGGCAGGCTCTTTTCCTAAACTTTAAGAAAGCCTTCTTTGGAGGGACTGTGCTTTGGACCTGCCCTTTTCAGTCCCACAAATGTGGTCATTTATAGACATTAGATTGCTTTCTTCCTTCCATTCATCAGCCCCGTCTGTCCCCCACTGATCCAAATGCCTTCCCGCTGGGTCTGCTATTTCCCTCTGCTTCAAATCCCTACTCCTCTCCCTTGCCATTTCTCCCCTGTTCCACTTACAATTTATCTTGGTCTGACCTTTTGATAAGCTCAAGAACTACAGCAATATGTGCTCTTTAAATACTGAAAAAGAGTGTATATTTAAAAGAAAGGTTTGATTAAGACAGACAGTTTAAAGTTCAGGCATTTTTCAAACCTGCTTGATGTGAATGGCATTGTCTATAAAATGATGATAAGAGAACTGTCACAATTAGTCCTTTGGCTCACAAGGCACTTTCACTCTTTGCAAAAACAACAGGAATAAAGGAGAGAAATCCAGGTCCTGCTGGCACAGAGGATATTTTCTAACTAAGAGTTTCCACAGATTTTTTTAAAAATCAGGAGGAACTGGTAATTGATATTAAAATCTATGTACTAAATATACCTGCACTGGACACCTTCCGAGGACCGTGAGACAACCCAGGACTTATGTGCACCATCTCTGATGTTAAGCAGACCCATACTCCTTCAACTGGCTCAGTTAAAAGCTATGAAACTCGAGCAAAACACCTCTTTGGTGCTTCAGAAACTTCATCCATGAAGCAGGGATAATCAGGGTATCTATATGAGAGTGGTTGTAAAGATTAAATATGAGAGGCTGCATTGATGATTTAGGGTAGAGACCGGTGTACAGTTAAGTACTAGACAAACAAAGGTTATTAGTATAAAATGGCACTATGACTTGGAAATTCAGTGATAAGTGACAAGATTCTTGGGTATCTTTCATGGGTCCATATAAAGAGGACTCAAGGACAGAGGAGAATATTAGAATACACTGCGTAAGATAGAATTTCAAGTTTTATCTGTTAGTAAAATTTGAACGAGCATGTAAGGTTTGAGAGTTAGTTTTTGAGAAAAGGAGGAGAGAGAAAAACAGAATATTAGGCACATCATGGGAAGGTGGTTAAGTCTGAGCTCAGAAGATCTTGTCAAATTCACAGTGTTCCCGAGATCCATACCTGAGCCTGGATATGACGGCAGTTTTTTTTGATTTCTTGTCTTTTCATTTCTGTACGACTCTAGGTCTGCTGACAGTGTCAGTGATAATAAAATTCAACATTATGTCTCTTCTTTGAATTTATGGGGAAAGTATTTAATAAAAAGTAGAAATTCTATAAATCAGATAGACTGTACATGGTAATATACTGAGATAAAATAAATATTTAAGCACCTGAGCATTTTAATATTCAGAATAGTGTTTCTGATGAACACAAAGGTACATACATTATATACTAGAGTTTAATCTTTTAAGATGTCAGGGCTAACTATGGAGAGATTTACTATTTGGCTTTGTTATAAATGGAAAGTATTTTTTTGGCCATTTTTATTGTATTTTTTCTATTACCATTTAGCCCCCTTATACTCCTCTCCCTCCAATAATCCCCACATTGTTGTCCATGTCCGTGAGTCCTTTTTCCTTTTTGCTTGATCCCTCCATCCTCTCCCCCCACATGGTTGTCAGCCTGCTCTCTACTATGAGGCTGTCTTTATTTTGCTTGTTAGTTCAGTTAGTTCATTAGACTTCACATGTGAGTAAAATCATATGGTATTAGTCTTTCTCTGACTAGCTTATTTCACTTAGCAGAGTATTCTCCAGGACCATCCATGCTGTTGCAAAACATAAAACTTCTTTTTTTGTGGCTGAGTAGTATTCCATTGTGTAAATGTCCCATAATTGTTTTATCCACTCATCTACTGATGGACACTGGGGCTGTTTCCATATCTTGGCTGTTGTAAATAATGCTGCAAAGAACACAGGGGTGCTTATGTTCCTTCAAATTAGTGTTTTGGGTTTCTTTGGATATATTACCAGTAAAAGTATTTCTTAATTGTCAAATAACCAGTGTAAATTTTTGAGCTTATCCCACACAATGTGGAAAGGCAAATTAACATTTGCTTTTATTCAAGCCATAATTTCCACATGTTTCTATTCATTGCTTTAAATATACGTGTATATTTAAAATGTGTGTTTATGTGTATATACAGAGCCAGGTTTACATCAGGAAGCAGCATAAACAAAATACATGAAAAGGTCTATTACAGGGTTTATTTGCAAAGTACAGACTTGGTTAAAGGAAACCACCAAGATATTTTGTAGCACTCGTGAGTTAGCTTTCTGTTCATTAAAATTTACCCCAGCCACATGCCCTTCAGACAGAGGGCACTTGAGTGGCCATATTGGGACCATATGACTTTCCCTCAGTAGACAGAACTGAATGGGCCAAAGTGGACACCTTGCCCGGGGGAAATCCAAAGATGAGATTCATTCCCTCTCTCTTTGTCTTGTTATTTCCCTGTCTTCCTTTCTTCTTCTCACTCCTGAATGTAGATACAGAGGTTTAGTCAAGTACATGGTGATGGCACTCATATTAACAGGTCACTGAGCATCATGGTTATCCAGTTTTTGCCATACCTCACAGAGCCTTGAGAGACACACCGAAAACAAGAGACTCAGAGAGGGAGCAGTTCCTCAGAGAAGATAAAGGGGGGGATCTGAGGTCACAGAATATTTGGGCCCAATGGAGAGGGAGAGTGTAATAATGAGTCTGACCACATTTTTATTGTCGGACTGCTGACAGCTTTCAAGCACCCTGGGGCCCCTTTTCTCTTCTGCCCCACATCTAGCATGCTGGTAAGAAAGCCCGGGTGCTCCCTCCCTTGGAACTAGTGGGAAGTCAAAACTATGCAAGATGCGAGACCCCGTTTGAGATTCCTCACTCCCGTCCCAACCCCTAACGGCAGTCAACCCCAAAGCCATTTGCCCAGCCCTGCTTTCTCAAGCTGTTTCGCATTGCTTGAGACCTTGCCCTACACTCCCCAGAGAGACTTACTATGTGAATAATAAATCTTTTCATAGTCTCTTGGTGTGTATACTATCACTTTCAAAATCCGAACTAAGTTTTGGAGAGGAGTCTGTTCTCTTTCTGTGAGATGACCACACCAGAAAGAGAGAGCAGTTTCCGACATTTTAGTCACTTAAACACAGACATTTCCTCCATTTTTTTTCTCCTTAGGTGCTTGTGAGGTTCCTTCCTTTAATCTAATTCTAAACTCTATCTAGATTAGCTTTAATGCATTTATGTTCTAGGAAATCAAGTGATCTCTGCTTATGACACCCGATGACCCCTCACTTACCGTAGTCCACAGACCTCGTAAAACACAGATGCCTCTTCCCACAGCTCATAAGTGTTGTTGACTCATTTAATTTTATTATTTTGGTCCTGGCACACCCAAGAAATGGCTGTTCCTCGCAAACAGAAACTTTATACTTTTGATTATGTAAAAATAATAATCAGCCTGACTATGGATAAAGCTAAGTCACAGGAAATAGCTGACTCATAAGTAGCCGCAGTAAAGGTGTGGAAAATGCTGGGACTGTGTCACAGGGACTGAAATGGCGTAGCCTCCTGGGGAACCACGGTGGAGTCATTCTTCCTGGCTGTCAGGATTGCCATTAATTTTGTCTGCAATTGCCGGCAAAGTGCAGGAAGATATATGAGAATGAATTATTGATTTTCACTTGCATTCTAATTGGAGCAGGTTTGCAGCTGATTTCCAAGTAACTCTTTTCATCTTCATGGCAATAAATACTAACATCAATCTAACATCTCTTTGAGTTAGCACATTTTATGATACATCGTATTTTTGAAACAACTAACCCTTTCCTTATTATAATCAGCAGATGAAGAGCTATAGTAGACAGATTCTTCCACCATACCAAAATTTAAAAATAGCAACTTTCAGTAAAAAAAAAGATTCACGGAAGGTGAACATAGTCTGTGGAAGGTTTTAAATATAATAAGTCTTACGGGTCTGAGGACCTCCGGTTCCTGTGGAGAATAGTTTTGACAGTGATTGAAGAATATGTTCCTTCCCTCAAACTCCATTTTTTTTAAAGATTTCATTTATTAATTTTTAGATAGAGGGGAGGGGAGGGAGAAAGAGAGGGAGAGAAACATCAATGTGTGGTTGCCTCTTGCACGCCTCCTATTGGGGACCTGGCCGGCAACCCAGGCATGTGCCCTGACTGGGAATCAAACCAGGGACCCTTTGGTTCCCAGGCCCACACTCAATCCACTGAGCCACAGCAGCCAGGGCCAAACTGAATTTTTTATGTTATGAGAGTTTTGCTTTACTCACATTAACTTCTGTGCTTCTGTGACTTCATCCAGTCTCCCATCCCCCCACCCTGCAAGAAGAAAGGCAATATCTCTTGTGTTCCGAGCTAAACTGCACTATTCTGAAAGCCTCACACTACATATCTTTTTGCTTCCTCTGTCCTCTGTAGTGTGAAGAACTCTTGTCCCCATCCTTCCATTGGCTTAGGAGACAATACTTTCAAAGAACCACTTGGATGGCCATTGGCCACCAAACAGGCCCCTCACTGCTCAGCAGCTGTTTGAAATCTTCTGGTCCCAACCTGCATGAGGATTTAATCTTGCACTATTTTATTTAATGAGGATGGTGACAGACTCAGAGCTTCAGAACACTGCACCTGTCCAAAATAGACCTACACTTTATCAGAAGCCCTATTAATTCAAGAACATTTCAGTATGGTCTCTACAAAAAGACACACTGTCTCCTTTCTCAAGCTGAGAAATGAGGTTCACCAATTCAAACAGATTTTTCTGGGGAGAAAATTTTAATTAGCTGCAGACTATGCTCATTAAAAATGTATCTTCTTAAGTATTGTTCTTCCAACATTCTTCATTATGATTGATTTAATTTTGAAGAATCTTTGATAATATTGTAATTATTTTAGATTGTAATTATTTTTTCAAAGTATACATCCTCTGTGTGTGTACTATATTCATACATATATTTCCTTGCATGTCAAAAAATACAAAAACCAGATAATTTTTTATATCCCGAAGTAAAATTTCATGAAGAACAATAGCTTCTATTCCTGGAGATTACAAGGACAGCATGACTGAATTTAAACCCGAAGTTTTTGCGGACATGATTAGCCCGAGACATATTTTTCTGTGCTACAGAACCTGCATGAGATGGCTCCGTGTGCTTAATGGCCTTATTTGTTATTTTACGCTCACCTTCCAATTAGAGCAGAGCTGAAGAGCTGCAGAGCTGCAGGGAATGGGGTGGGGGCTCGGGGTTGCCAAAGAGGGGACAGCTATGCCAAAAGAAAATCTGTATCATTTTATGAGATAGGAGCATCAAGCCCAGGAAAAGACGATCTGACTGATGAGCTGATCTTCTGCATGAGGACATGGGTGACTCCTTTAGTTGTGTGAATTTGGGCACATAGAGAGCTCTCCTTCATCCTCTTCTACATATTTCCTTTTTCATTCACTTCAACATACATGTATATAAAGGGCCTACTTTATGCCTGGGGCTGAGCCTGATGTGAGATGCAAAGATGGAAAGGAGGCCCCTCCTATCTTTAGCGAATTTATAGCGTAGAGGAGCACGCAGAAGGGAAGGAAAGACATTCCGGTACAGAGTGATACAGGTTATGATAAGGGGAAGCCTGGAAGCTATGGAGCATGGAATGGGAACACTCACCTAGTCCTTGGAGTCAAGTAAAGCTTCCTGAAGTAATCATAGACTGATACCTGAAGGACCAAGAGAAGCTAGGTCAAGAGAAAGAGAACAGTAGGAAAAAGCCAAAACCTGATGGATGGGAGAGAGTGTCGGGAATAAAAGCTTGGAGGCAGAGGGATCACATCCTATCCTGATTCTATAATTTATTAGTGGTTCGGCCTTGGGCAGCCACTTACCTGTTTTGAACTTCTGTTTCCTTATCTGCAAAATATGGGTAATAATATTTATCTCTTGGCATCATTGAAAAGTAAATGAGACAATATATGGAAAGCGCTCCCAGTGTTAGGAGAAGATAAAAACTCAACTTCAACCAGTTTAACGATAAAGGGCAATGTATTGGAGGGTTATTGGGATGTGCTCTAGAACTTGAAGACTTTACAGAATGCTGGGATGTGGCTGTATCACAAAACCAACCAAAATTCAAATGCCATTAGGACATTCTTCTCATATCAATCCATTTGCATATGGATGTTTTACTTTCTTCCCACTGAACATCAGCATTTTATTCATCTTGATAATTATAGCCTCCCAAGGCTCCTGAATTTTATATCCCTGGATGAAGTTACACAAAGAAAGTCTGCTTCTCTTAGTTCTAGTTCCAAAATTCTCTGGAAAGGACTGCTCAGATGCCCAACCCTATACTATCTGTGCCCAGCAGGTGAGGTCATAATATATTCACATGGTGGCTCCTGATGTGACTTTGATCGTGAAGGCAGAATTGTCAGAGGAGAAAGGAGTTGGAGAGGCAGCTCTGTTACTGGTTCTTAAAAACACTAACTAAAGCTGTGTACCTTTGGTGTACATCTCCTACATGTCATGCATAGTGCAAAGAACTTTAGATGCAATGTCTAATTAAATGTTAGCCTAATGAGATTGTTACTATGATTAGCTCCATATCACAGATGAGGAAACTAAGTTATGGAGAAGGTGTCCCTTGCTCAGGCTTCATCAGGCTACTCAAATGAAAAGCCGGGATATCAAACCAGGTTTGCCTGCATCAAAGTTGAGTTATTGACTATTATTGACATTTAATTTAATAAATGCCTCTTTTCAGCTATAGGCCAGAATTCTGCTTCCCTTAGCTGAACAGAAGAATTCTGAACCCTGGTGAGGTGAGAACAGCTCTTTCCTCTGTCTCTTCAGTGTTCAGGGCCAGACAGGGATCGCAGGCCATTCTTCCACGGACATGAAAGCTGGAGCCTAACTCAAAGACAGGAGCGCTTCAGATATTGTAGGTCACAAAGCTTTGATGTGATTCTGCTACCTGTGTCTATGTCATCTTCTGCTTCCCAACAGAGTTTAAATATCACGCCTTTCATGCTAAAAGTGACTTTCACATATGGATGCTGATTTTTTATAAACTTTAGTGGTATTAGTCCTCATTTCACCCTATAGATCTCACTAGAATATAAAGAGAAATGATTCTTTGATTCTAAAAAGGGATGTGGGGAAATTCTACTAGCAATTTTTAAAAGACAGATGCATTTGTCCTGGGCAGGTGTCTCAGTAAGTTGTTCTATACACCAAAAGGCTGTGGGTTCGATTCCCAGGCAGGCTACTTACTTAGGTTGCAGGTTCTATTTTGGTCGGGTTGGTAATAGAGGAAACAGATTGATGTTTCTCTCTCTCTCTTTCAATTTCTCTCTCTTTCTTTTCCCACCTTACCCCCTCTCTAAATCAATAAACATATCCCCAGGTGAGGATTAAAAAAAAAACAAAAGACAGATGCACTTAGTGCCTGCAAATTGATCATAGATTGATTAAGGAATAGAGCAAAGTCTGAGTTGATTTGAGGTTTTACAGTAGGACTTTATAATAAATGAATATATTTCCCAATAATGTTCTTTGACATTGTGGGTGGATCAGAACATCCACCTCGAGTTTCCTCACTCCGGTCTGCAGGGAGTGTTCATCTGTTGGTGTTTCAGCAGAGGATGAGGGCACTTACGGCTTTGTTGAGAAGGAAAGGGGTGGGGAGACATATTGCAAGGGTATTTGCTCATTAGTTCCTTTGCTCATTTATTCAACAAACAGTTATTGAGGTAAAGAAAAATGTGACTGAGGAGGGGATATAATAGTAGTTTAACTTCTATCTGAAATGTATTACTTTATAATTTCAAAGCAAATATGACAAAATATTAAGATTTGTTTAAAGCTTATTGTAGGTACAACATTTATTTTAAAGCCAAATATCTTGAATATGATATATAACATTTGGTTGGGGATGAAAAATAAGAGAAAAGGAAATGTATTTTCATTCCCACAAGTACTAAAACCAATCCATTTTGCTTCTGCTTTTTAAAAAAAATGCACTATTATCACTTTGTACCTATAAATCCTAATGTGCCAACACCATGTGGGTTTCAAGGCTGGGTTCATTGGCATTCTTTCTCTATGTTCTCTGTCTGGTCAGGGGTTGTGGTGGTACATTTCGGAGCTAGAAATTAAAAAGATATATCATATTTGAAGGCACAGACCTCTTAGATTTTTCCCTCTTCAATGAAAAATAGAAACTTCCTGTTTGAAATGTTACCTAGTAAACTTACCATGAAGAAACTTAAACCTCAAGCACGATTTATAATTTATCCTAGAATTTTACACTGCTCTATCCTGAGCTTGAATACATAGGACAAGTCACTCTTCTAAATCTTGTCTCTCTCATATATCAGCTGGGAAAAATTAAATATTGATAATTATGTGATAGTTTGCTATAAAAAGAGGTGGATTTACTCTAACACTAGTAAAGTTTAAGTTTCAAGGCATCATTTATACAGATTTTCTCCAAATTTAGTATCAAAATTTTGTATTTGTAGTTTTATATTGTTTTTCTTAAGAAAGGCCTCCTAATTGACTATAATTGACAATTGACTACTTTCAGGCTTCCTAATATTGTGTCTAGATCTGCCTCTGGCTACAAAGATTAAGTGAGATATTATATAAATATAAAGCCTTAAGAAAGTGACTTATATGGAGAAGAGAGAGACAGCAAGAGAGAGAGAGAGAAATTTTAAGGAATTGGCTCACATGATTTTGGAGACTGGTGAATTCATGATCTGTCAGGCAGGACAGCAGACTGGAAACTCAGGAAGAGTCAGCTGATGTCGCAGCCTTCAGTCGCAAATTCATAGGTCAGCCTGGTACACTGGAAATTCAGGGACCCAGGACGTCTACAGTACAGTCTTGAGGTAGAACTTCTTTCTCAGCGAACCTCAGTGTTTGCTCTTATGGCCTTCAACCGATTGGATGAGTCCCGCTCACATTATCAAGGGTAATCTCCTTTACTTGAAGTCAACTAATTATAAGTATGAAATCATAGCTACAGAATACCTTCCCAGCAACAACCAGACCAGTATTTGACCAGACAGCTGGACCTAGCCATGTTGACATGCAAAAGTAACTACTGCACAAAGTAAGTGCTCAACAAAATACTTTGCAAGGTCCTAACTCGTTTTTCTCCTCCTCCTCCCCCTACTTCTTCTTCTTCTCCTTCTTATTAGTTTATTTTTCTTTTTTGCTTCATTATAGCCTGAATGTCCAGAACAGAACCTCAAATTTGAAAGGCCCTAAAAAACATCTTTTGGGGGAAATGAATGTATAAAGAAATGTAAGAATATATGAATAAGTGAATAAATATATACTCACTAGCAAACAGCTAATATATGGGCCCTTAAAAATGGCAGCATGGTTAAGCCAATGAGTTTGGCTGGACAGCACAACAGACAGTGACAAATAGTCTGCTCTTTATCTTGTATTTTTGTTCTGGTCCACAAGCCCACATATTAATGAAAGGTTATAAAAAAAACTTTGAAATCTGAGGAAGAAGTGGTGAATACTGTATTCTCAGTATAACTATTTTACTTGCTCAGAGAAAAAATAGCCTTAGTATATCCAACAGTTATACTTTCTCAATTACGATAGTCTCCCCTCTCCAGGGATTTGCCTTCTGCAGTTTTACTTGCCTATGGTCAACCATGGTTGAAAAATATTAAACGGAAAATTCCAGAAATAAACAATTCATCAGCCTTAAGTGGCACGCTGCTCTGAGTAGCATGGTGGAATCTCACGTTGTGTCCCCTGGGACGTGAATCTCCTGCCCTCACTGTAGGTGCTGCCTGCTCGTTATCACTTAGGAGCCAGGGACTGTTGAGGTACCGCAGTATTTGTATTCAAGTCACCCTTATCTTACTTAATAATGACCCCAAGGCACAACAGTAGTGATGCTGGCAATTTGGATATGCCAAAAAGAAGCCGTAAAGTGCTTCCTTTCAGTGAAAACGTAGAAGTCCTGGACTTAATAAGGAAAAAAAAAAAAACTGTGTGCTGAGGTTGCTAAGGACTGTGGTAAGAATAAATCTTCTACCCATAAAATTGTGAAGAAGGGAAAAAAACATTAGTTTCTCTAGCATATTTCAAAATGCAAAAGTTATGTCCACAGTGAGTGATAAATGTCTTAATTAAGATAGAAAAGGCATTAAATTTGTGGGTGGAAGATTAGCAGAAAATGTTTTCTGATTGACAGGAGTGGCTTGCACCAGAAAGCATTGAGCCTATATAAAGACTTTAGCAAAGGATCCCTTGAGACAAACCATTTACTGCGAGTCAGGGATAGTTCCACAGATTGAAAAACAAGTTTGGCATTTTGTCATCTCACATCACCACAAGAAGAGGAAGGGTGAGTACGGCATAGTATGGTGTTTTGAGAGAGAGAGAGAAAACATTCATATAACTTATTACAGGATATTATTATAATTGTTTTATTATTAGTTATTGTTCATCTCTCAATGTGCTAATTTATAAATTTAACTTTATTATAGGTATATATGTATAGGAAAAAACATAGTGCATATAGGGTTTGGTGCTATCCATGATTTCAGTCTTCCACTGGGGGCTTGAAATATATCCTCAAAGGATAAAGGGAGACTACTGTACTTTTTCCCTGGTTGTCGTTGAAATGAAGCTGGACTTAAGAAACATAACAAACATTTTCCTTTTAATCTGGACTGTTCACAATACAAGACAACATTCAGTCACATATTCTTATCTTTGCCTTTCTGACTTTTTTCATATTCAGAGAAGTCAGTTCAGTTGTCACCTTTCTCCCACTCTTATCTATCTCTTAATTCAAATGTTCATTCTTCATAAGAGAGTCACAGAGTGGAAGGGGCAGGCAGAAGAATTACGTCCTAAAATTCAATAAACACTTCCCTCTCATGCATGAGAAACGCGTAGGCTTGCCTGTGAGGGCTAAGTTGGAACGGATTCAAATAAATCCACTTTGCTTTTCTTGCGTGACTCTACTGTGATGCCTAGGCTGAGCAACACCAGGAATCACATCATTCTGCTTTTCTATGCTGTTAATAAATCAAGCATCTTTGGAGGTCAAAGACAAAAGCCATGTTTCTTTGCATCTCAGTTTCAATCTCTACTCAGTAACTTGCTTCAAAATGGTTCTTCCTGGGAACATGTGTGTCCTTATCCAAATGCCAATCACATTTTTCTTCTGGCATGATCAGACAAGACTTCTCGCCCCCATCTTGCAAGTGCTTTGTGTATCTGACTTACGATTTACACCCATTGGACACTGGCTCGTCCTATGGCCTCTGGAGTGCAAATTCCCACTAGTGATTGAAACTAAGGTAAAATCTCCACACATATCTGAGCCAAGTGACCTCTCTCCATGCAAACCTGAAGACTAGCGCTGCCATTGGAAATGGATTCCCTACTTTTCCATAAATTGAACTTATTGGCCTTGAGAGGTAGGGGCATTATAGCGTATTTGTCCATTCCTTTATTTTTCAACTTTTTCTTAGAACTCTATTGTCCCTTCCCTTCCACGTACAAGAATAAACACAGAGGGGTGGATCTTCAAAGTCATCTGATAATATGTGACCACAACTCCTTTTTACACATGTTTGTCTAGAGGTAAGTACTTAACAGAATCAGATTTTCTGCACCGGGACTTGGAAATTTAATTCTCAGACACTACTTCACTCTCTTTGGCTCCTGAGGACTATGAACTGATACAAAGCCAGAGTTGGGAGAGCTGTTGCTTGAAATGCTAGAGAGATCTGATATGCAGAGAGAGAGTGATGCAGGCGACACTGTCTTGTTCCCTGAAGGGAAACAGCCACAGAATGTGATGAAGTTTTAGCTCCTGGCTTTAAGTCCTTGGGAGGTTATGGCTGTCCTTTTGGCACATCTGTAAGGTGACATTTTGGTCCTTTTGTTGATTCTTTATTGCATATAAGTTAGTGTAAGTGGATTGCTGTTACTTGCCACCAAAAAAAAGCCTTGATTGAAATATTCTATGGAGTCTCTGCTAACCAAAGTTAGTGCTATTTGTTGTGGAATCATTGATTTGATACAAAAAGAAGTATCATGTGCAAACTATTTATAGAAACTGCTTGGTGCCAAGGAGACAAGTTGGAAAACCGTATTTGTGTTTTTAAGAACAACATTTATACACCGACTAATATTAACCAGAGTGTTTCAAATGTGTTTAAAAAAGTTTCCCACAGAAACCATGCAATGGAAAAGACTTAGTTATTTCCTTCATTAGGGAAGTATTTCTTGAATACCTACTATTTTTCAAGCTTTGTCCTATAAACTGGGAATAAAATGGTGAACAAGATGAGTTCTTAACACTTCTGGGTTTACATTCTAGTGGAACAGGCACATAAAGAAGCAAGTCCAAGTAATACAAATGCTATGAGGAAAAAGCAGGATAGGGTGATGGGGAGTGAGCAGAGGTATGTCTGGACTGTGTGCGGGAGTAGGAGGAGAAGTGGCATTAGAAAGGGTGGCCAGGTGACATCTGACGTGAGGCCTGACTTACAGCCCTGCCAAACCATATGACCAGCATCCTAGGTAGAGGAAACAGCGAGGGCCAAAGCCACGAGGCAGCAGCAGGCCTGGTGTGATCAAGCAGTAGAGTGCAGGTCAGAGTGGCTGAGGCACGAGAAGGAGCAGAGCAATGGAGGCAAAGTCAGAGAGCCGTGGATAGGAACCACATTAGAATCTTGTCAACAACCATACAAAATTTGGATTTAAATCTGTGTGCAGTGGAAAGCTGTTAGAATGGGTTTTAAGCAGAGAAGTAATATGATCATTTATGTTCTTAAAAGATTCTGGCAGCTGTGCAAAGAATAGACTGAAACATTTAAGAGTAGAAGCAGGGATGCAGTTAGGAAGATATTGCAAGTGATGAGGGATGATGATAGCCTGGCAGAGGTGGTAGAAGCAGAGATATTAAATAGACGTGTGGGTTTGATACATATTTTTGGTATCTAATAGGACTTGATAATGGATTTGTGAAGGGATAGTGAGAAATGAGAATCAATTCCAATTAATGCCTTGGGCAATATTAAGGGCCATTATAGATAAAGAACACCTGGGAGAGAGATGAGGTGTGTGTGTTGGAGGGTGGCGGTGAAGAAACAAACAGAACCTAGTGTCTGTCTGGGCCTGTTATGTTTGATCTTCCTGGCAGAGATCAAAGTGAGATGCTAGGTCGGCGACTGCATGTATGAGGGGCAGCCAATATGAGAGAGACTGAGCCCGGGGAAGTCAATTTAAAAGGCATCTAGAAGGGAGGTAATGAATATGCCAACAGATGCAAGATGTTAGAGTTGTTATTAGGAAGATGAGTGATTCTTTGATTCATATTCTCTCATCGTGTGTATTTGTCATGTATATTATGAAGTAAGATTATCATCTAGGAAAACAACAAAGGGAATTATTCAGAAAAATAAGTGGAACTGATAAGTTATAGTCAGTGCCCAGGTGAAATTTGTAGTCATAAATTATGAATGAGAGCATTCAGTAGGTTTGGGTGGTTTTCTTGAGTGATGTACAATTGCTCTAATATGGGGCAGAATAGGCAAATTTTGGGGTTTGACTAGAGTTTGGATATTTTTTCAGTTGAGTACTTTGGAGAGAAAATGAGGAAAAAAGACTTGATAGTGTTTAGAGAGAAATGATCATAATGATAAGAGTATGAAGTACAGTCTGTTTAACAAGGATGTAATATACTTTTGCAGTCATGTCCCACAGTTTGTCTGAGAGTCCCTGATTCATGTCCTTTAATAGTTTCTGCCACACAGATTATGAACATTTGACTTTGATTAATCAGACGCGAGCAAATGTGATATGAACAGGGGCTTGAAAAACATTTAAGCATTGGGGCCTGACTCCTTGGAACTCTCGAGATTTTACTATCACTGCTATACGAGTAAGCTTTTGATAATCCTACTGGGAGAATGAAAATCATGTGACTCATTCACTATTGTCACACCTACCCACAGCCAAGCTACTGGTAGATATGTGAGTGAGACCATCCAAGACCAGCCAAACCCTAGTCAACTGACCGACTTGACTGCAAACTTATGAGCAAACCCAGCTAAGGTCACCTGAGCCCAGACTAGACCAGAAGAACCACTTAGAAGATTTGTGAGCTTAATAAATGGCCTGGAGCATAACTAGTGACAACTGATACAAGGTGAGTGATGGATGGTGAGAAATGATAAATGGATTGGAAGCTTGAGGGAGAAGGAAGGATGGTAAAGAGGAAGTGTAAAAATCAAACCTTGGGAAGTTGAAAACGTGTCTGAAGTTAGATGGTGGTGATGGTTGCACAGCAACGTGGATGTGCTTAATGTCACTGAGCTGAAAACAGTGGTTAAAATGGTGAATTTTGTGTCACATGTATTTTCCCACAGTTAAAAATATTAATGGAAAAATGTGTCAGAAGAGATATGTTTTTTGTTATTATTTTTTCATCAAAGAAATTGAGTTTCAGTGGAGAGAATACATTTGTCCACAGTCACACAAGTGGTAAATGGAGAAACTGTGTATAGCAGCAAGACACGCCTTGCCTGACTTTGTGGCAGAGTGGAAAGAACACTAGATTTAAGCATTCGTAGTTTTTTTTTGAGTTGGTATCAATTTTACAGATCATCTAGTCTAACCCCTCATTTTATAAATGAAGTAATGCTTCTATCTCTGTCATTACATGTTGCTTAAACATTGATTTGCTAACTGTCTACTGGGTGCCCTCTGTGTGCTTGGTGTGTGCTAGCCAGTGAGCGTCCAGCTTCGGAGCCTCTGGAGCTTTCACTAGTGACAACAGCCTCTAAACCAAAAAGTCATGAGAATTATGTAGTTACAAGTCATGTTATATACCAGGGAGGAAAAGCACAGAGACATTACTGAGAATAAAAATGCGGGGCTCATATTTTGGTTGGTGGGAGGAGTCACTGAAGACTCTTTCAGGGACTTCATCATAGGCTGAGCCTGAAAGCATGGCTAGGAGTTGCTAAGCAGAACTCTCTCTCTGCCTCAATTTCCTCAAGTATAATATGGGGGAACTGGACCAAATTCTCTTCCAGGTCTAAAGTGAATTATTCACTAAGTTTAGAGATAGGAGATTTAAGTTTGCCTGGAAAACAGATGTGACCATTATTCAGGAAGTTGCTGGTTTTTACATTCATGCGGATTGTTTATTATATAGTAGAGTAAGAGAAGATATTTAAAGCTGGTATTTGAGCACCAATCTTTTTTCAATATGCTCAAATCAAATCCTTTTCCTTGGGTTGAGCTCTCATAGGATTTTTATGATATCTTTTAATCAAAATCTAAGCATAAACTATATAATGGCTTCAGGTTTCTCTTTCGATATACACAGCGGGGCTCAGAGAGTTATTTCCTTTTCTATATACGATCGTCTCCCTAATGGAAAATGTGTTTCAGATTAGGCATCATTTCCATGAATGAGTGCGGTGTGAATGTTCTATGTCAACATTTAAAAAGCTATTAAAAATGAGAAATGTGCATGTTATGTATTTATGCTAAACTGTGGATTCATTCTCTTTGGAAATATTAGCATCTTCATCTCCATCTGAGTAAAACCATGTTATTTTAACTTGCAGTTCATTTTAAGAAAAAAATGTAGGGAGGATAGATGCTTTTAGAGGCTGATCTTGGGATATGGGCACGGTGGTCCTCCAGCTATCCCGGTATGGAAATTAAGAGCTCCTTAGAGCTCCTTTAGAACTAAGCTGGAGCATTCTGCTCCCAAGAGTGAGCAATGATTTTTTTTGAGACAAACATTAGCTCATATTTTAAAATTTTGTCCATTTATATTTCTTGATACTTGATACTTTCTTTAGCTTGTTTTAAAAAAGAAAAAGGAATGATTGAGGAACAACATGTGGAAAACTGAGAAATGGAAAATCATTCTTGCTTTACTGTTTCATTTCCCCACTCCCAACCCTAGGACACCCGTGATTATGACTTTTTGGCAGACATATAATTGTCATATTTTCTGCTAAAAATTAGGTCTAGTTCATGTGGCATAGTGTACTATGTGAATATTTCATGATATTACACACATGTGCACACTAAACACTGAAACACCATCAAGACTTCCTGCTGTTCCCCCTAATGAGACAGGAGAGAACCATCACTCTAGTACAGAGAGGCCTTTCTAGTCCTATTATAACCCTTCACAAACAAAAGTCAGTCTAGGTATCTGCATTTTCAGGAGGTAGCTGTTCAATTTTGCAGGTAGTGACATTGACACAAAAGATAACTGTCCTGTCTGTGCAGCCGCAGAAAGAAGGATTCGAATTCAGGAAATGTTGAGCACACAGTCTTTCCCCATGCAAAGTGCACTGGTAATTGCCTGTCTTTCCAATTTAACCAGGAATCAACTGGGTTTCTCCTATGGAGGACTTGTCATACATCTGTGATGGCAAAGAGAAGTAACAATCTTGTGAAACCTTTGACTGTCTGATGCCTCTACCCTTCCACTTTTCCTGGAGGGAGCTAGTGAGTGGCCCAGGAAAAGAAAAGTCCATTGAGAGAAGAAGTAGAGTCCCCAACTCAGGCAGTTGGGAATGTTAAAAGCTAAGGAATACTGCAGATAAAACTCTTCCTGATTACTAAAGTCCCAAATGCCAGGGATAGAGTCCCTATAAGGGGACAAAATATAATATCAAGATATTAGATCAAGAGTTAGGACATGGATGACAAAGGTATTACAAAACAAGTAAATTGACAATACATAAACAGGAGGTCATTGGCTTAGCTGCCAAGCATGAGAAGGGCTTTTGCTTAGGATATTGTCAATATTGGTGACATATTTGCCAAAGTCAGTGCATCAGTGTGACGGTATCAGAAGGTTAAGATATCCAGAAAACTTACAAAATATGATTTCTACAGTTTCTTCCAAAACAAGCTTTTCACCCCTAGATTTAGAAATATTGTTGGATCAATATTTGGAATAACAACAGTGATACCACTATATAATAAGTTCCCTGGCGTTTGACACCCTGCTCACCAGATCTCTTTACTAAACGATGTTGGAACATGCCTCCTGATGACAACAAATGAGGGCCTATGATGTCCTCAACTATCATAATATCCAAAATTATTCCATCAAGGACAAATTAGGTTACATGTAGTGGGGTTTTCATATACTTCATGATATGATAATTTCTTATCATATTTGTGGTGTAATCTTTTAAACAGATTATTTGTTTAACCAGCACATCCTATCATACACTAAACTGAATTTATTAGAATTTGGGGGAAAAGACATTTTAATTTTCCAGACTACTGAATGATTGATTTCTTTATTCATCAACAGACATTTATTGGATACTTAATATATTCCAGGTGCTTAATAGGGACTGAACATTAAAGACAAATAGATGCAGTTTTAGACTCAAGTAATTTTTCCTTTAGTGTCAAAAGAAGTGATCTACCAATATAATACAGACTGAAATGTTCTGTGTTACAGGATATTCCAGAAGTCTGTACAAGGGTAGGGAACATTGATTTCATACATTGTGAGGGTCCAGTTTAGGGAAGGTTGGAGCAAGCCATCCTCATACATACAGAAACATTACAGGGTCTGTCCAGAAAGTACCCAGCCATGCAATATGAAAAATAGAATCATTTATTGAACAAGATACAAGAAACATTGTGCACAGGACAATGATGCCTCAGTCCCCTTCAAAGTAGCACCTTGGGATCTCACACAGTTCTCCCAATTGCCATCAGCTGCCCCATCATATTTTCCTGAATCTCATTGACGGTCTGAAATCTCTTCCTTTTCCAAGCTGAATTTCAGTTCTGGGAAAAGCGAGAAGTCACACGGTGCCAAATATGGGCTGTAGGGGGGTTAAGTCACCTGAGTGATTTGATGTTTCACCCAAAAATTCTGCACAGGATGTAATGCATTGTCCTGATGAAGCTGTCAATCACCAGTTGCCCATAGCTGTGGCCTTCAGGATCATCTAAATAGTTTCTGTGGAGGAATGTTCAAGCTTAATGCAAAATTTGATGCAGACTCATTGCTCTACTTGCTCAGTCATTTTGAATGTAATGGCCACACAGTACACATGCTCACTGAAGGGTGTCTACCACCCCCACTGACTAGTACAGTGAAGTCAGCATTGCTCACACATGCACATTCCAGTCCACTCTCCTAGGCTGCCAGGTTACATTGATGTCACGCAAACCATTCTCTTCATTAACAATGGTTGGACTTTTTCCAGACAGACCTCATATTTGTATGTGTGTGTGTGTGTATATATATGTAATCTAGTTCTTGTTGCCCTCAGTTATGATTAAGAGATTTCATCTCAGAACACTGAAACAACATTATAAGGATATGAAGAAAATGCATGGCTTTTGGATTCAGATGGACCTAAATTTATCAATTTGGATTTTATTTCTTTTACTGCTTGGCAAGGTAATCTTCAGAAAACCACTAAATTGTTCTAAGTTGAAGTGTAGGTTTGTTATGGATTATAAATAAAATACAACACTGAAAGTTTTTACCCCAGGGTTCAGAATGTGTATTAACTGTCAATTATATGTTCTTCACATGTGTGCTCTTTATCTTCAAATACTACAGTCTTTATTAGAAATAATGGGGTGGGTAATAAATGATTTGTGAGAAGGGGGTAATAAATGTGGCACTCAGTTTATGGTTTCCAGTAAATATGAATTTAGGACAAGTGACAAAAAACTTTATCTCCCCTTATGGACCACCACAACGCACCTTCACACGTCTGCCTCTGCCATCACCACTATCCAATGCCCTTGTGTCAGTGTGAACATTTAAAATCTCTTCCATGCAGTGCCTCTCTGCTGCCTGCCCTCTTGGACTAATATATATATATATATATATTTTGAGACTGGTTTAATCCCCAGCGAAACTAGTACTCATTACGTTTTCTTGGTAAATTCAATGTTAAGGAGATGAGAATAATCCTTTACAGCTTTGTTATTTGCATTTTGACAGGAGGATTTTATCCTTTAGATCTTGTTATATTTCAAGTAAGGGAAATCAAATCTGGTTCATTGTTTTGGGCAGGGCAATAGCTTTACTGGGATATAATTCATGTGTCAAATAATTTACCCACTAAAATACATGATTCAGTGGTTTTTAGTATAGTCACAGAGTTGTACAACCACCATCGCTATCAGTTTTTTAAAAGGAGACTGTATTAGAAGGATTCTGGGATGCCTAGAAATGATGAAACCGGGTTTGGAAGTAACCAAGATCCTCAATAGTGCTGTAGTGTGAGGAGATGACCTCTTAGACAGACATGTCTAGTAGGGCGTCACTGTGTAATCACAGTCCCAAATGGGCTTCTTGGGTTTCCACTTACTACCTAACATGCAGGGTGCAGGGGTAACAGTCTAGCTGTCTTTGATAACCATGTGACTGTACTGGATCTTTGAGAGTAGAAAGTAGACAACTGGTTTAACCACTCCACACAGACTACACACAATGTGGAGGAAAGTTCCATAAAACACAAATAGAGTACTCTCAGGGCAAGAGACTAAGTAGGTTTAAGGCCTAAATGACACAAAATAAAGACAACCCATAGAATGGGAGAACATATTCACTGATATATTTGATAAGGGGTTAATATACAAGATTTTTAAAGAACTTACAAAACTGAGAGTTCCAGCCAAGATGGAGGCATAGGTAGAAACCCTTCACTTCCTCGCACAACCAAAAGGAGGATAACAACCAATCTAAAATCCATAAACAACCAAAAGTGACAGAAAATCAAACTGCATGGAACCCCGACAACCAAGGAATTAAAGAAAAAATCAATCAGAACAACCAGACTGGTGTGCCAAGACAAAGAAATATGGCCCAAATGAAAGAACAGAGCATAACCTCAGAAAGAGAACTAAATGATGAGGACATAGACAACCTATCTGACAGAGAGTTTAAAGCCCTGGTAATCAAAATGCTCACAGATCTGATTGAGCTTGGTTGGAAACTGAAAAAAACAAATGAAAGATACCCAAAATGAAATAAAGCAAAATATTCAGGGAACCAACAGTGACAGGAAGGAAACCAGGACTCAAAGCAACAATTTGGAACAAAAGGAAAAAGTAGACATCTGACAGGAACAGAATGAAGAAACAAGAATTCAAAAAATTGAAGAGAGTCTTACAAACTTCTGGGACAACCTGAAATCCTTCAATTTTCAAATTATTGGGGTGCCAAAAGGAGAAGAACAACAGCAAGAAGTGGAAAACTTATTTGAATAAATAATGAAGGAAAACTTCCTCAATATGGCAAAGGAAATAGACTTCTAGGAAGTCCAAGAAGCTCAGAGAGTCCCAAAGAAGTTGGACCCAAAGAGGAACACACCAAAGCACATCATAATTAAGTTACCCAAGATTAGATATAAAGAGAGAATTCTAAAAGAAGCAAGAGGAAAGGAGAGAGTGACCTACAAAGGAGTTTCCAAAGGGCTATCTATCAGCTGATTTCTCAAAAGAAACCTTCCAGGCAAGAAGTGGCAGGAAAGAAGTATTTGAAGTCATGAAAGGCAAGGACCTACATCCAAGATTGCTCTATCCAGCAAAGCTTTCATTTAGAATGGAAGGGTAGATAAAGTGCTTCCCAGATAAGGTCAAGTTAAAGGAGTTCATCATCACCAAGCCCTTATTCTATGAAATGTTAAAGGGACTTTTCTAAGAAAAAGAAGATAAAAAATATGAACAGTAAAATGACAACAAACTTACAACTATCAACAAATGAACCTAAGAGAAAAAAAAAAACAATAAAAACAAAAACTAAGGAAACAACTAGAACGGGAACAGAATCAGAGAAATGGACATCACATGGAGGGATTTCAGTGGGGAGTGGGAAGAGAGGAATAGGGTGGAAAAGATACAGGGAAGAAGAAGCATAATTGGTAGCCATAAAATAGATGGGGAGAGATAAAAATGTTATAGGAAACAGAGGACTCAAAGAACCTATATGTACAATCCATGGACATGAGTTAAGTGGGGGTAATGCTTGAAGGTTGGGGGGCCAGGGTGAAGGGGGGATAAAGCGAGAAAAAATGGGAAAACTTTAATAGCATAATCAATAAAAAATACTTTAATAAAAGAACTTACAAAACTCAACACCAAAGAAACAATCAACCCAATTAAAAAATGGACAAAGGACCTGAATAAACACTATTCCACTATACAAAGAGTCCATACAGATGGCCCATAGACATATGAAAAGATGCTCAATGTCACTAATCATCAGAGAAATGGAAATTAAAACCACAATGAGATATCATCTCATACCTGTTAGAATGTCTATCAATAAATCAGCAAACAAGTGCTGACAAGGATGTGGGAAAAGGAGAATGCTTTTGCACTATTGGTGGAAATACGGATTTGTACAGCCCCTGTGGAAAGCAGTATAGAGACCCCTCAAAAAATTAAAAATGGATCTGTCTTTTGATCTGGCAATCCCACTTCTGAAAACATATCTGGAGAAACCCAAAACAATAATTAAAAAGAATATAAGCAAGCACTGTTGTGTTCATTTCAGCGTTATTTACAAAAACCAAGACATGGAAGTGGCCCAAGTGTCCATCAATAGATAAATAGATCAAACAACTGGGATATTCATACAACAGAATACTACTGGCCATAAAAAAAGAAGAAAATTTTACCTTTTGCGACAATATAGGTAGACCTGGAGAATGTTATGCTAAATGAAATAAGCCAGTCAGAGAAAGACTAATACCATATGATTTCACTTATATGTGGAATTTAATGAACAAACTGAACTAACAAGAAAAATGGGGACAGACTCATAGATGGAGAGCAGGATGACCGCTAGTCATGGACATGCACAACAGAGTGGGGATTGATGGGGGGAGGGTGTATGAGGGGGCTAAATGGTAATGGATAAAAATACAATAAAGATTAAATAAAAATTAAAGTTGAAAGCAAAATGAAATGAAATAAAATCATTATATTCATTTAAAAAAGTCCTAAATGACAAATGCCTACTGAAAAGATCGTCGACTATAATCTAAAACAAAGTAATGATGTAAGAGGGATGTCTGGGGTTTTTAGAGACACAACGTTGTACTTGGAACATTGATTGCTTGGCCACCCATTGCCTTGAGGATCTAGTTCCCCCCCAGAATGAATCACATTGGAAATCCCCTGCCATGGTCAATGTGAAGTTCCCTTCTCTTCCTTTTTCGCTTTCATTTGAGCCCTGTGGAAATGGTTACCTCTGTGGCAAAACCACAGGAAAACTGCAACATGGTTCATGAATCTGTTTCACCATTAGAGGACCGGAGAGGAGGCAGTAATCCAAAAGATGCCTTCCTGATGCCTGAGATTTTCAACCCCCTTCCATGGTTATTGCTACGTGGGTGGAAGTTAGCATTAAATACTTCCACAGCTCCTTCAATTCTGACAGTCTACAATTTCTTAACTTTTTAGTGAATTGTTACATGTAGAGAGAAAACTCCACAAGGAGTCACTAGATATCTATGAGAACTTTGCAAAACTTCAAAAAGAACCCTTTGTTAAAAATGCAATAGTACTATAACACAAACCAAAACTTGCTGTGATGGTCAAATGAACATCTAAATAGCCAAACCTCAGTATTATAATTAGAATGTTGGAAATATTGTGGGGTGAAATTGGTTTTATATCCCTTCTAGTGAGTGGATGAGCGGCTCCTGGGATTTTGACTCTCTTTCAAAGTGGTTTGTTTTGATATCTGTGAGGATATCCTACCTTTCCTGAGAAATGTAGACACAAGTAAACCTAGAAACCCAAAGCAACGGTCAAACCAGAGCCTCAGAGTGAATTAATGCTGTTTACTCTCATCTTATGTGTTTGTTTATTCCCAGGTTTGTTCAAAAAGAGATCTGAGATAAAGTAATAAAGACGCAAGCACCGCAAATAGAAACATGTCTTTATGTTAAAAATTCATCACGTAGCGACTCTGATGCATACGTATTAGTGACCTTCCACTGCTTCAAATAGTACTACTAGTGGCCTGACTGAAACCAACACGAATAATCTCTTACTATTAAAAAACATTGACGCAGACAGCCCAGAGCTTCACTCCTGTCTTGGAGAAATTTGTGAGGTAGGGGAAGTGTGAACTGCGCACAGTAGACAGGTCTGGAGATGTTTTCAGGCTACTGAGTACGGGGCCTCATCCAGGTGTGCACACACTGGCCCCGTGCTCAGCCCTTGGCCCTTCATCAGGCTTAGCCATCCCTGTCCCACCCCAAAATGGGCCTTCTTTCCTAATCGAATATCTGGCAAGTTGTCAAAATTAATATTTGATCATGTCTTAATAGGTCCTCTTAACATTCTCCCTTCTCTCCCTCATGAAAGGATCACATTTCACATTTAGGAGCCCAGCAAGGCAAAGCTTGCCCTTCAGGAGCAAAGCTGGTGTTTCAGTGGCCTTCCGGCTACCAGGCCAGCCTTCACCTACACAGCACCTCCTCTCACGGAGGGATGGTGGCTGTCGTGGAGGGACATGAGGACCGTATTTTTGGGCAAGGAGAACGATATGGTACTCCTCATAATCATTTATTCATACATCAGTAACTAAGAGCCTCTTACGTGTCAGATACTTAGCGGGGGCAATGGAGGCATAAAGATTAACAGAAATTTGAACCCTGGCTTTGAAGGGCTCACAGATTAATGGTGGAAGCAGGTAAATAAATATGCCTGTCAGCTGTGTGTTAAGTACAATTACTGAGGTACTTACGAGAGCATAGAGGAAAATTCTCAAGCCTGCCTAAAGTGATTGAAGAGGAGATATATTACATCTGCATTTTGAAAGGAGAGTCAGAGTTTGACTAATGGGCCTTCTCCACAGAGGGAAGAGGCAGGGCTAAGGCTGAGATTTATGAAAACTAATGACTTAATTTGGCAAGCTGTATATCTGGTGCTGATGTAACAGTTATGAGCTGAAGCCAGACTTCCTGGGTTCGCACTCTAATGCTTGTTAACTGTGGATGATGGGATTGTTTAACCTCTCCGTGCCTCAGTTTCTTTATCTGTAAAATGGGAATAAAAATATTAGAGTAATACTTATGCCACAGGTTTGTTGGGGGGATTAGAACAAGGTCTAGTACATAATAAGGCTCTGTTGGTGTTAGCTGTTACAGTCTCTCTACGGCTGAGCACGAAAGGTGGGAAAGGTGTGGTTGACGCTTGAGGCTCCAGTGGTTGTCGCGGACCAGGCATAATGGCCATCCAAGCCTGAAAGACTTGACCACGCATCCCGATGAGGCGGTCCTTGGGGACTGTCATTTAGAGGCCATTTCTCTATTTTAAATGAGGGGTTTATGGAAATTCAGACCAGACGCCAGAGCATGTGTGAACTCTGAGAGTACATAGAATGTTCTTTACTCAGAGCCTGGACAACCTTTAGCTTGATTTCATCTTTTCAGTGTTGTAAGCAGATGCTGTCAGGTAAATGGTGTCTTCTCTGCTCTAACAATTAGGCTACAGAGAACAGCAGAGTCCAGAACTCTAGTCCAGATGAATGGATTGGTAAGGCAAGTAATGCGACCCAGGTGAAGTATCATCCTTTAATTGCTGAGCTAATAAAGTGTATGCTTCGAAAGTGTTTCCAGGTGCCTGCAAAATGCATACCTAATAAGTCATCAGAGCCTGTAGCACCTTTCCATGGCCTCGAATACAACATACTTTCTCCAATTAACTCCTTATTAATAATTACTTAATCACTAATAGCTTATTATTAATACATTTATTAGAGATGTTAAAAGGAAAATAACTGACAATCCTTAACTTTAGAGCTTTAACTTTCAGTTATAAAGAGAATACCTTCAGTACTGAATGTACTATAAAGTACTTTCTAAAAGTGAGGTCGCGTTGTGCATTCTATATTTAACATGCCTTTCTTTGCACTTAACACGCACTGTGAGCACTTTCCTGCATCACTGAATGTTCTTCTCCATCCCATTTTAATGGCTGCATTCAGTTTTACCATCCAGATGTAATATAATTTCTCTGACTCTTGGACATTTATATGGCTTCCAGAATTTTACTGAAAACAAATGTAAAATCAAGTATTCTTATAGCTGTATCTCTGCCCAGGTCTATTATATTTTCTTTGGGACAGTTCACAGGAAACAGTTCTCAAGTTTTACAAAGGCCCGATTTTATCGCGCCCATTGGGACTGGGTTCTTCACGAGGCTTCGTCAGAGACGAGGTGACCTGCAGGGCTTCTCACAAGCTACTTGCCGGCGGCCAGGTTCACTCGCGCCAGGGTGGCGGGAGAGCAGTTTCCCCGAAAGATCAAGCAGTCGTGGGTGAATGAGATGCCAGGCCAGTTCCCTGCTGTTCTGGGGCCTGGGTGCAGGGCCCACAGAGAAGTGGTTTCGGAGGGTGCCCGTGGGAGCAGCACCTGGCACTGCAGCCAGTCCTCTCATTACCTAGGAGTCTCCACTTGCAACCAACAGCTGCTTTTCAGTTTGCAATTCTGTAGCCAGAGAATGAGAACAAAATGAAAGTCTTAATCCTTAATGAAGGTTTATGATACTAAGAGGTTTTTGAGTATTGTGTTTTCAGTGGAAACTCATTTTTGTTTCCTTTGGTGGAATGTAAAAATTTTTTAAAAAATTTCTTTCCAAACCAAGTGCCAATACCAAGTATTGCATTTGGATATCTGAAGGGAAAGACCAGATGGCCAGAGTCATCCAGAGCTCTTTTCTCTGTTAAAATATCATCCTTTCCTTTGAGAAAAATATATTTAATTATAATCTCTGTAGATTATAATTGTATTATTATAACGATGTGTATTTGTTTACAGAACATGCAAGACCTATTGACACACACACAAGGGATCTGTTTTGCTTTTTTATTGTGATATAAAATGATACCTGTCGCTGTGAAAGGAAGAGTAAGGAACAGGACAAAGTCACCACCCAGAGATAACAACTGTTAACATTTTCCTCGTTAAATACATTTAAAATAAAGATAGGATCAAAGTAATCACTATCTAATATCTACTTTTCGTGTAGCATTAAAGCATTAAGTTTATCTTTCAAGGAATTATGCATTCTCTCATTTCATTTTTAGATACTCATAATATTAATTTCTTTATTCTTTGTTACATTTGTAGCTGTGTTTTAAGATGTATGTTGAGATCTCTAATTATATCTTGAAAAAAGAATTGTCTCCAGGAAGATTGTAGCAGTTTACTCATCAGCTATATGTGAATACTTTGCCACACCCTTGTCAGCAGTGGCTGTTATTAAAAACAATAAACAAAACCCTTACTAAATAACATACCCATGCTATTTTAATTTGCATTTCTTCATTAACGAGAACACACAATTTTGTTTTTTGGGCTCAATTACTTACAACTAAAAGGAATAATTGTTTACCATTTAACTCCCCTGAATGCCACGTCACTGGGTATTCTGATAGGCCATACCAGAGAAAATATTGTACCTTCAAACATTAATTATAAGTGGGAGAGGGAGATAAGGCAGTCATATAATTATTGACACATATACTATATGTTATATAATCTATATTAATTATACATAGTTATTAATGGTTTATATCTCTTGACACCAAACGTTAAAATGGTTGCAAGGCTGGTGTCAATAAATTGGGGTTGGAATCGAATCCTGCTCTTTCCAGTGTATTCTGTTATGCTTCCTTGGAGGAGGAAGATCAGATGCACTGACATGCTTGGTCCAGGCGTGGTGGGGAGAACGTTGGAAATTCAGGCTAGGTTTTTCCAGCTTCAGGAAGCAATCAGTTGCGCAAAGAACAATAGTAGGAAACTAAGCCCTCAGCGGACCACATTAACTTGTGCAGTAACACGTTCAGGGACACTCCATGTCTCAGCTGTTCAATAATGAGAGAGCAGAGAAAGGGAGGTTGCCATGGCGATGCCTTGCCACACGTGTGGTGTAGAGCAGGGCGGTGCAGAGGTGACCTTCTTCAGAGTTAAATAAAGGCGTGGTGATCTCATGGCATTGGCCTTTTGAGAAGTGCCCCAAATGCTGGGAGTCTTGGACACACCTTGGCTGCTGCTGCTGGGAGGCAGACGCTCCCTAGTGGTACGGACCCAGGGTGCACGGGAGGCTTAGGAAGGGCAGCCCCCTTCCCCGCAGCACGATAGTGACAGCCACGTTAGCGCAGCTCAGATTCTTCTTCCCCTTCTGGGGCCCTGCCCCTGTGGAGTCCACAGCATCCAGTGGGCAGCGGGCATCCCACAGTGTGCGCTCACTGGTGCGCACCCTCTCCTTTTTATCTCAAGCGCAGCTTTGCACCAGACATTGTAGCTTCTTCTGGTGATTTGTTTGGTGTTGGGAGGGATCTGGAAATCCAATTCCCAGAGGCCAGGAAAGCAAATTCACATCTCGCTCTGGCTGCGGGTGCGCGAGAGGGAAGGAAACGCAGATGTGATATAAAAGAGAAGGCTGTAGGCTTGGCGCACTTGGCCAGGCCTTTTATTTCACAACATCATTTGCATTTGCCGCATTGATTTAGGAGGCAAAGCCTACGTGGACTTGCCTGGAATTAAAATGGATGATTCTCGCAGTTTTACGGACGCCAAGCAGATACTAATTTGTGGTGTTCGCACAAAAAATAGGGAATACCCAGGCAGCACATGTCTTTCCATTTTACTCTGCTGCTATGGAGAGAAGCAAAGCAGGGTCTGGGCAGTAATAATTTGCTGCATTCAATTTGGCCTCAGTGCCTGTATTAGGCATTTCATTTTCTACCTGAAGGATAGACATTGAACCATGGCATTTTGTTGGTCTGCATTGCATTTTTGTGTCTGCTTCATGTCATATGGTTTAGTCCAGGACTGCTCTGAGGTTTAAGAAACTGGTGCCGGTGATTTCTGTAATTACAATGATGTAATTGAATGTTAAATCCTTTTGGGTCAGGAGCTTAGGTGGAAAAAATTATGAAAGGCAGGAATGATGTGGTTTCAAGGTATGAAAAAGATGACAAAGCAAAAACATTTCTACTGCCTTCAAACTAGGCAAAGCTCATTTATAATTTTCATAGGTACAGAATCTAAGAGCTAAAAAAAGATACACTGAGATCATTTTGTCTAGCACTGTCTTTTTGTAAATGGAGAAATAAAAAATTGAAAAGGTCAAAATTAATTTCCCAAGGTCACAAAGGTATAGGAATACAGACTTGTATTTCTAGTTTGACTACACTGTCAAAAAAGCACTCTGTGGGATTTACTACACTATGAAATCAGTGCTTCTCAAACTTTTGATCTCATGTTCCTTGACACTCTTAAATTATTGAGGATGCCAAAGAGTTTTTGCCTTTATGAGTTATAGCTATCAATAGTTATCACATTAGAATTTAAAACTAAGAATACAACTATTTAATATATTTAAAATAGAAATTAAGAAATTACATGTTAACACTTTTTTGTGAAAACAAGTAGTGAGAGGAGCATGGTTTTCCATTTTTTGAAAATTACTTTAATATCTGGCTGGTGTGGCTCAGCGGATGAAGTGCCGACCTGCAAACCGAAAGGTTACTGGTTGGATTTCCAGTCAGGGCACAGGGCACATGCCTGGGTTGCGTGCGGGTCAGGTCCCCAGTTGGAGGCAGTCAAGAAGTAACTCTCACACATCCATGTTTCTCTCCTCTCTTTCTCCCTCCCTTCGCCTCTCTCTAAAAATAAATTAATGAAATCTTTTAAAAAGTTTCTTTAATATCTAGTTTACAGTTGAACTCATCTGCTTCTACATTCAGTCTGTTTTAACATGTTCTTTTGAACATGTTAGGAAGGAAATATGGCCCCTCACATTAAATGGGAGGACTTGGTAGACCACCTAAAAGAGTTTTAGAAACTCTCAGAAAGTGGTGTGCTGGTAAATATTTTGAGAAGCAGCTCACCAGGGAGGAAAGGAAAGCCCAAGTTGTAGCATTTGCCAATTTTCCTGGTGCAAATATTTTCAACATGGCTGGCAATGCAGAGCTGGGAAGAAAGGCACAGCAGTGCATCACCATACAATATTTCTATGTTGTAAATAAACTAGATTATATAAACTCAAGAACCTATGAATAGCAAAATATCTAGGTAGTGAAAAGTTTTCACCTTTAATATAATTTGTTTAATTGTAGATTTTTATAATTTAATTTTCAGCAATGGTATAGTTGACAGCTGGCTCATAAAATTCTTGGAAATTTGACAATTAGTGTTATAAGGTGATTGCTCCAGCATACTACCACTTCTAGGAATCCTCAGACCATATTTTGAAAATCACTATATCAAATTAACTCAACAAAAAAGCTGAAGCACTTGTTTTGTGCTACTGTCTAAATATAATGTAGATAAACATCCAGAAATAAAGTAACTATTATTAAGGTTAGGGAAAATAATTTGAAATGCATTGATTAGGATAATTTTAAATCTCTGTTAATTACTCAACTTGAGTTAAGTATTTGGCTTCTTTAATATCCTCCCTACCCAGACCTCCAAATGATAATGTATTTGTTTTCTCTGGAAGGGGTAGATGTTACTGTTTTAAATTTTGTAGTAGGGCCGTAGGCTAAGTTGATATTTTCATCTGACAGCTGTGATCTGAATATAACATCTCTCTAAAGGCAAAATATTATCATCTTTACCAAAAGAAACATATAAAACACTATGATTTAGAAATTTAACCTTCTCTATTATAGACAGCAGGATTTGTGTAGTCTTCAGTACTACCATAGTGTTTCCAGATTAGAGGAACTCATGGTGAATGCATGAAATATGTACTGGCATTGTGGAAAATTAATCATTCTGTGACTATTTATTGATCATCTGGCTGTGCTATAGCTGGTGAGCTTACCACCCTAAGCCACGCAGTGCATAAGGCCAACTTTGATCAAGGGAATTTATTTGAACATTGGAACTCATGTGAAGTAAGTATTGCCCTGAGCTCTGTTAGGACAAAGTGTAGGAGGCATGGGCCCTTTTTATTCAATGTCCCAACTACCCAGCTATGTTACCTGTGAACACACATGAACATATTCTTTGGTGACTGCTTGAGTCACACTTGCTTTGCTTGCTGCCTTGCAGCATTTGAAGTGATTTAGTAATAAAGTGTTTTTGTTGTTGGTTTGCTTTGAGAGTCATATGTAAATGAAAAGTAAATCAGTTACAAAGGAGACTGGCAAGGGCCTTTCCAAAGGGCATTGTTCTCTAAGGACTTGTGTGCTGTGCCTCTGGCAAGTGTGGAATTGCTAGAATGTACTCCACTTCAGATGCTGCATTCTATGAAAGGGTGCAGATGGGTGTCATTCATCAAGGCACACCTCTAAAAGATGTGTGACCTAGTCATCAGCTATGGAAAAATATCTGCTTCGGTCAGAGTCAAAGCCCTAAACTTAGCACGCCAGCCCCATTTCTTCTGTGCCTTATTATCATCATCTGGGGTTTTAGAAAAGAAAGAACTTGGGATAAGGCAGAAGCAACGGAAACTGCTTTATCCAATTTTTATTGCCTTGGTTCCACATGTATTGACCTAATGCGTATGGATAGAAGCTCCAGGGCTGTTACTCCTCTGTATGAGCAACTAACTCTCTGACTCTGGGTAAGTCTCTGAGAAGTTGGACTAAATAATCTCCAAGGTTTCCTGTAGTTCTAAAATAATTTCATATCAAACATAAGATGCTACAAAAATTCACAAAGGCTAAAAATCTGTTGATATTAGAACTTGATGTTGATGTGATGAGCCCACCTCTAAATCTTCACTGCAAGGGTGATTTGGAGTAATTTAAATCACAGCATGGGATATGAAGTTGGACAAAGCTGAGTTTGAATCCCTTCCTAGGCATTCACTAGATCTATGACCTTGGATACCGAATTTTAAGTCATTGAGACTCAGTTCCTTCATCTTTAAAATGAGAATTTATTTATTCCATCAAATATTTACCAAGCACCTAATATGTGCTCTTTTAGGTGCAGTCTTTTAGGCACAGAGACATCAATGAAAAAGAGAGATGCAGACCCTCTTCTTATGACTAACAATCTGATAAAGGTACACAATAAAGAGTAATTTAAATATGGAATAGAATGTAAGCTGGTGAATAAAACTCGACAAGTGGTAGCTTCTTAAATATTAATTGCGCTGTAAAATCTAAAATCATTTTAGTGAACATTTCATGCTGTGTTATAATAAAAGCCATCAGTCTGCCCTGCACTTTGCATGGATTTTTTATCCATTCATGAGTTTGTAACATCATGCATTGGTCATTTGGAAAATATTGGTTAATTGAATTATGCACCTTCCAAGTACTGACATATATCATTAAACAATATTTAAAGATTACATTTGTTAATATTGTCATAGTTCTTATTAGAACTTTGGTTGCTCTAGAAGCAGGAGATACAGAGATGCAACACATATTTGCATATTAAGGAATTTCTAACCAGTCTGGGAGATGAGATAGATGAAAACATATTCTTTATTTGTGGTAAGTACCAAGTGTTGAGATCGTTCAGAAGAAGGGCAACCAATTCTTTGTGTGGAAAGTTAGCTTGGAGGTCATTAAATCTTTTTTGAAAAGGTGACATTTAAGCTGACACTTGAAAGGATGAATAACAGTTACCCAATGTCAAAGCAAAAACTTCACCAAAGTTAAACAGACATGGGTGAGTTTATTCCAGACAGTTGCAGAAGCGGAGAGAATTACTGAACTGTTGAACTCAACTCTATTAAAACAAAGGGTAGCAGAATTTTTAAGTGCCTGAGTGAGCCAGTGGAAAAGTACTATAGGACATTAGGGGCAACTCATAGGTCATCTGTGTTCGCTAACTGACTTTGTCTGAAGGAAAAACAAATGTCTCACATCTTCAGGGCAGGTGTAGGTTTTGCAATTTATGTCAAGGTGCTCACCAGAGTTAGGCACCTACTCTCCCACAGAGGTTGGGAGATAGAGAGACACTACCTGCCTTGATGACTACATTCCAAAGGGATGGCTCCCAAGTTCTTAAGAAAGATAGTGTTGAGTTGTAAAACTGGTAAGAGACTGGGAGAAGATTTACATCTCAAGTAGGCAGAAAAAGGATTTACAATCACAAGTCTTCTAAAGTAAATGCTCTAAAACATTAATAAATAAAAAGAGGTCAGGTCCCTGTAGTCAGGAAGAAGTCTATTTAAAGTTTAGTCAAGTTGAGGGGAACATTAAGACCTTCTTAGTCACCAGAAGAGCATGGAGTTAAAGGCATTTTGGGTAACAGAATGATAACCATGCCACAAAGCACATTAAATACTTAGCATACATTAACTACTTCATTACACATGTATACACACACACATATACACAAGTCCCATTTGCTATTCCCATTTCATGATCAAAGTGGTCCCAGAGACATTGAATAACATAACCAGGTTGCATAACTAGTATAACTGCAGAGCTGGGATTTGAAACCTGGTCACTTAACACCAGATCAGGTGGTCATCATTCTTAAAAAACTCCTTTTCAAGAAGAGGAAATAGCAGGTTTAGAAGTACAAGGATATAAGAGAGCATTTCAGTTACTGTAGGTCTTTTTCCTTTGATTAGGGTGAGTGAAACGTGCAAGGATGAGCCAATACATTCGAACATTATATTGAAAGTGAGGCTCACCGTTGAAAGATTTTAAAAACAAAAAAGAGACACAAAAGTTTAGTTTTAGGTAAACCACCCCGGCAGCAGTTGAATGGACAAGTGCTTCACCAGGGCTTCTCTGTTAACGAGGGGTTCCGGTAGTCTGCGTGTGGAGGCAAAGCTTATCAGTGGTAACATGAGGGAAGGAAGAAACAGGACCTATCTTAGAGATATTTAGAAAATTGGGTGAACAGTACCTGGTTATTGTACAGAGTAAAGAGAAAGGAATCTGGCATGACTCCTTACTCGGTGGCTTGAATGGCAAGTGGCCCCATTAAGTGAGATAGGGGGTGCTACATTGGGAGAATAGATTGACTCAGTTTCTGATATAATGTGCCTGAGGTATCTGTGGGATGTTCAAAGAGAAATTGCCAAGGGGTGATTCAATATACAGGCCTGGGCTTCAAGAGAGAATAGAAAGAGTTTTGGAAGTGTCAACATTTAAGTGGACAATATTTCCAAAACTGGGGTGGGAGGGTGGCTTATAGCACAAAGGTAGAAAAGCATCAGAACATTGGGGACAGAACTCCAATTATTTGTGCTGGAAAGAAGAAAAGGAGCCTTTGATGGAGACTTGGGGGGAGGAATCAGAAATAGATGGTCAACCAGGAAACAGTGGTGTCTTGGACCAATGCAGTTTAGGCAGCTAAGCTAGAAGCCAGTGCTTCCCATTCTTTAATATGCATATGAATCACCATCTTGTTAAAATATAGATTCTCATTCAGCTGATCAGTGGTGGGGCCTGAGATTCTGCATTTTTAACAAACTCACCGGAAACATCAATGTGGCTGATTCACACCATGAATAGCCAGGCTCCAGGACACAGACAACAGAAAAAGGTTAATATTGATATTTTTCTGCTCAGGAAAAGGAAACAGAATCAGTGGTTGTGAAGAAAAACATGCCAGAATTTAAAGTTGAGGTGATATTGCTTTTCAAGGAATATTTAATGAGTTTTAAGTTCAGAGATACTTCTCTGAAATATAAAATATGCTACAGCTAGAATAGAGCACTCTAGATTTAGCAATATAGAAGTCGGTGGTCTTGGTGAGGATAGTTTGATGCAGGAAACTTGATGGTAGTTCACTGAGGGAGGAAAGTTATATGTAACTTGTTTTGAGAGACTGGTTTGTTTTTCTAACATTTTGTTATGACAAGTTTCAAACATACAACAAAGCCACAGGAGCACTTTACAGTAAACATCTTTTGTGCATGTCACCTACACTCTGCTATTAACACTACCATACTGGCCTTATCATATATCCATCCCCATATTCACCGCTCTATTTATACATCAATCAGCCCCACTTTTCAAAGCATTTAAAAGTACATCAGTGTACTTACTGTTAAATATTTCAGCATACATGTCATTAAATACAGTTTGGTATTTGCTTATGGATTTTTTCCTTTGGTATTACATTTACACATGTAAAATGAACAAATGCAAAGTGTATATTCCCTGACTGTTGACAAATGCACGCATTGGTGTATTTCATGCCCACTCCCTACACATGGGACAGCACCATCACCTTAGAAAGCTTTCCCCTGCCACTCTGTTCCCAACCCCGAGACATAATTTTATACCTACTTAATTAGTCTCCCTTATTATAAAATTTCATACACATAAAGTCAGACAGTATAGTCTTTTATGTGTAAGGCTTACGGGATGTTTAATTTTATGGGTCAACTTGGTTAGGCTATACTATCCAGTTATTTAATCAAACACCAATCTAGGTGTTGCTCATAAAGTGCTTAGTAGACATGGTTAACCCCCACGATCTGATCAGCAAAAGAGATTACACTTGATAAATGTTGGTGGGCCTCATCTGATTAGTTGAAGGCCTGGATGGTAAAATCTGAGGTTTACCAAAGAAGAAATTCTGCTCAAAGCTGCAGCATTAATTCCAGTCCGAATTTCCTGCTTGCCAACCTGCCTTTCAGATTTTGGCCCACAATTGCATTGGCCAAATTTTAAGATAAATCTCATTATGTGTGTGTGTGTGTATATTCTCTGGAGAATAGTAATTTGTATAATTTTTTCTTTCACCATAATGTTTTTGGGATTCACCTGTGTTGTTGCATGTATATTTTTGTGGAGTAGTATTCCATTGTGTAAATATATCATAAAGTGTTTCTTCATTTTCCTATTGATGGAAAATGGACTATTTTCAGGTTTTGACCAATTATAATAAAGCTTCTATAAACAATATTTAGCAAGGCATTTAATGAACATATGTTTCTATTTACCTTGGATTAGAATTTCTGGATCATAGAATAAATGTATTCAATGGTATTGGAAACAATCAGACCTTTTTTCCCTCAAAGTAATTGTATCATTTTATATTCCCACCATAATGTATGAGAGATCTAGTTGCTGCACATCCTCATCAACACTTACAATAGTCAGTTCTTTAGGTTTTGGCCATTCTTGTGTATGCACAATGGTATTTCATTGTTAGGCAATTAACATTTCCCTAATGAGCAACTCCTTCCTGTGCCTATTGGACATCCATATATCCCTTCCCTGTGATGTATCTGTCCAAAACCCCTATCCATTCCTCCACTGTTCTTTCTGTCATTCTTGATATTAGCTCTTTTCCAGATGTATACATTGAGGAACCATCTCTCAGGGATTATGGGACTGTCTTTTATTAATACATTTTTTGGGTGCTGATAAAGTCACTATCTTCTACTGGGAGATATCTAACAAGGATATACCACAGATTTGAAGATAAGATGGAAAGCAATTTTTGAAAAGCATTCACTCCTTTCCATCTGAGTTCTAGAGTGGTTTTATGGTGCCAGGTAAGTTGCATTATACTGTGTAGCCCTGTCTGTACTTAGTGGGCTCACATTTGTAGAACACAATTTCTCAGTTGTTAACTGAAATTGGCATCTCTTTTCTTAGGTTAACACTTTAGTCTGCTATTTGCTACCACTATTTGTGAGTAGTATTTTTTACGTAAAATATTCCAATCACTTGTTTATTGCTTATATTTCCTATTTCTGCAGAAGCATAGAAACTTCTAGCCAATGTCTCTGGGAAAATTATTTGTGCCAAAGGAAATGCCAAAATTCCACTATGTGCACCCTACCAAGAATAAAAATAGTTTCTTTCACTCTTACCCTGGTCAATGCCACTTAACTTCAGTAATGAAAGGACATTCTTAAAAAATGACTCCATTTGTCTTGGTTAGAAATAGAAGGAGTTCTTTCTTTATCCTCTTGATCAGTTTTGTAGCTATACTCCTCTTTTCATTCCTTTTTCCTCTCTTCAGAAAAAGGTCCTGTTTGAGAAAACTGTCTTTGCTTATCTCACATATTTCACCTTTGTGAAATGAGTGGGTTCAATAGAAGGTCTCCTTAGTAATACAGACACAGCTCATTCATTGCTGTTGTTATTGAGACCTCAACACTATCTCCCCTTTCTATCAGCAATACTTGTCTTTCTCTACAGTTACGTTACTTCTTTAGGTTATATCAAAAGAGAACTGCATGGGCAGAAAAAAATCATAACTTCTTCATTCTTACATATTTTTAAGAACTAGGAACTTAGCAGCTCCTTGATTAAGTCTAAAAGACAGGAAACTCTTTGGTCTCTTCACTTACCTTTCTTGGCACTTACTGAAGTGATTCAGACCTTGACCCTCCCACCAATTGGAAATCAATATGCTGACTAATGGGGCCCCAACTCAAGGCACCTGAATACTTAGAGAGTTGCTGAAAGATGAGCGGCAAAATCTACCTCACTGGAGCTGTTGGTTTGAAGGTTTTGCTTGAAATACTCAAAAACTTTAAATTTCATAATAATTATTGTGGAATTTTGTAAGTGTGGGGAATTAAAAATAGATACTGCCCAGGTATGCACCTGCTTGATGCTGTGGAATAGATAGGCTTGAAGAGACTGTTATGACTTCACTCATTCAGGCCGGGTTGAACACATGGGTACAAAGCCTCTGGAGCTTCTCCTGATTTCTCATTGCATAGAAACAATGTTCTTGTTTGATCTTGACTAAGACTCCCCCTAGTTATTGTCTTAGTCTATCAAACAAGTGCTCTATAATCAACCATGGGAACCTAATACAGAAAGTTCATATACTGTGTCAAAGAAAAAAGAACATGTTAGATTAGAGCCCTCATTTATTCGTTGTTTAAATATTTATTGAGGGCCTAAAGTGTTCCGTATGTTTCTGCACATTGATGGAACATACAGCACACATTTAGTGGAGAGAGACAGGAATGTACATGGATAGTTACAACTTCCTGGATATTAGACATAAAAATGTGCACAAAATGCTATGGGTTCTCATGGGAGGAACTGCCTGTATGCATAGGTGTGTCAGCGCATGTGTATGTGTGTTGTACATGGGTGTCAGTGGTGGCTGGTAACATTTTCTTGGAAAGCTTATGTCATTGGCTAAATTTAATTGGGTGGGTGGGAGTTAGCCAAGTCAGTAGAGTAGAAAGGGTAGGGGGTATAGTAGAATGGGCAGAGTTTGCAATGACAGAGAGACATGTAAGAACGTGCCCCATTTGGAGAAGGTCAAGTAGCTTAGCTGGGTTGGAGTTTAAGGTTCAGGAGGGAAGAATGGAGAGAGATGAAGCTCAAGATATTTGTGAGTTCATGAAGGTTGCAGGATACTGTGCTACAGAAAAGTGTGTGAAACAATATCACCCAGTGAGTGAGTAACAGAGGCAAGGTTCAGATGAGGCAGTGTGAAGGAAGAGCCTGAACTCCCAACCTCTGTATTGTGTAGATGTGAGCAAATTACTTTATGAGGGTGTTGAAATAGTCAATGAGAAATCACAGTGGAATGAAGTAAGAGAGTAACAGGAGAGATACAGGATATGGATCCAAGGCACATTAAGGAAGTGGATTTGATGGGATTTTAAGTGGTTATTGAAAGAACAGTGAGTAGTGAGAGGGAGAAATTAAGGATGATCCAGGTGATGGCAACACCATTTATCAAAGTGGGGAAATACAGAATAAAAGCAAGAATAAAATACAAGAATATTTTGCAAGAAAATTTGTAAGCTTGGGTTTGGACATTTTCACTTTTAGGTGCCTGTGGGAAATACAAGCAGAGATGGCCAATGATCAGTGAAGTAAGTCTAGAAATGTGCTTTTGGGAACTATAAAGATTGGGGGCGTGGCTGCTGATATGGACATAAGCACAATTTCCAACACAGAATGAGTAAAGTGAAAAGAGAAACAGACCAATGATGAAACCCTGAGAAACACCAACATTTAGATCATTAGCTTTCGAACCAAGTTTTAGCTGTGGAAACATTTGTGCTAATAAAATTGTGTGGAAAAAATCAATTTATAGGAGAGATGGAAAGGGAACTGATCTGGTAAAATGGTCCTGATAGTGGTGGAGAAAGGGGGCTGTGGATGGAGGAGGGAGGCTGCAGGAAGGGACTGGGATGCGGACAGGAGCTGTGGGTGGGTGGCGAGGCCAGCAGTTAGGGTTCCTATATTCATTATCCATTGCTGCATAACAAATCATTCCAAAGTTTTGCAACTTTAAACAATGGACATTTATTATTTCACAGTTTCAGGGGGTCAGAAATTGGGTTGAGGCTTTGTGGGTGTCCCTGGTTTAGAGTCTCTCAGGTGGCAGTTTAGTTGTCGGCCATGCCTGTGGTCTCATCTGTAGGTCTGAATGACAGAGTATACTCTTTCGAGCTCACTTACATGGGTTGTGGCAAGCTTCTGTCCCTTGTCACTTGGGCCTCTCCATATGGCTGCCTCAAGACATTGCAGCTGGCTGCTCTAAGGTTGAATAATCCACTAGAGAGTGATAAGAACCCTTTCAAGCTGGAAGCCATGGTCATTTTATAGCCTAATCTCAGAAATAACATCACATCACGTTTTCAGTATTCTGTTCATTAGAAGAACAATCTATTACCCCATACTCAAGAGGAGAGGATTACACAAGAATAGGAATACCATGAGGCAGAAATCATTGGGAGTTATCTCTGAGGCCACCTACCAAAATCCTTATTTCCATGGCATCAGGTAATTAGAGATTCATAATGCCCTCTTTGGTAATCACTAATTTAAATTTTGGGCAGAGAAATCAGTGCTCAGAAAAGGAAACTGGAACACAAGAAACTACAGAGGTAAAGAAGGAAACCAGGAGAGAATAATATCCTTCAAACTACCATAACGGCGAGCACCAAGAAGGAAGGAAAGGCCATCATTGTCAAATACCACCAATATCAGAGCCATCTTTGGATATATCATTGATAATCTAGGCAGAGGCAATTGCAGTACATGTTCATGTAAAAGGCAGAGTAATGGGGATAGAAGAGTAAAGACAAGAAGTAAAGATAGTGAGATTGGGTAACTTTAAACAAGTATCTTGAAGGAAGAAGAGCATGCCCTACATAGAGGCACTCTATGCCTAAAGGAGACTTTTTCTTAATGGAAATGAAACATGACTCTGTTTGTCCATCACTCACGCTATTTTCTCAGCCCAGGATGGCTGCACTCCCCACCCCTCTTCAGGCATGAAGCCACTGTACTTACTCTGAGGCCTGAGTCAGTTCTGTTTCTTCCATGGTTTTATTCAGACCTCTGTATTCTATGGTGTATTGCTTTCACCTCTACCATATATGTTAGGTCCTTTCTCCTTTGCTTTACATATATTTGTTTACATGTCTGTCTTTTTTACCAGACCATAAATTTCTTTAAATCAGGGGTATATCTCTTCAGTCTGTGAACCTGGGTCAATAATGAGCACAGTGCTCTGCTTATCAGCATTTATAACATGTTTGTTAAATGGATGGATAGCCTTAGCTGGTGTGGCTCGGTGGACTGAGCAGTAACCTGTGAACTGAAACATCTCTGGTTCGATTCCTGGTCAGGGAACATGCCTGGGTTGTGGGCCAGGTCCTCAGGTTGGGGGATCAATGTTTCGGTGTTTCTCTCCCTCTCTTCTTTCCTCCCTTCCCCTCTCTCTATAAAAATAAATAAATAAAATCTTTAAATTAACGGATAAATAAGAGCATGAATGTAACTGGTGAATACCTCGTACTCTCAGCTTATGGTTAGCAGTCAGGCCTCCCCTCTTCCTCTGTCAATCAATGGCAGCAAATCTAGAAAGCCCACCATCAGAGATTCACTATTTTGTATTATTATGATTTTCATGATACGTTTAGCAGCCACAGCTCTGGAAAGAATAAGCTGATGAATCAAGAACATTTTCCTGAGAATGTATTTATCAAATCAGAGACAAAGAGAAAATGAAAGAAGGAAAGAAAGAAGGTGAGATGACAATACATTTTTTTAACTTAGAGATGAACCTCTTTGTCAGGTTTAGACAACTGAGGAGCCACAGAAGAGGCTTCCAGCAGATTTTTAAAATCACTTTTTTAATGTTGCAGACAGGCAATGATGCTTAGTCATTGTGTGATTTCTGCAATTTGACAAGTAGCCCCTTTACCAAGTGTAAGTGTTCTGTTTCTGGAGGAGTGGGCTATGCCAATGAGTGACAGGTGAAGAGGGTCCCTGAGCTTCCAGGTTCGGTTTACTACTCCCTTCTGCATTTCAATTGGATTCCATTCTCCAAGGAGGCCGTTATGGCAGCTTCAAATTCATTCCTTTCCCAAGTCCTGCTTATCCTAATTTCACCTCCTGTTTCCTGCAGAAGGAGTCTCAGGCTAGGCACCGCAGTCATTTGTGTCTGCTGAGGGAGAGAGAGCTTTGCTGAGCTGGGCTGCTCCTGCTTCTGCAGCTGATGGGACTGGCTGCGGGCTGTCTGTTCACAGGGGGGGTAAGCAGTACTTAAAATGCTCTCCGTATAGAGACTCTCTGTAGAGAGGCTCCTGGCTGACAGAGCAGAGGTCTGTCTGCCTTAGCCATGGTGTGTCGCACCCTCCAGGCACTATTTGAAATTCATGCTCCGTACCTGTGCCCATCAGTACACACCCAGGGGCATGACTCAAAATTATTTACATGCCAGTATTCAGGTCAGCGCCAAAATGCTTAAAAATTATTTATGTTTCAATTACACTTCATTACTTTTTAACTAGAGATCTCATTTCACTCCAGTGAAGAACCCAGCACAATTTGAATAATTTCAAAGCAGCCACAGAGAAGCTGCATTTGGGGATCATATTTCTAGAAAGACACAATGTACCATTTTGAACCTTGTCTAATTTGTGGAATAAAGTGCATTGGTGAAGCTCAGAGACTAAGTTTGGAATTGCTACAAAAGATAACTTAAAAAAATTCTTATAGCGTCTGTTAATCCATTTCTAGCAATATCTATGCAGCAGTTTACTTTTTTATTTTGGGATTTTTTTTCAAACACCTTTTACTCCTTTCCTATAATACTGTAGTTAAATCCAAATGAGATTTCAGTAGATCTCCATTTCCACAACTTGAAAGCTGTCACTCTGACTTTTGTGATTTTGTCTGGGAGAAAAAAATTCTGCTAGGGCCTCCAGCACCAGTCAAAATAAATTGCTTCAAAGCTGAGTGGTATCTTCCACAGCTTAACAACAAGCTCAGTGAATCAGATATCTCCCACCTCATTTCAGGCTGAAATCGTATTTTTGGCCAAAGCTTTCCCCGAGGAAAAGGAGAACAGTGTGTCCTTGAGGTTCTCATTGCCAAGTTTTTAGTAAGGACACTAATTTTTTGCAGAGGGCTGTAGAGTCCTGCTTCAGAAGATGATTTTCCCTCACATGTCCCCAAAAAATGTTAACTCTGGCCTTTGTCTTGATTAGGAAATTTTTGAGCTTTTATTATGGGTTTTTTTTCCCTTTCACCTAATTATCTTTGGTCAAATGGTAACTTTGTGTTGGCTTTACTATGCATGGCATTTTAACAAGGTGGTATGGGTATTTCCACTGGACTAGATTTTTAAAGACTCATGCAAAGGGTTAGAACATTAACAAATGTTCCACTCCCTTGTGAAGCTTCCTCAGTTTCCAGGACATGGACACTGGGCATCAGCTCCCATGTCTGCCATAACTGACTAGTCACTTGGAGAAGACCTTTATTCCTTAGGGCTTTGTTTGACTATTTTGTCAGCTGCAGAGATTGAACTAAAGGTATTTTGCCTAATTATTCTGTGAAGCACTGAGGTTTTGATGTGGTCATAAATATTTAGCACAACACACAAAAACTAAAATGAAACAAAGTGAAAGCTTCCATTATCAAATAGGTGTGAAAAATGCCCCCCATATATTCCCCTCTTGAAGATTCCTATTTTCTATTAGTATTTTAAAGCCTCGAACATTTCTGTGTGAACCTGTGTTCCTCAAACTTAGTGAACCGTTGTATTAGTCCGGATAAACTAGGTTATGCCGAGAGAAAAAATACATCCAAATCTCATAGGTTTTAAAATAGGACAGTTTCTCTCTCTTCTCTCAGTCTCTCTGTCTGTCTTTCTCTCTGTCTCATTACATATCCAATATGGTTTAATGACAGTGGATAGGGACTTTTTTCTTCACAGTCACTAAGGGATACCAGCTAATGGAGTAGACATCATCATAAAAATTGCAATTCATTTTGCCAGAAAGAGAACAGGAAGTTTAGGAGAGTCTCAAACCAGCCATTAAATGTTACAGCCCAAATATGATGCATATCATTTTCACTCCCAGTTCATTGGCCAGAACTAGTCCAATGGCCCTACTCAGCTCTAAGAGGTACAGACAGTGCCCAGAGGAGAGGAAGGCTGGATGTTGGGGAGCAGAACTAATGACCACTATGAGTTTGGAACACTTTCTTATTGTAAAAGCTGTAACAATTGTAGAATTCCATTCTGGAAAATTCTGTAGGGGATGAATTTTTCTGAGATCACTTCCAATTCTGAAAGTCTATGATTCTATGACCTAGTGACAGAAACTCCCCTTTCTAGTTAATATGTGTGCCTCTCTGGGAGAAAATACCTCATTTCTTTTTTCTTGGTTTATTGTGGTAAAGGATGTATAACATAAAATAAAACACCTTATTTTATAAGTTAAAACTTTAAGAGACGAACCTTTTAATTGACTTGTAGGATCTTTTTAGGATAGCTGATCCTTATCGAAGTATATTTTTATACCAATCACGAACAAAAAGAGACCATTTACATTTTGAGTCCAATTGCATACCCTTACATTAAGAGAGAAAATACGGTTTGCCTTTAACTAAATTCAGTTGAAAACTAGAATCTAGATAGTTATGTATTGAGGAGTGAGGTTCCTGGCAAAATTGGGGGCTACTTCTCTATTCACTTGCTGGGACATGTTAAATTCCCAAAAATGAGAGCAGAAAGAATTCATCTTCAAGAAACAGAGTATGCCTATGTGAAGATAATATAGATATTCAATTAATCTGAACCTCCCTCATAGGTGCTGGGACTAGAATTAAGGTAATATCCCTACCATCCCTCTTCCCTGCTCTTGAGCTGTGTCTCATGACTTTTCTTTTGCCATAAAATGTCCTTGTCTTCCAAGGAAATCATAAGACTGCAGTCTTGTAGAAATGAGAGTCTTGCTTTTAGCATGGTGTAATTTTCTTTCTAATGTGGGAAATACAGTTTATGTTTGGGTGAGCTGCTGACTTCTCAGCAATAAAAGAGGTTCAATCTATCAAGAGCTCATTTCTGACCAAATGCCTGGTAAGGACCTCAGTGGCCAGAGTGATATTTAATTTGTCACGGAACAGCCTGAGGCTATGTTAAATTCATAACCTTCTACCTCCCTTCGCACAATACACATGCGAGTTGTTTACATACCATTCTGGGAATGGAGGCAGATTTTTAAACATTTTTTTAAATGCAAAATGGAGTTGAGCACAGAACTGTGCACAGTCATGGTTTGTGAGCTGCTAATAGGCCATGAGTCTGGCTTAAATATACATCACATCCTGAGCCATTAATCAATTCCTAGAGCGGAGTGAACACAGGCTTGTCCTTCAGGGACACAGAATGCCTATTTTGAAGAAAGGAATTATAATAAGGAGCACAGAGGCATTCTAGACCTTGAAGCTCTTAGCAGCAGTACAGCTTTTGTTTCATTTTCCAGTGAAAAGCATTTACAAGAAGGTACTCATGGTAGATTCAGCCTGACTTTTTTTTAAAAAAAGAATAAATATAGTGGCATTGCATCTATATGAAATATCCAATTGTTTGGAGACTGGTTGATTCTGAAATATTTGGTCCTTGGACTACAAAACAAAAACGTCCTCTTATACGTAAAAATCTCTTCAAGGCTGACCCTACCATGAAAAATTAATGGATTTATGAGTGGGAGAAAACACAATCTCTCTTTTTCTTTCCTCTTTTTGCTTTGCGGTCACGTAGTGTTCAAAGACTGATGGTGTCTTTTCCTTTGCATCTTTTTCCAAAGTACAAGATCCTTTTATTTTTCTGTTAAGTCAAAATACATTTGAAGCCCTTGGAGATGCCAGACCTACATGCATAGCACCTTCAAAGTGGTTCACACACATCCTTTAGTTGTCTGGCCAGCATCATATGAAACATTTTAAGCAACCTGACATCTTCTGCATTTCAAGAAATGTGATAACTGAATTTAGTTTAAATGACTGATCAAGGGTATATAGCTAGAAAATTGTTGAATTAGGACTGAGAATCAGATCTTTAATTTATAAGTCTAGGGCTCTTCCCGATCATGGGTTTTAGGTATTGTTTATAATTTCTTAGGCTTTAAAAAGATAATGAACTCTCTGATAAAAATATGTTGCAAAAAACAAAAATTCATCACTAAAAATATTTGTATAGAGGATATATACCATATTGTATACCTAGAGAGTTCAAGAACTTTCAAATTTATCTTTTGTGTCTTTGCTCCCTAATGTTCTTGCCAGATGGAACTTGACCAGGGGCTGGAACAGTCCGAGATTCTCTATGAAACCGTTGTTATGGAAAAACACTTCTCTCTGATTCTAGATGTTTTCCATGTGAGAGGAGCTTGGTGATCATATCTTCTCACCTACTCTGCCTCTTCCTTACTCTCATCTAGAGGAGGAAGAAGGACTGTGATTAATGCGCTTGAGACCAATGAATGGGAATAAGGATACTTATTCCTTCTCAGCAGCTCCTTCTGTTAATGTGGTCTTCCTGCTCTGCTTCTCCGGGGGTTTGGTTTTGCCCCTGCAAAGAACAGGGTAGGAAGCTTGTCCCGATTCACTGAGGCTGTGGCTGGGTGGATAAATCTGCCTAATTCCCTTGTATATGCATCAGCTGGCTCGGCTCAACTTTTGTCTGTCAAAATGTGATACTTGAACACCCATCTGCCACTCCTTGGCCTTATTTTTAATTTGTTCAGATCCTTGGGAAGATTATATAGGTGCCATTTATTGAGCATGTGTAATGATCTCAATAGCCATGACCCCTGAATTTTTATATCTTTTAAACTACATATTCATTTTTAACTGAGGGTCATTTGCTATAATAATGAGTTCCTAAAGCCTGAAATATAATTAACAACAATAATAATAATAGCAGCTGATACTACCTAATACCATGCTACAGGCTTTACTTGGCTTTATTTCACTTAATCCTCATTATAATAGTTTTGATGAACATATATATTATTTTTAGCTTTCAGATAAATGATTGAGATTTGGGTTCAGTATCTTTTAATTAGAATATTTCCCTTTATTGCCATACCAGCATTCAAACTACACTGTCAAAACAGCAAAGGATGATTGGAGAGGGGAAAGGGTTCTGTGCTGTGCCTCCAGAGTCATGATTTAGAATTGAAGAGCTTCTCTCCAAGCTTCTGGGAGGCTCTGGCTGTTGCCCTCAGCTGCTAGCCCTCTTGGGGACGGGCAGCTGGAGCCAGGCAGTAGGCTGAACTTTGTCTATCTTTGTTGTAGACAATAAAGAACTGTGGAAGGGTTTTGCACAAAACTGTGACACTCTTATCCTCCTTGCCACAGCAAAGCATTTTACCTACACCATTCTTTTTCCTCCAACACACATTTCTTCATTCTCCCGTTCATTCATTCCTATGCTCATTCTCCTTCCTTTATTTCCCCCCCCTCCACCTCTCATTTATTATTTACTTGATTAATATCTAGCTGACATTTTTTTTCCTTGCTGTTACTGAAGCTGTGATCTGGATCATTGACTCTTCCCCCTTCTGCTTTGACTTGCTTAACAACTGCAATTTTATCACCTAGCAAATTAAACAGAAAAAAACATGTTGGTGGGAATGAAGCTCTTAAATGGGAATGTAAGTTATTATTCACTGGAGCCCACCCATCACCCAACCCCACATGTTTATGAGATAATTGGAAATAAATCTGAGACCATAAGAAAATACAAGGGGTGAAAAAGATACTAAGATAATTTCACACCAGTTTTTGTAGGTATTTTTTTAGAACATTTAACCATTCTGGCTGAATAAAATAAATAGCCAAATCCTTATATTTTAAAAAATATTCTGAAAATAATGGTATCTCAGAATGAGGTATAATGATCACAGCAAAATATTGTAGACTTGTATTTATAATTGATCCTAATTCATAAGCAGTAAATTTTTAATTATTTGTCAGAGATTGATATAGTCTGCTTAATCTAAAATTCTATTTACTGAAGCATTGTCAAATAGGCTATATAGATTATCAATTTAATAGAAAATTATTACAATTTTTTACTGGAAATTAATTTTTTTGATAAACAAACCATTTTGGCTATACATTCATTCTGACTGGTTTGGAATCCCAGATCTACCACATCCCTAAATATCTTAGACTTTCTGAGCCTCAGTTATATCATCTGTAAAATGGAAGATGTAATAACTCCTAACCTTACAGAGTTACAGTGTGAACTAAATAGAAATAATCTACTTTGCACAGTTAAAATGATTTTCAGCACATTGTGGTGAGTTTAAAATATGTCCACAAATTTTTCCGACACTCTGTCTTCGAGAGTAATAAGGGGTTGAATTTCCATCCCCTTATTACAGAGTGGACTTAGTGACTTACTTCCAATTTTAAAGGAAGTAATGATATGTCATCTATGTGTACTGTGTCTTAGTGGCTCTCTTGGTCACGTGGAAGCTGGCTGCCATGTTGCTAGGACATGTAAACTCCTGAATGATTGAGAAACTAAGGCATTCAGTAAACAGCCAGTACGGGACTGAATCTGCCTGACAATAACCATGTGAGGGAGCTTAAAAACAGGTCTTCTAGCCTTCATGTAACTTACCTGACAATCATCTTCACTGCAACCTCCTGAGAGACACGGGGCCAACCATACTCTGCCACTGCTTCTGGACCCTGGACACCAAAAAAAGGTGTGAGATAATATCTGTGGCCTTAAGTCTGGGGCTCATACATCATGCCACAGTAAGATTAAGCACTTGATAAATGGTAGCTGTTGTTATTATGCATTCACTCTCAGTAGCGGTGAGGGTCCTTTTGAGGCACATGAGCATATTCATCTTTTAACTAGAGTTTTATAAGACTCTCCAAATGGCTAAAGCTGGACAAAATATTTCATGTTGCAGCTGTAACCTGGTTGAGAGGTGATTTCTAAGTTCGGAGCCAGCTGTGAGTTAAATTCTCTCACTTTATAAAGAGCATCTTGATACTTTATTTTTCTAGAATAGGATGATATTGTTAGAGAAAGTGACTGAAGATACTCCTCTTCAAGTTTCATTGATGTCTGAATTAAAGGGGTGACCATCTGTGTACTTGCTGTATGTAAGTACACATTCCCCTTGAACAGACAAGAACACCAATGCTCAGAGAGTATGAATGATTTCCTAAGATGGTTTAGGAATGAGAATGTAGAATGGGAATTTCAATCTGGCCTTATGTGATTTCAAACCTGGTGTTTGTGTTACCTTATGCCAATGAGAAAGGAAAAATGGGATCAGAGTTCAGGTTTAAATTTCATCAGGAAACTCTCTTTTAGGCAGACTCTTCTGCTAATGAAGTGGGGAACTTAGACTTGTTTCCAGTGGGGGCCAGTGGACCTGAATGCATATGTGTTCAAGCACACATGTGCACATGAGATCACAGCTAGAGACCACACGCCTGATCCCAATGTGACTAATTCCAAAGGTATATGGAAGGTTCTGGGTGAGGAATAGGGGAAGGCAGATAAGGCTATGGATGACTCAGTGCAGCCTGTCACGATGGTTAGGAAGTCCAATCCAAGAACATACCTTCCTTGCTGAGAATGAGCCAGTCATTTCTTCTGTTCCCTGACACTTCACAAATTTACCCGAAGTGATCAAGGTTGTCATAGGGAATGGAAAAGAATAAGAATAATGGAAACAGTCCAAGAAAGTATTCTGGTATCCATTAAACATAGAGATTTAGTGTCTTCTCACCATGTTCCCCATGAAATAAGATTTTTTCCAAGCATATTTGTTCAGTGAACAAGTAGGTTCAGTGAACCTACAACCTAAACTTGTATGTATGTCTTTTTGCGGGGAGGAGAGTAGATGCAAAACCAGTGTTTTTCAATAGCACAAAAAGTTCTTGTGTCTACAAGACTTTACAAAAGTTCTTCTGTCTACAAGAGAATTTGAATGATTCTCTTTGCTAACAAATGACTTGACATTTCAAATTTATGAATTTTTTAAAGCAGCCATCTCAGCTACCAGTAGCATGAACAAAACATTATATTATTTCTTGCCAAGTCAATACTTGTTATAACAAGGATGTTAGTAAGTTCAACTACTGCCTAGTCATTTAGAGGTCTGGTATCTAACCTTTGAAGAGTCACCAAAAAAGCGAACTCAGAGGCCAGTGTCATGTGGTGATATGCTTGCAGAAATGCTAGCTAATAATCATTTTGGGGTCAGTGTTATAGTCCTGAAGGAATGGAAGTCTACCACTCAAATGGCTCTTGGCTACTTATTGGTCAGTCTGGCCATGAGGCCCCTTGTTTTATCAGTAGCTAGCAGTCTCAGGGGATGGCAAATTGGTCTATTGTCTGCATTTGAAGCTTCAAGAAAAGTCTGGGGTTGGTCCCAGATAACTCAGCCTTACTGGGAATCACAAAAAAAGAACAGTTGGTAACAGAGTTCAAAGTACATGAATTATCCAAGGAATAGGATGCTTAAAAGAACTGAAAGTATCCTTTCTTATTTCTCCCCCTGAGAACCCCAGAGAAAGACTTTTGGGTTTAGAAACAGAATCTTCCATTACTTTCTGTGACTTCAGATAAGCCACCTCTGTGAAGCTTTTTAATACCTTCATTTGATAATCAGGGTTATATTAATATCAAACTCAGAGAATATCATGAGGATTAAAAAAAATATATATATATATATATACACACATATATATATGGATGATCTGTCCAGAAGGTATCCAGCCATGTAATATGAAAAATGTAAACATTTATTGAAGAAGATACAATAAACATTGTACATAGGACAATGACACCTCAGTCCCCTTCAATGTAACACCTTGGGACCTCACAGAGTTCTCCCAATTGCCCTCAGCTGCCCTGCCAGATTTTCCTGAATCTCATCAGCAGTCTGAAATCTCTTACCTTTCCAAGCTGATTTTAGTTTTTAGAAAAGCCAGAAATCACAGGGTGCCTAGTCTGGGCTGTAGGGGAGGGGGCTGAGTCACCTAGGTGATCTGATGTTTCACCCAAAAACTCTGCATAAGACATGTGATGCGTGAGTGGGGGCATTGTCGTGAGGAAGCTGCCAATCACTAGTTGCCCATAGCTGTGGCCTTGTGAATCATCTGAATATTTTCTGCTGAGTAATGTTCGGCTTAATGCAAAATTTGCTGCAGATTCATTGCTCTACTCAGTCATTTTGAATGTGACGGCTACACAGTACACTTGCTCACTGAATGATGCCTACCACCCCCACTGACAATACATCATTGTTCACGCACGCTCATTCCAGCCCACTCTCCTTGGCTGCTAGGTTACATCGATGTTGTGCAAACTGTTCTCGTTATACTAACAATGGCTGGACTTTACAGAGTCCTTGTTATATATATGTGAAATGTTTAAAATAATAACTAGTACTTGTTAATAACGCAATAAATATAAGCAGTTAATAGTAGTAGCATAATAGTAGTATCAACAACTAGTGCCATTGTTCATACAAAGCCCATTTACTTTTCAGAAGAAGAGCATGTTGAACACACCTCTCTTTGCATTTAGGATGACACATGCCAAGTGTGTGTTGGGGTGGGCAGGAGGGCAGGTGTGGTGGAGTAGAAATGCTTGTGTGCATCTGAAACAGACCTGCTTACTCTTGTCCAGTCACTTACCAGTGCTGATTTAGGGGGCTTTGCAGAAGGCCCTTTATAGATGGTTCAGGCTGCTACATGCATCTTCTCAGGCTTTGTGGAGTGCAACTCCAGGTCACATGAATTCACACACACCATGATGAGACTATGGTATCCCAGGTTGACCCAGGGTCTAGAGTGACCACAATGAGAAACAGACTCCTCATAATTGAAAGTCGGCTCAAGTTCTACCACATCTTATCTCTCAGCTGCATTTGATATAATCTTTAAACACTTTTTCATTTGGCTTTCAGGACTTGTTTTCTCTTGGCTCTCTTCCTACTTCACTGATCACTCCTTCTCAATCTGTTTTCCTGGTTTCCGTTAATCACCTCAATCTCTCATTCTTAGTGTTCTCTGGTACCCAGTATTTGGGCCACTTCCTCCCTTTTCTATCTACATTTATTCTTTTGGTAATCTTACCCAGTCCCATGTCTTTTAAACCATCTCTATCTGGAGCATTCCAAAATGTATATTGCTAATCCAGACCTCATTCCTGAATTCTAGGCTCTTACTCCACTCTCTACTTGACGTATCTACTTTAAGAGGCATTACCAATTCATCATGTCAAAATCTGAACTCCTGAATATTCCTGCCAGACTAAACTGCTGCTTCTGATCTTCCTGCAGTCTGTTCTGACTATCAGCACTGTCGGTCCATGGCTGAGGCCACCAACACTGTATCTGTAATGCCTCTTTGTCCCCCTCTGCATAAGACTACTTAATGGGCAAATTAATTAGCTCTTTCAGCTATTTCAAAAAAATATGGAACCCAAAAGCTTCTCACCATCTCCACTGCTTGTGCTCAAGTCCAAGTCATCTGTTGTTTTATATGTGGATTATTACAATAACCTTAACTATGTGTTTCACTGACCATCTTCCATCTGTTCTCAATGCAGCTCCCAGGGATCCTTCCAAAATGCCAAATCAAATCTTCTAATGCTTTTCCTTTAATTCCTCCAACAGTTTCTCATCACACTCAAAGCCAAGCACTTACGATGGCCAACAAGACCCTAATGATCTGTTTCCTCTAGTCCAACCTTTTCAACACTATTTCTCATCCTCTCTCCAATTCTGTTGCATTATTTGACTTCTTTTTCTTCTTTGAACAAGCCAGTCCCACTCTTGCCACAGGTGTTTTGCAACTGCTGTCTCTTTAACTGGAACACTTTTCTCTCTCTCTCTCAACTCAATTGTCAATTGAGGCCATCACTGAACATACTATGTAAAATCATAAACCCAACTATCCTACTCTTACCTCAGCAGCAGTCCCTTTTCATACAAATCTGTTTTTTAAGTTTTTCTTTCCATATCACTTACTGCTTGTCACCACCTGATTTCATAGATACATATACATGCTTATACATAAATAAGTTACCAACTATTTTTTCTTACCCCATTGTGAAGTAAGCTATGCGAATAGTGTTTATGTTTAATTTACTACTGTATTCCCAGATCTTAGAAAAATGCCTGGCAGAGGCAGGCACTCAGTAAATATTTGTTGAACGAATTCTCTATTAAACTGCAGTTATCCCTGGAGGGGGTGCAACCCTTCAAAAACATTGTCAACCACAGTGATTTCCTCAAGTTGAGAGGGACCTAAGGCATTCATGTACTCTCCTAATTTTACAACTGAGCATACAGAGACCCAGAAAGGAAGAGAAATGTGCTCAGGCTTTACAGTAAGTTAATAAAATATTTGGGACCAGACTGTTGGTCTCCTGATTCTCACTCAGTCTGGTGTTCTATTTAAACTAGCCTTAAATCATGTCAGAAGGTCCCAAAGGAGGTATGGTGGGCTTGTTGATGGAGAAATATAGACATTGATAGTACAGGTCTGGGGCTTCACTCACCAGTGAGGGTTCACTGGAAAATTAGGGCAAGAATAATTTAAATGGGAAATGTGATTCAGAAAGAGGAGGTCACTGAGGCTGAAGAAAGTTTTTAGGTTTTGTTCATTGATGATTGGTTGACATAGTCATTCATTCACTGCTTCTGCCAGTTACTATATACTAGGGGCTAAGGAACTTAGAGCTAAATTGTGTCAACAATGCAAGGGGCTGACATTCTTTTGAGCTGGGCGAGGGGGAGACTTTCAACAAAGTGTACATGACAACATCTGGGTTGAGTCGGGAAGAATAAGTAGCTCTTAATGGGTAGAGAAGGAATGAGAAGGTGGGCTGATGAAGGGAATAGAGGGGCAGTGTCAGGGGGTATGGGAGTACATACATTCAGGGAGTTTAGGTTAACCAAATACGTCTAGAGGAGGGAATTAAGAAGAGAGGGACCTAAAAGACAGACTGAAGCTAGACTGGGAGTGGTCTGAAGGTCTTGAACCTACAGACCTTGCTGAGGGAGACGATTTGTTTTTTTTTTTGCTAAATCTTATTCTGATATTTCACATACTTTCATAGATGTTAACTTTTCTATTATTTTCATCTACAGATTCCAAGCCATTTTTCATGTGCTTTTATTCTAAGGAAAAATTAATACTTTTTTTGTCAATATATGCCACACTTACAGGTGGATGTTAGTGGAGCCCAAACCTGGTTCTAATGTACAGGCATATCGTGAGAGAGGGCTGAAAGAATAAAAATATGTCAGTATTGTACACTCCGTGCTATAATTCTTTTCAGAGAAGAGAAAATATATGTACTTAAGTTTAAACGCAGACAGTGTTTCATTTATGTAATAAAAATCCCAGCTGCAGAGCCCACAGTGTAATTTTAAAGTATTAAAAGGAATTTGTGAAGTTTTTGTGGTATAAATTCATTGAAGAAAAAAAGTGTTGGATTTATATAACATAACTCCCTTTCACATTACCATATAAATGGAGGAAACAATAAAAATTCCCAGAAAATTCTGAAAAACGAATGAATCTCTTTAATATAAGATGAATGTCCTGTGATATTGCTGTGATTAATCAAATAGATAATATTTTATTTGCATTTGTCTGTTTAGGTGCTGGAACTACTTCAGTAGATGTTTGTAAAGATAGGAACACAAAGTAGCTAGCAGCTCTGCCTCTTCCCGTTCAGTTCACAAATAACCACAGAGACACCAGTCAGAAATTGGATGAGAGCAGAGAAAGTAGATGAGTTCTCCCCAGATGATGCACAGTGTGCTTTAATGGAATTCTGCTCACGTGCTCCAGAGCTCCGACCTGCTTTAGTTTAATCAGCTTTCAAACATTAGAGTATATATAGCCATGTTGATCCAGGTCCCTACGTGCACAGCTTGCTTACTTCCCCTAAATTAGGTCTTTATTTCCCCGTGTTTGACACGTTATATTGAAAGCCGCTGCGGTAAAAGTACAGCACTGTAACAAGTTTATGTAGGTATGTATTTAGAGCAGTCACACATGTGGTGCCAGTGTTAACGCTTTCTCCCAGGCACACAGCGAATGCAGAACAGGGTTAGATTATCAGCAGGATGTCAGATTTCTCTCTTTTAGCTAATTATTTGGGCACCATTTTGCTGAAAATAGGGTCCACCGACCCTTGCAGATTTGGAGAGGTCTCCAGCATTTAACACCTTTCCAGATTGTGAGTAAGATCTGCACTAATTCATTAAGTCCTGAAGGGATTCTGCAAGAGCTGTTTGGGGCAAGCACAGCAGAGTTGAAGATTTAAAACCCAAGGATTCTGGACATGTACTTTGCAATGTGTTTAAGAAAATTCTGGCAAAAGTACAAGTGCTATTGCTCTGTTTTCTGTCCTTAGTTGAAAGAACTAAAATATGAAAGGGTATAAGGAGCCAGAGAAATAAGCATTGCAATCAAACCTGAAATATACAATCATTTCTATGACATGTGATACTTTAACATCAGCGATCACATAACCAGACTCAGAGTAGGACCCAAGAAAATGCTTTTAATTTTATTGCTTGGTAATTAGCTCCAAGAAACTGATTTTGTTTGACTTCTGCAATTTTTAATATGATTAAAGGACTATTAAAATAATATCTTACAAAATATGTTTCTTAAAATTTCTTTCAAAAAAGGCTTCAGAGTGGCAGTGTTTTTTATGCAAAGCACCATGCCCATCTATAACACACACATTTGGCCTCATAGTGTTTTTTTGCTCATTCCTGATGTTGTAAAAGGAAAGCCTGGTTTTCTGAGGTGATGATATTTATAGTTTGGCATCATCAAAAAGCAATTCCTTGCTTATTTGGGATTCGAAGCCTAGCCAGGCCTCCCTTGTGACTCATTCCGCATTCACCCAGGGCTCTATGCCTCCCTGCCTGCCTGTGTGCGCTCATGAATCCTTAATTTCATTTGAACTCAGCAATGCCAGAGTCACTTTCCATCAACCCGCCCACTCAGCTGAATTGCGCCAGCCTCTTCGGTGCAGAGCCTCACACTCCCATTCTAAGATTGATTGGGTGTTGAGTTACCTCCACAAAGACAAAGGAGGTCAAACTCAGCACCTGCGCTTTGCTTTTTAGACATGATACCATCATCATTCCTTCTGATTTCTGGTGCTGATGCTAATGAAATTTTCAGGGGTTTACCTACAGAATCCCATGTCTTGTTGAGCCAGCCCTATCAACACTTCATCACTGATAGTGCAATGAAATATTAACGATGTGTTACTTTTTATCTGCATAGCACAGCAGATGAAACCAAAGTGACATGGTCAGACCAGACTGATGTGTACCCACCTTGTAACATGGCATCTTCCATGTTCTCCTGCCTCGGTCTTTTCTAGGGTGACAGGGCAGGCCTGGCTGGAGTGCTGGCCAGATGTCCAAGCAACTCCATGCTGTAGGAACTACAACTAAGGTAGGCAGGGCAGTTACTCCCAGGGGTTAAAAGTAGACACAGACAGGGAGCAAGACTGAACCTTGTCTTTATGTCCACAAAACAAATGCAGAATTAAAACCTTGTGACCAGGCCAGGGGATCAGGTATAGGGAAATAGACTTAGAGAGTGTTGGATTATTTCAGCTTTCCCCAGTGGTCCTTCTGTAGCTCGAGATAAGTCACAAAGGGTCCCTGCCTGGAGAAGTTCACCATCTGTAAGAGAAGATGATAATGTAAACAAAAAATTATAGCACTCACAGGATTTCTGGGAAGTAATGGTCTCATTTTACCTGGAGAGTAGTAATAGTAATCAATATTTATTAAAAGCTCCCCATATACCAGGTTCTATGTTAAGTACTTTATACATATTACCACTGATTCAATCACTCTATTTTATAGATCAAACAAGCAGAGGCTAAGAAAGACCAAACAATAGTCACCCAAGGTGGAAGAACTAATTCATGGTTAAGTCTAATCCTATGACTTACCACTCGACAACTATTCTTGGTCTATGCTGGGAGATGTATTTTTTTTATTTTTTTAAAGACTTTATTATTTATTTTTAGAAAGAGAGGAAGGGAGGGATAAAGAGAGGAAGAAAAACACCAGTGTGTGGTTGCCTCTCACATGCCCCAAACAAGAGACCTGGCCTACAACCCAGGCATGTGCCCTGACTGGGAATCGAACTGGTGAGTCTTTGGTTTGTAGGCTAGCACTCAGTCCACTGAGCCACACCAGCCAGGGCCAGAGACACATTTTAGGACAGATGTTAGAAATATGGAACTTGTCAGGAGGGTGCCAAGAATAGTGTGGAGGCTGGAACCCATGATCTATGAGCAGAACTCCCCTTGTCCCCTTCCAATGAGTATGCTGAGATTCAACATCAAGTGCTGGACTGGGAGGCACATAGTGTGGCTTCATATGTGGATGAGGAGAGGGGCTGGGGTACATTGTTTTCCTTAGAGTGGAAAAAGGAGAGATTTTTGTCTGGATTCCTGAACCACTCACTCTCTTTGGTTGTTGCCAGGTTCCTCTGGCAACGCAGATTGAGGATCCTGGATAGACATCAGGTAGTTCTGCCAGTGAACAACAACAAAATTAAAAGCATCTAATAAAAGTTTAGCTTAGAGAAACAAATTTACAGGAATTTTCACACATTTGAAAGGCTATCATGTGGAGGAGAAAAAATAAAATTTGTTCCATATGACTTTAATGGATGCAACTTAGACCAATGACTGAGAATTATAGCAGGCAGATTGCAGCTTGATAAATATTTTTTCCCCAACAACTAAAGCTAACAAAAATAGAAGCTGGCTTGTGGTCATATGGTTGCTTCGTCACTAGAGATATTCACATAGAGGTTATGTCACCTCCTGTTGAGAGAGGTAGTTTCCAAATTTTGGGTTCAAGAGATTCACTTGTACTGCTTGCCAAAAATGCATATTTCTGGACTTGGCATCCAAAGATTCTGATTCAGGTCAGTCACAGATATCACGAATCTCTTGTTTTTAAGAAGTGAACTAGAAGATTCTGATGTAGGTGAGAAATATTCATCTGAAGGCTAAAAGTATTCCTACTTTTAGAAGAGAAGTTAGATTACATGTAAAGTTTCCACAGCTCTATATCTAGACCATATTGGTCTATCTCTACCCAGAATTCCTATTTTTCATACAGTCTTTGTCACATAATTTAATATTTAGTTAAATTTTGATATTTTGTCTTCTTCTTTTAATTAGTACCCTCATAAAACCAGTATTTCTTGAGCATGCACTACATGTCAGGCACTGTTCTAGGCACTGGGGAAATACAGTATAACAAGCAGACAAATCACTGTGCCTTTTGGACCTGAAGGGAGATAATCAATTTGAGACAAACAAATAAACAAAATAAACACATTAATTCATAGATATTTCCTTCATACAACCAAACATGTGCTCTTTTGTGGAAGACAAATGTGCTTCAGTTAGCATATCATACAGCACCTAGCAGGGGTGTCCAACCCACATCTCATGGGCCACATGTGGGCCAGGATGGCTGTGAATGGGGCCCAACACACAATCGTAAGTTTATTTAAAACCTCTTTTTTTGCTCATCAGTTTTTGTTAGTGTTTGTGTATTTAATGCGTGGCCCAAGACAACTCTTCTTACAGTGTGGCCCACAGATGCCAAAAGGTTGGATAGCCCTGGCTATGCGAGAATAAGTATTTGAAAGTATATTTTCAAGCAACAGTGAAACATTGAAATAAGAATAGACCTGGAGAAGAACTACAAAAGTTTTTATGTTCTACCACAAACCAGGCTAATCTCACTGATTTAACTGAGGATTTCTTTGTGCTTAAGATGGAGAATTTTTGTAAGTTAATGGATTTTTCTCTGCATTAATAGAAAGAGCCTTCAGAAAAAGTGATACTACTTCTCAATTCTGGGGTGCCACTGTCTTGGGGAATGAAGAACTGAAAGACACTAGGAAAGAATGACAATGCTGAAGGGGCTTGACATGTCACTATGTAGAACAGAGGACAAGAGCCAGTAAACATATATATATATCCAGACAATTGAATATTGTAGGCTCTGCGGGCCATAATGTCTCCATCATAACTACTCGATGCTGCCATGGTAGCATGAAAGGAGCCACAGACAATATGTAAATGAATGGGCATGTTCTTAAAAAGCTCATTTTCATACTTAAGTGGCATGCTGAATGTGGCTTTTAGACCACTGTTTGCAGACCCCTGCCACAGGAGAAACAGTGGAAAAACGTATATGTTTAGCTTAGAAAAGACAGAAGGAAAACACCCTATTTTCAAATTTAGTTAATTGCATGAGAAAAGGTGTTTGACCTATACTAAGTGGCCAGAGGATCTATGGCCAATGAGTGGAAGTTTACGCCAACATAATTTTTTTGTCAAATAAAACAATTACTTTTTAATAGAATTCTCTAGGGTTATAATAAGTTTATTATCACTAAAGGCATTCAAGCTAATACCAAATTCCCACTTAGGAGTGTTTTGGAGCAAACAAGGGGCTGAAAGGTCCTTTTCAATCAGGAGACTCCATGTGGAGCATGGAATCTAGTGCACAGAGCAGGGCACCAAATGCGCTCAAACTGACGCAAAGTCACAGGGAAATGAGGCCCAGCAATTGCACAGGTTAAATTCTGTTTATGATAAATCAATTGCTGACTGCAAATCCAATTCTGCTAAATGTTAGGTACATATGTAGGTATATAATAATCAAAAATTAAAAATGGGTTAAGTATCAGTGGTATTCTAGTGAATTTGCCTTAAAGAGGACTTTAAGATTATATTAGGCAAATGGGTTTGTGATTTGAAAACTAGGTGGATGTCTCCTCATTACACAGATTAAAAAGAGTTCAAGGTTCATCCTCCCTTTTAAAATTCAAGGGATTTTAAATTTCTTAGTCTCTTTTTGGACTTTTCATAGGATCCTTCTTTTAGTGCCTTTGGATGTTTTGCATTTATAAAGCTGTAAATACTAAAAACAACATCCCTCCCAGATGGAGGTGCAGATCCATAAAATTAATAAACACAATGATTTATTCAGAACCTTTGTCCCACTGATGAAAAGGAGAACCAGGCAGTGTCTGAAGGATGAACATGACAAAGAGCTAAATGGCTTAAAATTTGTGGCTCTCCTTAACATGCTACTCGTGTGTGCCTGAGAAGCAAACCCTGAACAGCCAAGGCTTGCTCTCCACCTCCCAGTGGAGGGTCGGAAGGGGTGAGTGGTTCCAATCAATATCCAGTTGTTGGAGTAACAGCCATGTCGGTTCTGGCTGGCCGACTAGGCGAAAACATGTTTGTTCTACTTAATGTGACAGTGTCCTGTCAAATTAACAGCCACCGGTGGCAGAGGCAAGCATGCTTAATGGCTTTGCGTCCGCTCCACAGAGAATTTATCATCAGCATGCAATCGAGAGCAACCCCAAACCTCATTACCGGGGTTTATTTGTAGATAATAACTGAAGGTATGCCATGCACTTACAGCAGGGTTTGTTTGCTTTTTAGCAACTCTGTTTCAGGGTCTTTATCAAAGGCTACCCTGTAACTCCCACAAAGGATGTAGGATCATGGTTGGTCTGTGTTTAAATACACCAAGTGTAGTGTGTAGTGGAATATTTAAGCAACTATGCTGAGATAAAATGATCCTTTGAGATAACCAACTATTCCATGTGGAAGGCAGGGAGGAGATGAACTACCCAGATAGGTGATTTAACGCTGCACTTGGTTGTGAATGCTTAAACACGTGTTTCCTCCCCAGGTGAGCTGCTGCTTGAAAGCCAGGGTCGCAAACTCTTGGCTCGTCTCCTCCCACAATTAGGCTGTGTTTGGCCATATAGTATAAAAAATAAAAAATGAAATGCTATCTAAATGCTAGTGTTTAAAAATAAGAGAATTCTACACACAATTCTGGATGACATTTGAATTTAAAACAAACAGACAGCAAACAGAAGAATTGGCAGCATAAGCCAGCTTTCAAACACGGCAGCAGCTGTCTGGAGCCACGGGGTAGCCTGTCCTCTGTAGATGGGCTGAGTGCTTTTGATGGTGCCTGCTGGGCCTGCTTCATTCACTTATGTGATCGTGCCAGCCCCTTAGAGCATTGGAGATTTCTGTCCCATAAATAAAGGTTAAGTTTTGATTTTCATCATCATACTCATGGGTGGAAGATGAAATGTATGGCATTACCATCCATAGATATGGTTAGGACCCTCTATCCTTCTCCTTTTCTCCCACCTTCTGATCTTCCACCAGTGCCTTCTCCCAATGCCCTAAGCCAGTGGAAGGTAGCTGACAAAGGTGCTTGGGGGAGGCCAGCCTTTCAGAGGAGAACACAGGAATGGCAAGGAGAAGATCTGAGAGCAAATGGACTTAGAAACAACAACTCCGAGAGCCAGAAACCATGGTTTCTATTCCACTCATGGAGTCTGTGACCCTGCAAAAGTTCTTGAACCTATCTGGTCTTCAGTTTTCCATCCTAAAATGAAAAACTGGGCTTGATAAGCCCAGAAGGTTGTTAAAGTCCATGATTCTGTGGTGGGGGGATCAGGGCAACCTAGATTTCATGGTTTGTACCTATTCAGCTTCTTGTGTGACATGTGACTGTGCATGTTGATATGGATGTTTCAGAGGAGCCCGAGAATGCAGCTTACCTGATATAAAGCCTGACAAGAATAATGAAAATCTCTCCAGACAGCTTCATTTAAAAAAAAATGATTTCAAGGAAAAAATACAAATGGCCGCTTTTACTAGAGACTTACTTGTAACGAGAATGCTTCAACAGTGTAATCCCTAGATTTTGGACTGGCTTTAGAGATAAGAATCTCAACCCTGAGAGATTGTGACTTTGGCTGCTTTTATCTTCTTTAGGAATCCAAGGATATTGAAGGGAAAAAAAAGCTAACCTAACAACAATATGCTATTTTCATCATTTACATCACAAATAATTTCCCCAGAATGACTGACTCAGATTTCAGAAGGAATTCTGGAAACTAATTCAACATAAGATTCAAATCCACACGTTCCATATGAATCACGAATTCATTTCTGTTTGCTAGCTGAACTGCCTGTTGACATTGAAATACAGATGTTAGATGGTGAATTCATTTCTCTGTGTAGCAGCAACCACATAATGAATCAGAAAAAGTGGTGGCAACTTTCATATCTTCATTGGCTCGAGACAGATAAAATCTTTTTGTTCCACCTTATTAAAATATCAAGTAACCCAGTAATGACAAAAATTCAAACCTGCACTTTCACAGAATTTTGTAAGGAATATCAACTCTCTAAGGGTACAGTAATATTTTAAGTAAAAGTGAACATACACTTTAAAATAGATCCATTATTGTCGGTGGAGACCTTATTAATTTAGTCAGTTTTCTCTCTGGAAAGGGGGTACCATCAGGAGCAGAACCAGAATGTTTCATTTTTATTTTATTTGGAAGTGAGGAGAGGGACTGAGGTGCTTCCTGGCGGACGACATTAGCTGGGTCACTGACATTCTTCCAGACGTTAAGTCATGGGCAGTTCCCCTCTGACAGGTATAAAGCCTCAGAAATTAATTGTGGGAGCTGGTCCTCATTCACACAAGAGCACACAGCAGCTGCAAGAATATTTTCTGTCAGAAGATTGAAGATGAATCAAATTTTCTTTTAAAATGCCCACGAATAAACATGGTGATTTATTACATGTTGAATTAAAAAAATTACATCTAACTTTAGAGCTACTAACGAAGAAACAAAAGAGAAACTAAAAATATTAGTCTGCAAGAGAACCTGGTTTTAATTAATGGGTGTTTTTTTCCCCCAGCATAATCTTGATTAAGCAGAAGAGGAAAAGAAATATCTGAGCAAGCAGAGTTTTTATTTGGCTGAAAAACAAACTTTTTTTTTGTTATATTTCTAGCCTTTCTCCTGAAAATCTAGCTTTAAAAAAATGATCTTCCTGAATGAAATTAGGGAAGAAATCAAAAAGTTTTTGGAAACAAATGAAAATGAACTCACAACAACCCAAAACTTATGGGACACAGCAAAGGCAGTCCTGAGAGGGAAGTTCATAGCGATACAGGCCTACCTAAAAGAGATAGAAACATTTCAAACAA
>CM052543.1:25639269-25792654 GCA_028533065.1 Trachops cirrhosus | reverse complement strand
CGTAGCACTGGCTGGCCATGGCAGTAGGAGGTGAAGGAGCCCACCTTGAATAAATAATCTCCCCTGTGCTCAAGGAATTTTTAGACTCAGTGAGTAGAGTGTATTGAACATAAGTGAGTAGTTTTAAAAACATTCATTCCAGGAGGCCTCCAGATTTATTGTTTTGAGTTGCCGTTTCCATTGCCTCAGGTTGGAGTCGGCAGTAGATGAGGGAAGGATCGCTGGATTTGGAGGGAAATGTCTTGATGACGAAATGAAATGAAATGAAATGAAATAATATGTGTGAAGGTTTTTAGCACAATGTATGCTACTTTACACTTGTCAACAATGTGCATATATATTTATTTATTGTATCAAAGGTATATGGCAGACACTTTATTGATTAACTTGCTGGTAAGAGCTTGGAGATGAGAGGGAGCTGGATATCACCAATTGTTTCTTAGTCAATCAACCAAATAGGTGTTGTGTATCTACCAGAATGAGACTGAGCCACATAAACTGAATTACATACAAAGGAAGAGCATCAGAACCAGATTTTGGGTGCCAGGAACTGATTCTTTAAGGAACCTGATATTTGTAGAATACTGTGACAGAGTGCATTTTTTATACAGATTTTTGCAATTTACAGCACTTGTTTCTAGGAAATGAATGAAGGAACTACTAGCTTGGAAACTTAGACAGCTGTCAAATTTCTATGATAGTAACAGACTACAATTTTCAAAAACCAAAAGAGAAGCTTTCCTTTATATAAAATTTTGTCACATTGCTATAATCAACTTATTGTACATAATGTAAAGTTGATGTGATACAATTATTGAAAAATAGAATCTTAGCATGTATCTCTGTCTGGCAGAGTTAAATAACAATTAAGGAACCATTAATTTATCAACACTGTACTGCACTTCTGTTATATTGATAAAATTGTCAGATGATGAGGGAATATAAAAGATTTTGAAGTTTTCTCCTTTAGGAATTTAACATCTATTGGGAAAGACAGACTTGTACATACATAAGTAAAATAATAGGTGTGGAATAGATAAGTAAAAATAAGTGTTATGTTGTTGAAATAAAGTAGGGAACAATTATTTTTACTATGTGTTCAGGATTTAGAGACTATTTCATAAATATTAAATGAACTATGAAGGAAAGCAGTGACAGCTTAATACTCCTTATTCTACATTGAGCTCTGGGTATTTGAAAATTACCTTAAGGCAGAATTGATTTTATGTTTAGAAATCTGGATATTGACCTTCTCTTTTTCCATTTCATTGTTAAGACAAAATTTTTAAAAATTGCAGCTTTCCTGCCCATATCCTTTTCTATGGGCATTTATAACCCTAAAAAAGATGCATATTCTTCAGTGTTGTATCAAAATTGGATAATTTAAGATCTTCAAAATTGTGATGTGGGTCTCAGCTCCAGAAAGACTTAGGAGAGCTAGAGAATGTTTGCAGTGCTCTTTGTCATAGATGTCATGAAACACCTGTATCTTCAGAGAGAATGAGTATCAAAAAGTTCTGTTCTTGCTATACTCTTCAAAGAAGGGGTGTGGCGATTCTCTGTAAGTCTTGGTTAAGAAAACCCTCACTGTGGCCCCCAGAACTCTAGATGACCCGACTCGTGCCTTTCAATCTGTTCTCTTTCATTCACTCTTCTGTAGCAGCATTGCTCCCTTCTGTCCCTCAAAAAGATGACAGATATTTCTTTCCTTTTTTAGGGTCTTTATCTTGGCTGTGTCCAAATCCTCCAGACTTTTGTCCCATTGGCTTCTTCTCATCACTGAGGTTTCAGTTCAACCACGACCTTTTTGGAGAGATATCCGCTGACATTCCAGCCTTTTGTGTCATTTGCTTTCAGTCACAAGTCAAAGGAAATGTGGTTCAAATACACTTCAACACAGGAAGCATTAGATTACATGAGAGAAAGTCCTGAGGTTGGTGAGTTTCAGGTGACCAGTTTAGTACCTCAACAACTTCTTTTCTTCTCTGCACTCCAGCTTCCATAGCATCACCTTTCTTCTAAGGCTGGTTGCCTTCATGCTTCTAAAACGGTTCCAAAAAAAATCTGGGCAATATGACCCTTGTTGATGCCCCAGAACTACTGATTTCTGATGATTCTTTCTTAAAAATGAGAAAATCTTTTCTCAGATGCTGGCAGCAAACATCTTTTACATTTCATTGGCTGGAATTCTGTCACATGATTATATGCTTGAACCAATCATTAATAAAGTGGGTGGGATTTACTCAAAATAATGAGTCCTTACCTTTTGAACTGAGGTCCATTCCTGAAACCACACATTGCTGCTACTTGTCAAGAGAAGATGGAGTGGGTCCTGCTGAATAAATTAAATGTTCATACTCCCCCAGATAAAAACTTACTATCTTTTTTTATATTTACTGTAATTTTAAGTTATTATCTATTTATATTGTTATATATTATTATTTTCTGTTTCCCTCACCATAATTGAAGCTTCATAAGAGGATGTCCCTTGTCTTATTCAATAATGTGTTTTTATTTAAAATAACTTCTCTGTCTTTCTTTCTGCCTTCCTTCCCCTCTCTCTATAATCAAAAGAAAAAAAAATGCCCTGGTCTGTGTGGCTTAGTTGGTTGGATATCATCCTGTACACCAAAGGTCTTGGTTTCAATTCCCAGTCAGGGCACAGGCTTGGGTTACAGGTCCAGACCCCAGTCATGCTTCTCTCTCAATTTGATGTTTCTCTCCCTGTCTTCCTCCCTCCCTTTCTCTCTCTCTAGAGTCAATTAAGAAAAGAAATTTATAAAAATAGAATAGTTCATGCTCAATAAAAATTTGTTGAATTCATGAGCAAGCTTGAGACATATCACTCTCTCTTATAGAGTCTCTTGACTTCATGTGGATGGAAAATTTTGCCAAAATATTATAAGCTGACTTTCCTTTCATTCCCTAGAGTCTTATATTCTCAGAGGAGAGGCCTCAGTTACCAGTTGAAGGTTCTTAATCAGAGGGGGGAGAGGGATAATAGGGGGAAAGCCATCAAGGAACAGAATAAAGAACACATGGGCAAAGCCAAAGGGGGCTAGTTTCCAGGGTGGGAGGTGGGGATGGGTGGTGCAAGGGGGGAGTGGTGGGGTGAAAATGGAGACAACTGTACTTGAACAACAATAATTAAAATAAGTAGTAATTTTATCAGATGAGAACTTTTGAACTAGACCTTGAAAAAATGAGTAAAATGAAAAATAAATCACTTATTTAAAAAGAAATAATGGGGAAGGTGTAGCTGGAACAGGGACAATAGTAAGGAAAGATGCAATCGCATGGGGTGTGCTATGCCATGCAGCAGCGTCAGGTGACTGTGGCTGGATGTATGAGTGACTGGGGCCCGGGGCCAGGAGGAAAGCGGTGGGGTTGACCTTCCCCAGCTGTCTTTCTCAAGTATTTCACTGTTAGGATCATTGGGTCCCCACTTTATTCACCTTGGCCCATTTATGATTTGTTTTATATTATTATCTTATAAATATTTCTATTTTCCTATACTTGGTCCCTTAGGTATATTTTGCTTTGTAGATTAGCTTGTCAACTCACTGATGGCAATGAACAGTTTTACTGTGTGTTGGAATGAAACATAACTGAGCTAGATATAAGGTAAGCTTCATAAAAGCAAGAACCTTGAGTGACCTTTTTTTTTTCTATCATTGTATCCTCAGCACACATGGAAAGCACACATTAATATTGATAGATTTACTGAATCAAAGAGGGAATGACTCAGAAAACCTGCTTTTTAAAAAATCAGGTTTCCCCTTCCTTATCATGTGATCTTGAGAGTCAGCGAATTCCTTCTGAGTCTTGATCTCATTGGTCAAGTGGGAACAATGGGGCTGCTGACAAAGCATTGCAGGGGTGGGGGGTGGCAGGGGGGCTCATTGCAATGATGAAGCCACATTGGGAAAGGAACACGTGGTGCAAATGTGTATCGTGGTGCCGGGGCTCGTAATGAAATCAGTGGCTGTGGTCCAGGAGAAAGAGGACAGGAACAAGATAAGATCATCAGTTTGGTCTCCATAGACCCTAACTCCCATTGCTGGCTTATCTTGAAGATTTCAACTGCACATAACATTTTAAAAAGTTCCAAATTTCACTGTAAGAAATGGAGATAAAGAATTAGCTGAATAAACGGCTGTAGAGATCCAAACACAAAGACTTCTAAAATTTCCAGATATTACGTAAATATCCCCAAATTTGGAAGGGCCTTTTTGTAAGCAGACACCTCTGGGTTTCATTACTCTTCCTCTTCCCGTTCTCGCCTCGAGGGAAATGAAGACATTTTCTTGCCTTGACGGAGAGGAAAGATCACCGCATCAGGAAACTTGGATTACAGCCCCGGTTCTCCACTAATTACTTACGTAACCTTGTGTCAACTCACAGAGCTGGTTTTTTCTTTGTAAAATAAAGAAACTGTCTAAGAAAAACTCCGCAGTTTTATTCTCTAAAATTTTATAATCCCTAAGCATCCAGAGGAAATGATGAATTTGAATCCCACGTAACTTTTCACGATGACCGAGCTTCCTGAGTCCCTTATTCTATCACTATCTCTTCCCTTCTGTGCATATTTCTATGGAGTTCTTTCACTCTGGTTTTTGAAAGGCGTATTTTAGGGAGTCATTTTGTTCACTTGTTTAGGGCACGTCCTGTCATCTACCTGGGTAATAATAATAATAATAATAATGATAATAATGGCTATCACTTATATAACACTATAATCTGGGTGCTATTCTAAAATCTTTATTATATTAACTCATGTAATCCTCATAGCAACTTTATGAAATAGATGTTATTGTGATACTTTATATATGCGTCAACTGAGTCAAAGGGGGGCGGGGCATTTGTCCAGAGTCATACCCCTATTAAGCGCCAGAGTGGCAACTCAGAATCAGACTCTTTTATCACTGCACATATGCTAAAGTGATAAACTATACTGGGTATGGAGGAAAGCTAGCAAGAGGAGATCTACAGCCAGCAAGCACAGAGCCAGATTCCCAGATCAATGTGTCAGGTACACAGTGCAGGTAAACTATTCAAACAAATGAGCGACCAAAAGTCTGAGTGCTAGCCCATAGACCAGCTTGCTATCAAAATTTTGTCTCTGGGATTGCCTGCCAAAAATGTGACTTTAAATATAAAACCAACAAAATGAAATCATTTCTTGGAGAATGTTTCTGTGGTTTACTATGGAATGCCAAGTTAAAAATATCTGTCTTACATTTTCAAGCACATGTGTTGTAGTAATTTTATGGGGTAATGAGTTGGCTTCCATTAAAGATATTTTATTTTTACAGGGGCTGGGCCTGGAGAAATGTTATGTGGCAGGCAGTGAAATATCTTACTTTTTCAGATTGCTTTAGTTAATCACCTATAAGTGAATTTTCTAGGAACTGTGACTTAAACCATTTGACTGCTATCAGTTTTACTGGGTTGTGACTGAAGATTTCGGACATAATAGCAGTGGACCCAGGGGGAGGAATGGAGGAGTTCGGGATATGAGGAAAATGATGAGTGTAGCAGAAGAAATATGGGACTTTTGTCTCAACTTTCAAATTTGAATGGGACTTAAAGTCCATTCATTGAATTCAATAAAAAAAATCCAAAATGTGACAATAGCTAATAAATGGAAACAGTAGTATTTTATTAAAGTTAGCAAAATCTTACTTTCCAGTTTATCATGTGACAAATGTTGCATTATCTACCCAATATCTATTTTCCCTTTATTCCTTACTAACAGAAGCCAAATTTTGCTACTAAAATATTCCATTCCCTAGATTATTTTGCAACCAGAGGTGGCCATGTGACACCATTATTACCAAAGAGAGATAGGTGGCACTTGGCTGAGGATTTCTGGAAAGGCAGCTCCTTCCCAGGTCTCCTAGGTGGTGGCCTGGAGGATCAACAGCCATCTATTGGGAAAGAGAAATGAGTTATGGTGGTGGTAGAGAAAAATGGAAAAGGTACTGATTTTTGATTTTGTGTAAAGCAGATGCAGCTACCCTGGACTGCTTAGGAGCAGCATTCTTGGTTTCTGACAAAGAAATACATCTTTTTGATATGTAAGCAGTTACCTAATTCTGAGGCTGAGGGAGATACTCACACAATGCTTTTTCCTCTTTCCTACTCCCCTACAGTGGCCTCAACTTTTAGGGCTGACGTATTTCCACCTAGTGGTGTCTGTATGGAGGGGACATGGTCACATGTCGTTCCATTCATTGTCACTGTTGTTCTTGAACAGGGCAAACCATTCTTGGCTTATTTGAGAAAGAAAAAGGCTTGCTACCTAAGATGAGATCAGTTGTGACAGTCTGTTTGAATTTCAACATAATAAACATATTAGTCAGTGGAGTCAAAGAGTCTAATGAGCATTCCACCAGGAAGGTCATGTATACATGAAAGAACTTGGTGCCTAATCCTTACCTAAGAGAGGGATATGGGACATGTCGCCCATGAGGTGCCCAGGGCCTTCTGATAGAGAAAATTCTGCAACAGTCTTGTGGCAGCTTTCAGTGTCCTAGGACTAAAATGCAGTCTATCGGGGTGGACTTCTGATGCTAAACATTCTTCTGATGCTAAACATCAGTAAGACACAAGATATTTGATCAGAAAGTCCTGATAAGGAAATTTTAAAGAACTTTGAAGGGAGAGTTTAGGAGTTACTGGACAGTTAAATGTGGGCTGTTTATGTAGTTCATCTGATGTTACTCAGAAGGAACAGTTTGATGCTGAGAGCCTGCCTGTTGAATATGGTGGATTAGAACAATCTTTGACAGCATCATTGCACTTAAACTAACACCAGCCTTGGCTTCTTTTTGTATGAGCCAAATAAATTCTTTACCTTTTGAAGCTACTGTTTGTTGGGTTTTCTGTTATTTACAGCTAAACTTATTTCACATGGACACATTCCCTCTTCTGTCTCCACTGGGTGAGTGCCCCATAGATATTTGATAAGTCAGAGAAATATCTGGGTGAAACACAGGCCTTGTGACAGAAGAGTTGGACTTTGATTATCTAGGGCTCTATGATGTCTACTTTGTGTTTATGTTTTGTTTAGTAATATTTAGGCCTATAATATTCAAATGAACAGTTTTTTAAAAAATTATTGAATGTATTGGGGTGACATTGGTTAATAAATTTATATAGGTTTCAGGTGCACAGTTCTATGATACATCATCTATATATTGCATTGTGTGTTCACCACCCCAAGTCAAGTCTCCATCCATCACCATTTATCCCCCTTTACCCTTTTCTACCTCCCTCCACCATTTTTTCCCTCTGGTCACCATACTGTTTTCTGTGACTATGAGGGGTTTTTTTTTCTTTCATTTACTCCCTTCACCTTTTTTACCCAACCCCACAATCCCCCTCCACTCTGACAGCTATCAGTCTGTTCTCTGTATCTATGAGTCTGTTTCTATTTTATATGTTAGTTTATCTTTTTCATTAGATTCCACATATAAGTAGAATCACATGGTCCTTGTCTTTCTCTGACTGGCTTATTTCACTTAGTCTAATACTGTCCAGATCCATCCATGCTGTTGCAAAAAGTAAGAGTTCCTTCTTCTTCACAGCTGAGTAGTATTTCATTGTGTAATGTACCACAGCTTTTTTTTATTCACTCATCTACTGATGGACCCTTGGAGTGCTTCCGAGTCTTGGCTTTTTCATATATAAATTTTCTAATATAAGAATGACACATAGCAGTTGTTAAATAAATAATAATTATTGTTATTATTATCATTTATATAAAGTTGATTCTGTCTGAAATTATTCTAATAATTGCTAACATGATCAAAGATTAATAAGGCTATGCAAAAGTTTATGAGGCAGTAAACAAGTAGAGGAACAGAAACTACTTATGTAGAGAAGATAGCATCATCTTTTAGAAAAAATACAGAGGTTAAATGGTAGTATTTCCACATGTAGTTGGATCAGCTATAGCAAAAGATCAGGGGCCAGCATAACTAATCATAATGGGAGTCGGGGAACTCCTGGGCTGGGTCATTTAAATAGGCTCCGTTAGCCTGAGTTCCATGGAGGCAGAATACAAATCATTTATTTCTTAGTCTCTGTGCTTTCATGAGACAGGCATTGGCTGAGACTTTTCCCATTCTTGCTCAGAATAACCCTCTGAGTCAGATATTATTATTGTCCCTATTTTACAGATGAGGAAACTGAAGCACATACAGGTTAAGTGATTTGTCCAAGGTCCAATGAAGTAAGCTGGGTTGCCAGGTCAAGGACCAAAGCCCACGTTTTGACCACCAAGACGTACCGCCCTCATTGTCCACTGAATGCGTCTATAAGTGTGGTGTAAAACAGGCTTCTGAGTGCAATCTTTTTCTGTTTTTCTGCTATTTTAATCTAAACATTTGTCCCAGAAAGAAGAAAAGAGATTACTGATATCATAATCACATTCTCAAAAGTTATCAAATTTACATTTACCAAACTCCTATTATATCCCATCTCAGTGAATTTTGAGCATACAAACTCTTTTGAGAACCAATGAAAATTACGAACGCTCTGTGTAAAAAAGTTCTCTTGCAGTTTTAGGGACTTCACAGTCAACCTGACAGTGTTGAAATATCTCGGGTTAAGAATTTCCTCAGATATTTCACTCAGTCCTCAGAATAATCCTGAGAAGTAGGTATAATTTCACTCTCCTACCAATGGAGAAACAGATTAGAGATTGAAAATAATTTGTTCAGTGTAACATAACTGACGAGAAGCAACTCTGACACTAACTGGGTTCAACTTTGGTCTATTTCAGTTACATCATACAACTTCATATCTAGTTTTTTGTTTGTTTGTTTAATGTTCTCTATCACCTGGCATCTGATTTTTTTCCCTTAAATTCAGAGAAATTAAAAAGAAAATGATCTGATTTCTCTGGTTGTCCTGTGGCAATTATAATTTGAACTTTAAAACCTGGACTATAAAAATGAGATGATTAAAAATGTCTGTCTGCTAGGAGGTTTTGACTTTGGAAAATAATGCCTCATTAGCCAACACAGAAAGGCATTCTTACTGCATGCCTTCCTTTGATTTTGCGAACTGGGCACTGGTGTTATAGCTTGATATAGCTCTGAGGTCAGAGTTTATGGGAAGTTAATGCAGTTCAGGGTTTGGCCTAAAACACAAATTAGCTTTAGATGCAAAAGTATATCCAAATTGTATGAAATTTTAAGTGGTGTAGTACAAATCAAAAAGTACAATTAAGTTCCTAGGATAATGCTGGAAATGACTTCTGGCTTGAGAAATGGGACCAGGTCCAAAAGGATTGTGAAGACTTTAAGCTTTGAGAAATCATTATAGTGACATTACAATTTCCACAGTTGCTTGAAAAATTCTAATTGAAATGAGAAACCAGTCAAAGAACAAAGAACAGCCCATTCTTTATTGTTTTCTCCCTGGGGGCGGGGGATCCTGGAAGCAAAATTCATAAATTAATGCAATTTAAAACTAATTGACATCTTATCTATAGTATAATTTCTGTTGTAGCTTTGATATTTAATGAAATTGAGAACTGTGTTTTGTATTTCACTCCCAGTTGACCATGGAGGAAAACAATGTTTAACAACATCCATCCTTTTCAAGTTTTGAAAGAAATTACCTTTGTGGTCTTGAATCAAAACCAGTGCTGAAAACAGATTCCAAATAACAAAGCTTTCCCATGATAGAAAGTCTGACTGTGTTCAACTTCTCTTGAGAACCAAGTTCTCAAGATCAATAGTTCATTTCAAACTACTTTTTAATTTTTATTAATTTTTAAAAATGTTTTTATTGTTCAGTTACAGTTGTCCCCATTCCCCCTTACTCTTTTTTAAATTATGAGAAATATCTGTAAAATAAACATGTCATTTCCATAAAGGAATGTGACAGACACAGAAAGTGCTGGGATTCACAGGTCACCTCAATCATGGATCCTGACACGGTTTCTTTCCTTAAATGTTTTTCCTCCTGATAGCTTTATTGAGGTCTAATGTACATAACATAAAATGCACTCAATGCAAAGATACAATTCAATGGTTGTCAGTACATTTGCAGAGTTGTGTAACCACCACCATAATCCAGTTTTTAGCACTTTCCTACCATTCCCCAAAGTTTCCCCGTGACCTTGTTGTCAGTTTGACTCCCAGTTCCACACCCAGCCTCAGACAACCACTGATTTTTTTTTCCGTCTCTATACCTTTATCTTTTCTGGACATTTTATGTAAATGTAGTTGCACAAAATGTAGTCTTTTGTGGGTCTGGCTTCTTCAACTTAGCACAGTGTTTTTGAGATTCATCTATGTTGAGGTGGGTCAGTAGATTATTCTTTTTATACTGCTAAGTATTATTCCATTGGATTGGGTAGATTAAATTTTGTTTCTCCATTCATCAGTTCATGGACATTAAAATTGTTTTATGTTTTTGGACATTATGAGTGACACTTCTCTGACCACTCACATGCAAGTCTCTGTGGATACATATATTTTCATTTCTTTTTGGTAGAAAACTAGGGGCAGAAACATTATGCACTGTACTATAATTGGATTTAGTGCTTCTAGAGAAGTAACTAAAGTTAAATGGGGAGATAGGGTGGGGCCCTAATGGAATATGCCTGGTGTCCTTGTAAGAAGAGGCATATTCAACAGGGTGCATGTTACACAGAGGAAGAGCAGAGCAGACCTTATGGACCCCTTTGACAATCCAATATGGAGTCATTGTCAGTCATGGCTGTCATGTCAAGTGCTGTGTCAAGACTGAGTTAATGGGGTGTAATGAGAATGCCCTTAGAAGAGGCCCAGAATCCCCCAAACTACAAGTCTGGACACTTGGTTAAAAATTCCATCTGGACACTGATATGAGTGGGACCTCCACCCCTGATGAGCTATTTGACCTCTATGAGAACTCAGAGATCCAATCACCTAATGCCTGAGCACAGATCATGCCCGAAGCCCTGCCGGACCTCTAGTCCACCAAAAATATACTGTCATTGAGACCAATGCTCACCTTTCCACCTGCGGAGGCCACTAGTGACAGGGACTTCATGCTGGATGCTCGCTTTGCTAACTTCTACTGTGTGTGCTCGCCCTGTCTGTGTATAACCTGCATGTGACTCTTTTGGCTTACTGGGGAGATTTCCCCTAATAAGCCTGGCATTGTGGAAAGACAAATGTGTGTGACTGACTCTCTTCAGGGATGCTTTCTCGTTCATGACACATGTGACCAAGGAAAGTCCATGTGAGAACACAGCAAGAATGCAGCAATCTCCAAGTCAAGGAGAGTGGCATTGGGAAAAACCAAAGCTGCCCACACCTTGCTCTTGGACTTCCAGCCCTTAGAACTGTTGAGAAAATAAATTTTTGTTGTTTAAGCTTTCTGGTCTGTGGTAGTATTTTTTTTCATGGCAGCCCTTGCAAACTAATTCAGTAAGTTTAACTGTTTTAAGAAACTACCAAACTGTTTTCCAAACTGACTGTACCATTTTTATCTTCCCACCAGGGAGTTCTAGTATTTTAATTTGATGCTCTGTCTTTTTTATTATAGATATTCTAGCAGGCGTGAAATGTTACTGTATTGTAGCTATAATTTGCACTTCCCTAAGACTATGGTATTGAGCATCTATTCACATGCTCATTAGCTATTTATTGTCTTAAGTCTAATATATACATTTTAAAATGGATTTTGCTATTGTTTTCCTAAGAACTCTTTGAATAACCCATGATGTTCTTTTGTGTTTTTTTCTAGGTTCTATAGTTTTAGCTATAACATTTAGGTCTATGATCCATTTGGGGTTAAGGTTTGTATATGATTAAGGTTCTTTATTCACTCTATTTCATATATTGTAGATATTCAATGGTCTCAGTAGAATTTCCCCCATGGAATTGCCTTGGCAATTTTGTTGAACATCAATTGATTGTAAATGTAATGGTTAACTTTTATTTTCTCAGTTCTGTTCTATTGATCTAGATGCCTCTCTTTATACCAGTTCAACACTATCTTAATTACTGTAGTTTCACAGTAGGCTTTGAAATTGAGTAGAATAAGTCCTCCATTTTTGTTCATTTTTAAAAATTGTTGTAGCTACTGAGTGCCATTTGCTCCCTCATTTTAGGGTTGGGTTGTCAATTTCTACAAAATTTCTGCTGAGATTTTGATTAAGGTTATTTTAAATTTGATTAAGTTAGAGAATTTCCTTCTTAGCAATATTGACTTTCCCAATCCACAGACATACCATGTCTTTTATTTACTTAGACTTTCTTTAATTTCTATCAGCAATGCTTTGTAGTTGTCATTCTTCAACTTCCTTTGTTAAATTTTATTTCTAAGTATTTTGTTCTTTTTAACGTTATTGTGAATGGAATTGTTTTCTAACTGTATTTTTAGATTGTTCACTATTAGTATGTAGAAATACTAAAAATATGTGTATATTGGTTTTGTATCCTGAAACCCTGCTAAACCCATTTATGAGTTCATGTACCTCAAAGAAAATCTCAATATTTTCTGTATGTGGAATAATCTTATCTGCACTAAAAACAGTTAGACTTCTCTTTTTTCCCTAGACTGGATTTCTTTATTTTCTTCCTTATCCCTTTCCTCCCTCCCCCCTTTGCCTCCCAATTTCCTTCCTCCCTCCCTCCCTCCATCCTTCCTTTCGCTCTTCCTTTTTTTCTTCTTTCCCCTTATTGTTGGCACTGGCTAGGATGTCCAGTAAAATGCTAAGTAGAAGTGTCAAGAGCAGATTTCTTACTTTTTATTTGATTTTAAGTGGCAAGTAAGTATTCAATCTAAATGTGCTTTTATGTATTCTATTTCTGTATTCTCTATTTTATCACATTTATGTCTTTATTTATCCTTATCCCAATATCAGACAGCTTTACGGTTTAAATTACTCTAGCTTTGTAAGTCATCTTGATATCTGATAATATGGTGGAGTGATTCCTATTACCTTCCTATTCCAAATTGGACTTGGGTTTCTGCTTCATTACATTTCTATGTAAATATGTGATCAATTTTTCAAAAATTTTTATTCGAAATTGACTGAAATAGCACTGGGTTTATAAATTTAGGAAAATGTTATTATTTAGAATATTGAATCACTTCATCCATGTACACGGAATATCTCTTCATTTATTTTGATCTTTAGGGTTTTAAGTAAGATTTTACAATGGCCTCTATTAAATCTTGTATTAGATTGAATACTTTTTAAATGACATAGTTTTGAGTCTATCATGAAGAGATAGCTAGCTAGCTATCTACCTATCTCTCTCGATCTCTATCTACCTAGTGTTATTGATTTTTGTTACTTTATGAGAAAGCCACTGACTTTTTTGGTATTAATTCATTGGCCAGCCACCTTGGTGATTTCTTTTATTATTTTTAGTAGAATACTAATTTTCTTTAGTATCTTTTTTGTGTAGAACATTATCTCAACTGTGAATGTTCATTTTATTTCTTCCTTTCCAAAGGTTTTATCTCACATTTCTTTATTCTTATTGCAGTGGATTGGGTCACCATTGTAACTTTGGAAGATGCAGCACAAGTCATTATTTTGGTTACTGGCTCTAAAACGATTTTGAAAGTTTCATCATTAAAAATGATGTATTTTTATATATAACTATTCTTACTAGGATTAGACATAATCTCATATGTAAAATTGTCATAACTTTTTGCTCATGTGCTCATATTTTTCAGATTTAGTATCAACTATATGCAAGTTTGTAAAATGAAGTTTGTTTTGTTTTGTTTTAATTGTTATTTGCAATAGTACAAAGTATGAAGTAGTAACTGTCAGTTCTTTGAAAGTTTGCTAAAACTCACCTCTGTAACCATCTGGGTCTGGTATCATTTTTTGTGAGTAAACTTCTGATTAATGATTGAGATTTTGAAAATAATTTAGAGGTCCATTTGAATATGCTATATTTTTCTGGAGTCAATTTTGATAACCTTTTTCTTAAAAATTGTCTTAAAATGTCAAATTAATTGATTTTTAATTATATTTTATCAATAGCATTTTAGTTCATATAATTGTTTTTTTTCTACTTGTTCTTGTTCTTTTAGTCTGTGATCTTGTTCTTATTCTTCTACTTCTACTACTACTACCACTACTACTAATACTACCACCACTGCCACTGCTACTACTTCAAGTACCACTACTTCTACTACCACTACTATTACTACCACTACTGCTACTACCACCACTAACACTACCAGTACGATTTCTACTTCTACTAACACTAGCAGTACTACTACCACTACTAGTACCACCACCACTTGTACTGTCCTGCCAGAGATTTATTTTATTGTCTTTAAAAAGAAACAGATTATCGATTTATTGAAATATTTTAAATTCTTAATTATTTTTTGTTAGATTGAATTAACACTTTCTACAGAGACATCTTAATCTCTCATCTTATTGAGGATATCATTGTTTTCTGATTTCTATTCTTGATGATGACAAATCTAATTATTCCTTTTTAGATAATCTTAGTCTGGTTTTCCTCTTCTAAAATGTTCTCTTTGAATTTGTTGTTTTGAAGTTATATGATGATATATCTATGTGGGGATTTATCTGTATTTGTCCTGGTTTAGTCCTGATGTGATTCATGAATATAAGGATTATGTTTCTTATCTATTATGAAATACTCTCAATCATTATCTATTTGAATATTAATTCTCCCCAGTTTGTTTTGTTTACCTATTTGAGATCTTGTGTGAGATGTGCACTGAACCACTGCCCTTCTCCTCCATCTCTTAACCTTTTATGTTCTCCATGTATTTATCATATTATCATTATATATTTATAAAATGTATTTTTTCATCACTACAAATTCTGGGTAATTTGAACCTATGTTTTGGTTCACTTCTCCCTTCAATGGTATCTCATCTATAAATTAATTAAAAAGTTAATTTCAGCTCTGGCTGGTATGGTTTAGTGGATTGAACACCAACTTGCGAACCAAAGGTTCACAGGTTTGACTTCCAATCAGGGCACATACCTGGGTAGTGGACCAGGTCCCCAGCGAGGGTCACATGAGAGGCAACCACACATTGATGTTTCTTTCCCTCTCTTTCTCCCTCCTTTCCCCTTTTGTAAAAATAAATAAATAAAATCTTTTAAAACAAGTTCTACTAGCTTTATCTACTAGATAAAATCCAATAATTTTATCATCTTGATTTTTTAATGATTATCTTTAATTATCTAATACATACTTAGGTTAAACATGCCTTTGGAATGTTTCATATGACATTTCTGATTTTTATTGCAAACTCATCTTCAACCACTTCCTGCCCTCCACCACTGTGGGCATCCCGTGTTCACAGTGTACTAGGGATATCGCCACATAACATCTTTATAGGCTTTTGGCAGGTGCCTCTCATGGTTTCATCCTCAGAGAGAAGTATTTTCATTAATTTATTAGCTTGAGATAGCTTGTTATGGATGAATATTTTTGTCCCCCAGAATTCATATACTGATGCTCTAACTCCCAGTGAGACTGTATTTGGAGATGGGGTCTCTAGGAAATAACTAAGTTAAAGAAGTTTATAAAGGTGGAAGCCTGATCCTATAGGACTAGTGCCTTAAAAATAAAGTTCTCTCTCTCTCTCTCTCTCTCTCTCATTTGTGCGCATGCACCAAGACTATGTGAGGCCAAAGCCAGGAAAAGAACCTTTACTAGAAAATGAATTAGATGGAACCAGAACCAGAGGGGAGGTGGGAGGGGATAATAGAGGAAAGGGGAAGGGTTTTCAGGAACAACTATAAAGGACCTGTGGAGAAAACTAAGGGAGTGTGGAAACAAGAGAGGGAGGTGGAGATGGCTGGGGTGGTGGGGGGAGTTGTGGGGGAGTAAATACAGACAACTGTAATTGAACAACAATAAAATAATTTTAAAAAAGAAGAAGAAAATGAATTAGATGGAAACTTGATAGACTTGTAGTCTTCGGAACTGTGAGAAAATACATTTCTGTTATTTAAGCCACTCAGTTTATGCTTCTGCTATGGCAGCTGAATTAACACACAGTTTAGTCGAAAATAGTTAAATTTTGATGCTACATTTACATATGGCATAAGCCCCGAATTTTGGTTTCTAATGGTAGGGTTTTTTTTCTTTTGGTCAAGATCAAGTTTCCTGCCTTTTCTGACTGAGCTCTTTTTTTTCAGTCCCACTTATATGAAGGAGGCTTCTCTAATAGTGTCCTAGCTTTATGCTGGGCCCTCATTTCAGCTTTAAGCTCTTATGCTCCTAGGTGAGGAATAAACCCTAGAACCAAGATTATAGGGCCTATATCAGAGCTTTCTCTTACCTTTTCCCCTAGGACTTCCCTTTTCTTTTTGTGGAATCTGAGATTTCCATTATTTCCTCAGAATCCAGTTTTTATTTATTTACTTATTTTCATTGCATTTTATCCAGCATTACTGTGTGTTTTTGAGGAGGGGAAAAAGCCTGTGTTAGATTGATTATTCACGTGGCCAAAATCAGAAGTCTCCTCTTACATATTTTTGTATGTTAATTTTGTGCAAAGTTAGCTACAACTATAGTGGACTTTCCCTCGGTAGTCATTGAAAATTCAATGGCTAATGCTATTATAATCAGCTCGTTTATCTCACACTAGATTCAGAATTTACAATAAGAAGTAATTCCTTAAGGGAAGAAGCAGAATTTTTCTAAACGAATGAAGAATTTCCTAAATTACATTTAAATCAATTCGAAAAAATATGCAGATGTAATTGCTGCTTTTTGGAAACCATTCTCAGACACATTTTTTCAGTTTCCACTGAATTGCAGTCAGTGGTCCCAGGCCTCTGAGCCTTGTTAATAGGCCGGGAAAAAATGAAGAGTGGATATATAAGAAGGAAACTCAAGTCATAAATATGCCAACTGTGTTTAAGCAGTATTAATTTCAGGCACTTGTGGATGACAGAAAATTAAAATGCCCCTTTACAAGTCGCTTGATTTTCAAACCTCCACTTGCTCTCTTATTAAAATATTTCACTGTGTACTTTGGCAAGAGCTGTGTGACATTATTCTGAAGGTACCTTGAGCTGGAACGCCAGACTCACAAGTCCAACTGCCAGCCTTCCCACATATTGTGTTCCGTTGGAAGAGTGCCATTGCTCTTACGGTATTTGTGGAGACCAAGTGGCAGGAGAGAGTTAAACTGAAATTTTCTTAAGCTTTTATATTCTTCTGGAAATGACCATTATAGATTAATGTTATACTATACTTGTGCCTAAATACATACAGAATGAACAACTTATTCAACTTAAGTCAAAGTTTAGGCAAGTAATTCTTATTGTATAAGGTTTCTTACGAGTGAAAGAATTGTGTGTGGTGGAGCAGAAGAATATGGGCTTGGCAGTCACAAACACAGTTTTGTCGTCCATCTCTGTGTGACCTTTGGCATGCTACAGAGCATCAGGTTCCTCACCTGTAGAATACACACAGTGTAGAACAGCGTGGTGTGAGAACTCGAAAACGAAATAGCTGTACCGTGTTGAGCCCAACCCTAGGTGCTCAGTAACTGTTGTCTTTCTTGCTTTTCTGAATTAAGTGCTCCAGTTAAAAGACAAAGATGTTTTAGATAGAATTTATAAAATATTTAGCACAGGCTGTTTATAAGAGAACTATTGAAAGTGTAAAGTTTCAAAAAGGCTGGAAATAAAAGAATTTAAAAAAGATGTATATCATGGAAAACCCAGCTTATTATCAGATAGTAAGACTTTTATCAGATAAGCAGACTTTAAGGTAAATAGCATTATATTAGAATGGGTCACTTCATAATGATAAAAAGTTCTACTCACTAGAAAGATTTAATAATTCCAAAATTGTAGTTCATATACACTTTTACAGATTTGTAATTTGTGTGATTTCTTTTCTTGTTCTAAATAAATGTATTAAAATTTGAACTAATTTATAGAATTTTACAACTATGAATGTGAAAAGAACTTCGCAGGTCTTCTTTTCCAACACTTAAGACTGCTGTGGAGGCTAGGACATAGTGAGTCGGTCAAGTTCACTCACCAGTTACTCAAAGCCCCTCTTCTAAATCACACTGATGGCCAAAGCTGATGGCTTTCTGCTTCTTCTGTAGTGTTGTTTAATGAAAAGGTGACTCTGTGCTGCCTCTGTGATATCAGAGGATTGTCTTTCTCTGGAGGATTTAAAACAATTTTATTTTACTCATGATATTTGTCTTGTCTATTCCTTTAAGTCTCTGATCTGCCTTTTCCCCACAACTGTTTTTGTTATGCTGCTTGCTACCTCCAAGATTCACCTCTAGCCCCTTACCTCAGCCCAGGTACAAAGAACTTCATGAAGTTCCCCCTTCCCTGACACCCAGGCGACCAGTGCAGACCTCTGTACTAGGGAAACAGCCAGAACTGTAGACTCCAAGGGAAAGATAAAAGAAAACAACCAACAAAGGGGAGAAGGTTCTGCAAAGGTCAAACTTTTAGGGAGAAAATGTCTTTCCTTCTCTATGGGGACATGAATGAATTTTTTATCTAACCTGCGCTCAGGAGACTGAATAGCTGGAAAACGAAGAGCATTAATAATTTCTTCTTTGAGAGGTGTGACTATAACATGAAAGAATGAGTCATATTCTTCTGTTTAGTCTGTGAAACTAAGAACTGGGTTTTCCTTTGTTTCTTTTTCTCTTTCCCTCCTTAAAGGAACACATAGATGATTTAAGCAGGCTTCGATTACAACATACCTAAAATAATAAAGCAATTGAGTGGAAAAAATCAGCTGAAGGTGTAAACCCCCTCCAGACTGAATGACTGTGGCATATTTCATCCTCTCGTTCTAAATCAACGCTAAGCAAAGCACAGAAATGTTTACCTTTGTCTGATCTCTAATTCCCTAAATTTATGTGGAATCATGCACAGATGCGCTGGAAACTGGCCTGGAAAAGCCTGGCATTTTAATTGATCCCAGAGCTTCTTGCCTCACGACTCCTGCTGTGATGAAGTCTGCTACTTGTTCCAAAGATTCTCCGCCTGGTTGCCTAGCCACCAGCAGCTGGCCAATCAAGGTGTCCACATGGAGCAGAGGAAGTAACCAATCAATTTTTTAATTTCCTTTTGTAAACGAGAGTGGATCAGGGTGGATTTGAAATCTCATTAGTCAGAAGAAAGACGTGCAGCGTGCATTTTAACATATGTATTAGCTGAATACATTTAGCATTAAGTCATAAATTTGAAAGCCCATTTCAGACAAGTTTGAATGTTGAGTCACTCACTTATTTTTTAAATCAGTTTTATATTCTTACTAGCTCAATCTCTGTATAAAACTTCAATAGACTTCTTTCCCCTAATTTAACACCTGCCTCTTTGAAAATCTGCTTTTTATCAAAATTTCCTTCCAGAGACAATAGCACCTCCTATTCCAAATCATCCAGATTCAATATATTAGAGCCATAGTTAACTCACTTTCTGCCTGCATTCCTCAATCCACCCGGTCATCTGTTTTTTGTTTTTGGTTTCCCCCGCTCCCCGATTTTGACCCTATTTCTCTGTTCCCATGACCAATACTCTGGTCTAAGGCCCAGATTTCTTCATATTTGGATTCAGAAACAGCCCTTGGCCCTCGTTCCTGTAATGCATTCTATAAGCCATCATCATCTGTCATCACTTCTTTTCTGGAACACCTTTACTCCGATGCAGACCGACATAAGTTGAAGTCAACACTTATTGACCGGCGTATTCCAGTGAGTTATCTTGTGTCTCTGAGCCTCAGTTTCCTTATTTGTAAACACACAATTACGTTACAGGGTATAATGTTTGTGCTTAATATGGCTTATGTTACATATATTATTTATTATATAAGTATATACAGGATGGGCAAAAGTAGGTTTACAGTTGTTCATTTGGAAAATAACAATAATTAATAAGTAATAATACAAGAATAAAGGCTTTTGCCTACTCACAACTGTAAACCTACTATTACTGAATGCTGCATGTATGCACACATATCTTCTATTATTTTTATGTTTACTACTATTATTTAATGATCCCTATTTCCTTGTATTTTCAAGGTCCTTCATAACGTGGCCTACTCCCCATCTGTCTATCCTCATTTCCAATGTCACCCTTCTTACCATCACATCCCCGTCGCTCTAATCAGGTAGTCTCCGCCCTGAACTGTACATTCCTCGTGTTACAGTCACTTGTGTCATCCCCTTGCTCTTTACTCTCTAAACTCGAGCTCCACTTCCCAGAGGAAGCTTCCTTTACTGTATGCTTCAAAAAAAACCATGTTTATTTACTTCAGAAGACCTTTTTCCACTTGTAATTATATATTCTAGAATGACTATTTAATTAATTATTGTTTGTTTCCCAACTGTACAAGATTTCTGTGAGAACAGGGGAAGTGTAAGTTTTTGCTCACCACTCTGTGCCCAGTGCATAATATGATAAGTGTGGTATAAATATGGATTATGAAAATGTTGCTGAATTTATATTAATTGAAATGTCCTCTACTCTTAGCCTTCTTTCAGACCTAAAAATCTTATATTCTGAGCACTTTATCAATTCCTTTAGAGGCAATCAGTATTCAAATAAACATTTATTAAAATTATTTTATGTGCCCTGCACTATGATGGGTAATATACAGGAATTATTTTCTTTGAATTTATGAGGAAATCCTGAATAAAAAGACAAAATTACAATTCACTAGAAGCAACTGCTTAACTCTTTGGTGTGTGTGTGTGTGTGTGTGTGTGTGTGTGTGTGTAAGAGAGAGAGAGAGAGAACGATATGGTGGAGTGTGAGAGGATGAGTATATGGAAAAAGTAGAATGAGGCACTGTGGCCTGGCAGAAAACAAAGCAAAACAAAACCCGAGGCTGAGAAACAAGAAACCTTCCAATTGATATTTAATCTTGGATAAACTTGAGTAAATCACATCTCCACTCTAGGTCTCATTCTTTGTCTTTTATATGAGCACACTGGACCAGTATTTCTTTAAGATGTCTTTAAATTCTGTGGATCAAAACAAAACTTGTGACAATATTAACAAATCAACTGTGTTTCTTTTAACTCCTTTCACTCTGAGTTTCTATGGATAATAAATGTATTCTATAATCTGCAGTTAGAATATTGTATTGTGCTTTTCTCTTAAATAGAGTAATATAAATACTTCTCATGGTGCTACAATAGACATTATAACCACCGTTTTTCATTGATTCAGTTATTAGATATTGAACAAGGATCTGTGATCAGCACTGTTGAGGAACTGTATATAAAGTACAGAATGGGAGACATGTGGTCTTGGTTCTTAGGGAGCTGACTTACTGTGGGCTACATCTATTGAATGTAAGCTGCATGTTGCACTCACCTATTTTTAGAGTTGAGATCTCACACATTTCAATATATGAATATTCACATGGTCTTATGTTTATTGGTCTTCATTGTGACTTATGTGCAAGTAATGTATGCCTATCAGAATTATACATTTCTTAGAAGCTGCAGTGTGTGTATGTGTGTATGAGTGATCCTGAATCCCAGAATTCTCATGTCAGCTTTAATTTTAAATATTTTATTTTGTTATAAGTACACATAAGTTGTCAGATACTGCATCTTAATATATATTTAGAATTTTTCTCATTTATATACAGATGTAAGTAATGGTTAACACGTATTGAAAGCTTATTAGGTGCTTACACTTTTCATGGACAATTTTATCTAATCCTCACAACTACCTTATGTGGTGAATATGATCATCCCCATTTTATGGGTGACAAAACTGAGGCCTAGAGTGTTAAAACACTGCCCTGAAATCACATAGACAGTACATGGTACATGTGGAATTCCAAGCCAGTTTCTGATCACTATGTCATACTATGCCTTTCCCCTGCGATGCTGTTTCAGGTATTCCTGTTCCTTTCACTTTACTCTTATAACATAATAAATGCTCAATAATTTTTTATTGAATGATATTTTTAGTAGAATCATGACATTTTATTTTGGAACCACATACATCTTTGATGATTTCTGATGAGCCATATCAGATTCACTGGAGTGATCTGCATGAGGGAAAGAAGGCAGAACAGAAAGAAAAAATCCTGAAGATATTTTCAAATTCTTGGAGAAATTGTTAAAGGTGTCTGCTTTCCAAGCACCAGACTTAGAGCTTTGGGTGCATGATATTTTATAGTTTCCATAAATAATCTTACGGAGTAGATGCTATAATTGTTCCCTTTTTAAGGAGGAAGAAATTGAATGTTTGCAAGATTAAGACACTTGCCTAAATTACTGACTCTGAATTATATCACAGAGTCTTTTAAAAATACCCGTTGCCTCTACCCACTTCATAATAACTAGTTAGACACCTTGCTCGCTCTCCTCTCTCTTCCCATTCTCTTTGCCTGCTTCCTTACTGAACTTGTAGTCTCCAGTACAGGTAGCTTATTGTTATCCTGTTATTGTTGCTTGCTGCAAGGAATAATAGTAATAATAAGAATTATTTATGTTTATTTAGTGTCAACACACTGTTCTATGCAGTTTACATGTATTAATTTAGTCCTTATGATATCCCTTAAGGTAGCTAATATTATTATACCCTTTAAATGAGATAGTGTTGAAATGTGTTAAGCACATCTCCTGGTATAATTTACAAGTCCCATTAATATTATGTAGTAACAGTAGTAGTATAATTGCTATGCACACTTGTATTTTGTGCACACATAGTTTAAAACTTGTTATCTCATCTCTGTGAGGACCTTCTGTATGTGTGTTCATCTGTGTCTGTCTGTTTATAATTGGTAAATAATAACATAGAGAAAGATAGGAATCTATAAACCAGTGTTCCAACAATTATCATAACTTATTTTCCAGCTTTTTTTTGACAGTTTCATTCACTCACAGTCCTTTGGCCTCTGGATGAAATTTGATTAGTGAGTTCACTAAATTTTTTTTGAAGATATATTCATTTGATAGCTCTAATTTTTAGAAAGTCTTGTTTCACATTGAATTCAAATCAGCTTTTCTAGAATGGTAGGTAATCATACAGAAAACAGCAGTGATCCTTGGGTCTTGGAATCAGCCATGTCTGGCCTTAAAACATGACTCTACTACACACTAGCTGTGGATCTAACTTAAGCTACTTGGTATTTTACTGCCTCATTCTCTTTCTCTGTAAAGAGGGGATCATAATCCCTACTGCAGCGGGCTATTGTGATTTTGGTTAGAGTAGGTCTGCACTGGTATGAAGTTCTCTCCCAGCGTGCTTTGTACTCATTCACTCTGCCCTGTCCTTTCATGCCTGGGAGGCAGTGCCCTCTCCTTTGAGCCACGTTAGGCTAGCAGGAGGCATCTTAGGCCAAATAGATGGAGAACCAGAGCTAAGGTGGCTGCCAGGGAAATGTGTGCTGGCTTCACTAGCTTCTGTTAGATTTTTGCCACGTTGCTCATAAGCTGGCCCTCCACAGTATTAAAGAGCAGAAACCCTCACAGAACTATTGACCTTACCTCAAAATGGCTACAGGGGATTCACTCAGGCTCAAATCAAATCTGGAAACGAGCTCCCTAGAGAACGCAGCTACTACGCTGCACAGCAGCAGTAGTCTCCAGGGTACAGGGAGCACGGGGGAAAGCTATTAGTTACCGTGGACCGGGAGACTGAACAGCTCACCATGTCAGCAATGGTCTGGAGGAGGCCTGTGGGCACTGCATGTCTGACAAAATAAATTCTCTCAACCTACTGGTATAAAGAATACTTCTAGAAAATATTTTGGTCTATTGGTATAAATAATACTCCTAGACAATAACATAGGAGGAGTTCAATAATATTTTTGGTAGACTAAATGCATGCATGATTGCATGAATTAATGAGTGACTAGAGAGCGCATAAGAGTGATACAAAGGTATATATGTTCATCATCCATCCTTTGAACCATCTGTTCATCTATTTATCAGACATTATATGCCAAATATTATGATAAAGGCTAGGGATTCAAATATTAATATGCCACAATAGCTCTCAAATAATCCTTAATCTACTAGGAAAGGATATGACTATATAGTAATGAATAACCAATATGTAACATGATTCAGGTAGTAATATCATAGCAGGAACTATACTGGAGAAAAATGTTATTTCTGCTATATGGTCTGGGACAGGAATGAAACTCACATTGAAGAAGCCATTTGCATTGGGTCTTAAGGAGTGAGTAGGAGTTTTCCAGGTGGTAGAAGGAGGGTGAGAAGTGCATTTATGAAGAAGAAATAGCATTTACATTTTCATGCAGTTAGGGGAAAGAGCAAATAACTAGGGTAAATAGAGTTCATTGAGAGAAACCTATAGGATGTGAAGCTTAAAAGAAAGGTTAAAATAAGACTTGGATGGACTAGAAATTGAGAAAAGAATTGTTCATGGTAAATAAATAATTCTGACATTTGTCTTGCCTTCTAAGATTTTTCTTACTTTTTAAATTATTATTATTTTTTAATCCTCACTTGTGGAGATGTTTATTGATTTTAGAGAGAGAGGAAGAGGAGAGGGGAGGGGGAGAGAGAGAAATGTGAGAGAGAAACATTGACCAGTTGCCTCCTGTATGTGCCCCAACAGGGGATTGAACCTGCAACCTAGGTATGTTCCCTGACTGGGAATTGAACTCACAACTTTTTGGTATACGGGGACCACACACTTACCAACTGAGCCACCCAGCACGGGTGGTTTTTGCTTACTTTCCACCCAGGTTCCTAGTTTAGCTATGCCATATCCAGTGGAGACTCTGCCTTCAGACAATGTTCTGCTGTATTCACAACTGCCACCTCTGGCCTAGAAATGTGCTATCCTAACTGGGAATCTTTAAATTCTTCCCCAAATTGTAAAACCTGGAAGGGGCTTAATAATGTTACTGTTGTGACTGTTAAATTAATGTTGTTCAAGGAGCACAGGGTATCAAATAGTGAGCCATGGTTCAAGAAAAGATCACAAGAGAAGTTTACTGCTCACAGGCCTTGGAGGAAGTGCAGGACGTGCAGCAAGGGGCCACACAGGCAGGTGGAGGTAGAGATAGGACCTAGGATACATTAGAGTCCTTGGATGGAATGCTTTGGGGTTCCCAGGCAAAGGCCAGATCGGTCAGTTCAAACCAAAAAAAGCAGGGTTTTGGTAGCTCTACAGGGGATTGCTTATTAAGGCACAGGATGGAAAGGTCATGGGAGATGGGAAGACTGTTAAGTACACGGCTGCTTGGGATCACATCAGGAATTGACATTTGCATATGACCGCCCCTGTCAGCCAGAGCAGCGATTTTCAACTGTTGTGCCACAAGAAGTTTTAAAACACGTGATGCCTGACTATTTAGTCAGGGCACTGACCTCTTTTCCCCTAGATTTAATAAAACAACAACAAAACAACAACAGCCACTACAGCAATAGCTCTCCAGTGTGAACAAATCAAAATTATACCTATTTTTTGTCAGATCAGCAAAAAACATATTTGTTTAGTATGCCACAAAATTTTAGTAATTAGTTTAAATGTGCCTCGAGACAAAAATAGCTGACCTAGAGCACGCACTGCATGAGAGCGCTAATGTGCGTTTAAGGCCCCTGCAGGCCTGTCAGGGAAACCGGATGGATACTGAGGCAGCAACTCCACCAAGCAGCTTAGCTACTAACTCTCAATGGTTACGTTCTCCAGGTCACAAAGTCTCTCTAACTCAGCACTTTTCTTTAAATTTGCCTTCACGCTTTTCTTTAAAATTTTCCCCTTTGAGTTTCCTAATCAAGTTTGAGAAGGCATAGTTCATTCATTTACTCATTTATGTATTTTAAAACTTACTGTGTATTTAGCAATTATGTGAGAAGGATCAGGTATTTCAATAATCCTTGGATGTCATCACACCTTCACCATGCCCTTCATGTCTGTCTTACCCTTTCCCAGATAATTCTTACCCAGTCACTTTTGTGTTTCTTAGACACAAACACAAAATCTCTCATGCATATCGTCCCTGAGTCATTTATCTTCACTGGAAATCTACAAATGTTCCAGCTCTCAATCTCAGGACTTACCTTCCTGATCCCTGTAGCAAAGAAGCTACCATAGAAAAGAGCTCCCTTGTAAGATGGCAAGAGGCAGCTGAACTAGTCAAATCTACTGTGAGCAGTATTGGTGATTCATCAAAACATGAAAACAACCCACATATTTAATATGCCATTAGGCACAGGCAATTTTCCAAGAACTCCCCAATTATCTACTCACTCCAACGTTCAGTTACGTATATCTTCTTTTGGACTACAGATTATTTATAGAAAAATGCACCCTTTATTTCTGGCATTATCTTCCCTTGAAAATGAAATTTAATAGTGGAAAAAATAGAGTAAATGCTTGAATGGTTTTTAAAAAACCCTAAAAGTTCCAATGAACATTGAATAATTCAAGAGCTTTACAAAGTGTAAGATATTTACTATAGAAAATATTTTTGAAAAACAATATAGATTTATACATATAAATCTTTTTTTTTAAGATTTTATTTATTTATTTTTAGAGAGGGGAAGGGAGGGAGAAGGAGAGAGAGAAACATCAATGTGTGGATGCCTCTCCTGTGGTCCCCACTGGGGATGTGGCCTGCAACCCAGGCATGTGCCCTGACTGGGAATCGAACCTGCGATGCTTTGTTTCGCAGCCCACGCTCAATCCACTGAGCTATGCCAGTCAGGGCTATACATATAAATCTTGTATTCCTTATCTTTTTCTGAAAATACTAAAAATGTTGCTTATCCCTGTTTTACAAATAGAGGCTATGTGACTAAATGTATATTCTCTTGCACAAGATACTCATTCAAACATTTAAGATGATACTCATGTCCTCTGGAGTCTTCCGTTTCCAAGGCAGACACCCCGCTGGTGCATCCCTATATTCCTCTGTTGTCTGTTGAGAAACATGATGTTTCAGTATGGCATTGCATGGTCATTCACTAATTTATTAACTGAGTTTGCCACACAGCTCCAGTTGGAGGGTGACCCTCTTGGAGAAGAATGGTACCTTCTGTTTATGTTAGAACACACTATGACTATTTTCTAATGCAATCTAAGATAGTTTTTATAGCTGTTTATAATTGGCATGAATTAATGAAAATGTCAAATGCCCAATTTAATGATAACATTCTTGGACGAAAGTCAGAAACACAAGTGTAGTTGAATGGACTGACAACACTACCTCACTAATGAGCTACATAAAGTTTTATGGTATCTTCTAGATATTTTTATTTTGTACTATTTCATTTATGTTTTGTTTTCAGTTAAGTTTTTATTTCCTCAAGTTGGTAACCATATTCATAAGCAGTAGCATGAAGATGTAGCCATAAAAGCTAAGAAGTTACCGGAAAAACTATATCCTAGTCCTAACTCATCCACTAAATATGTAACCTTAACAAGTCATTTAATCTATGACTCCTGTATATTTTATTTATAATATTCAGTCCCTCCCTTATAGAATTACAATGAGAATTATGTGAAGCAGTACATACAAATGTATATTAGAGATTTTCAAACTCTGTACAGGTTGTTGGACTATTATTCTAACTCATTCACATACACAAAAAATCAGTAAATACATCGGATTTGTAAGCAAGTAATATGTTTGTATATCTTTGAAACCAAAGGAGGTTAGACAGTACTATATAATATACGTATATTTTCTTCCAAATCATTCCATTTATACAGCTGGTTTAAACAAACCGAGGAATGATGACTAAACCATTTCTATTTTAAAAGCTTAATTGTAATAATTTGATGTTCTCCTTGGTCTTTATTATGAGAATTTTTTTAAAGCACTAGTAAAAGGATTTTTGTAGCTTTTGGCCCGAAAGAAGCAAGTCCCACAGCGACCACAATGCGCTCGGTCCTTTCCTGCTCCGTGAGTTCTACAGCCCTGAGTTAAACAGAATGCAGATGTCTGCAGATGAAAAGAAAACATATGAAATTTTCACTCTCAAGCCAGGAGAATTCAAGCCAATCCAAGTGTGAAGGCTAATGTCACAGCTGAAATAGAAGTCAAGAGGGTAGCTTCGAATGTAATTAAGATATGACAGTTTTACTCAGCTCCAAAACCCAGGCACCTAAAAGCAGATTTTTTTCAAAAGGTGTGAAGGTGAAAATAAAATATTTCTGGGAATTGGGCTGTGATCCCAAACTAATGAATTTCCCATTGAGTCCCTAGTCATCTGGAGCCACAGCCATCGGAGAAGAGACCACGGAGAAGGCAATTCCCATTGAAATCATTTGAACGTCTCCTTTCTTTGAGGTCTGCAAAACTATTCCTCCAGGAAAGAGGGAAAACCAGAGTTTCAAAATTGACAGAATTCAGATTTTCTCACTTTAACTAGATCCCTATCTTCTAGGCATACTGTTTGTGTTGGCTCTCTGCCAAAATTGCCAGGCATCATAAGGAAAATACCAGCACAGCTAGTAAATGTTGACATTTTATAACTGGGGTATGGATCCTTTCTTCCACCATGAGACACTCTTTCCCAGGCATTTCAAGTTTATGAAGGGTCACACAGAAAATAGGCAAACCTAAATCAAACAACTGAAAACTATTTAGTTGTGCTTATTTTACACATATACACTATAAAACATGGATTTTTGTCTGCTTTTAAAAAACAGGAAAGATTATTCAACCGAGTCAAGTTTAAAAAAATACTGGAGAGAAAAATTGGTAGCAGAATGAGAAAGAAATGGAAGAAAATACAAAAGAGACAGAAACAGGATGGAAAGAGAAGAACCTAGGGAGAGAAAAAAGGAAAGAAAGTAGAAGTGGGTGCTGTCACGTGACTTTTACCTGGCCCTTAAAGTTGATTACATCAAACCAATGAACATGTATTTGGCTCCCACTGTGTGCCAACCACTATGTTAGAGACCCCGATGAGTGAGACCTGGTGCCTGCCTCAAGGAGTCTATCATCTGCCGAAGTGATGAGCTGCACAGTAAGGAGAACCAGTATTTACAAAAACCAACCATGTCCAGGCACAATGATGCTTTAAATACATAATTTTATCTTTGTGTTGCCAGCATTCCATTCCCATCTTATAAATGAACAAACTGAGGCTCAAAGAGTCCCATGCTATGGTAATGGAAACAAGAAAAAAAATCCAGATGTATTTGATGACCAAGTCTGTGCTCTTTCCACTCTATCATGCTTACCAAGTGATAAATACTACACTTGACCTGTAACCACAATGTTTTTGGAGAGCAGAGAAAAGAATAATTTATCCTGCCTGGAAAATGTCAATAACCATTGTTTTAAAGCTTTGATCTTTTCAATGTTCAAGACCTGAATTTAGAGCAGTGTTTATTAAAATATATTTTTCAAGATTCTAACTCTTCAAGTTATTGGCCAATGAGAGTTTCAGTGTTAAAAAAATAAATATGGAAAACTCTGCAACTCTTATATTCTTTTGAGAATTCTCAGTGCCTATTGGTCTCTTAAAGCCTCTAAAATATCTTGTTAAATTTAGTTCATTGTATTTCCAAGATTTACATGGTCATGGAATATTCTCTTGGAAATTCTGATTTAGAGGCAACATCTTGAATGAAATCATTAGAACTTCTCATATCAGAGTTCTATCAGTTGTCATCAGAAATATAGTACAAGTGCTTCTTTTTGTTTCTGAGTTAGTCTTTATGCAAAAATAATAGGTTACTAGTATATTAAGGCAGAAATTAGTGGCCATTATTATAGTAAATGCTGATTTATCACAAATTAACAATCACCAGTCTTGCTTTCACATTATCTAACAACTGTGTCCAGTTTCTAAAATGTAGAAATCATAATTCATTTTCATGAGTATTATATAATTAATATTTATGATTAATAAATATTTCTGTTGGAAAAATTGTTGCTTTATACCTTCTATGTCCTGTATGTCCCTATGTCATGATTTTTAACCTAAAAAATATGTTCTTAATATTAAAACCAGTCATTTATTGTTCATTTTTCATGAATTTATACTTTCATTATTGAAGTAATGCATGTTTATGATAAAAATACAATTCAATAAGTACAGAAGAAAATGAGATAAAAATATTAAAATGTCTCCTTTCCCACCCTCAGGCACCATTTCTTTGCCCTGAAGTAATTATCTGTTACTTGTTCATACTTATGGAAAGGCATATATATATATTTTAATATAAAGATCATTTTATGCATATTGTTCCATAATGATTTGACATTTAATTTGATACCTTGATTATCTTTCCATAATCAAAACATTTTGATTTATCTTATTTTAAATCATTTTTGTAGAGGTATAATTTACATGTAATAAAACCACAATTTGAAGTGTGCATTCTGATGAGTTTTGATAAATATGCATAGCTCATATCGCCACCAATATAGTAATATTTCCATTACTATAAAATTCCTCTTATATCCCTTTGCAATCAAGCTTCTTCTCATGCCTCAGCCTTTAGAAATTACAGATCTGCTTTTTATTTCTATTGATTTTACCTTTTCTAGCAATTCAAATAAATGACATCATACAATTTTGAGATCTTTTGTGGCTGTCCTGTTTTCATCAGCAAAATGCCCATGAAGTTCATTCAAGTTGTTGTATGCATTAATAGTTTCTCAACTTTATTCTTCTTTTTCAAACTTATTTTTGTTACTCTATGTCCTTCCCATTTTTATATAAATTTTAGATTTAGCTTATCAATTTTTACCAAAAAGCATACTGAGATTTTAATTACAATAGTGTAGATCCATTGAAGAGAACAGATCTTACTTGTAACTGAACAAAATCACTGAGGTTCGACCAAAGCCACACTCATGAGGCAGATGCTGGTGTAAAAGGAAAGAGGTTTCTTTGAGTGCTGCACAATCTGGGAGATGGCGGACCCCTGTCTCAAAGCTCATCTCCTCCACAAGACCAAGACAAAGGATATTGTCCACCATTCCTCTTCCATTTTAAAGTACGGCCCTTTGAAGCCTGCAGGTGGCTGCTAAGTGGTTCATATTCCCCATCCAGGTAGTGTAGATTGTTCCAGCTGCTGTTCCTTTTATGCTTCCTCCCAGAGCCTGCCAGTGGAGCCCATGCAGCAATGAGCCATATGGCTGCTAGTGCTACAAGGTCCCGTGCTCCCAGGAGAGAGCATGTGAACACACTGGCAAATGCATCACCATGTGGGCAAGAGAGAGAGTGAGAGGCTCCTTCCTGGAGGCATGAGCCATAGGGCTGCTAAGGCAGTGTGGCCCCTGAAGAGAACAGGCCAGTGTACTGCGCAATTATAAGTCACGAGCAAGCGACAGTGAGCCAGAGAGAGCAAGCCTTCTTACTTTTCCTGGGATTATATTAATTTGGGTGTGGGACAGACCCAGTGCTTTCTCACAATGACCAATCAACTTCGCAAACTTTTGCACCCTTTGGCTGGGTCACGTCTCAACCAATTCCTTCTTTCCCCAGGCTGGTCTGACAGGTCTAGCACCCTCCCACCCAGGACCATTTTTATTCCTTTGGCCCCTAGTTCCACTCCCAGTCTGGTACTGGAAGAGAGAAGGAGGACTTTTCCCCTATCCAATTGTCTTGTTGACCTTTACACACTCAATGTAAGAACTTCCCCCTGCCACTATCTTGGCTGAAGGGGGAGACTCCCCTGGTGCTCTGTGCAGACTGTCTACCCGCAACAATTTGCCAATGTTGAGTATTCTGGTCCATGAGCATAAAGTCTCTTCATCTATTTAGATCTTTAATTTCTCTCAGCAATATTTTGTAGTTTCAGTGTACATAGCTTTTTATATATTTTGTTAAATTTTTTCCTAAGTATTTTATAATTTTGATGCTATTTTTATGTCAGCTTCTGAATTTTGCTAGTAGAGAGAAATAAAATTAACATATATATATATATACTTTGTATCCACTGACATTGATGAATTCACTTTTAATCCTGGTGACTTTTTTTGTATGTTCCATATGGTTTTCTATGTAAACATTAATGGCAACTGGATGTAATACACTTTTATGTCTTCCTCTTGTCTAAGTCTTCCAATACTACATTGAATACAATTTGAGAGGACATTCTTGTCCTATTTCTAGTCTTGGAGAGAAAACTTCCAGTCTTTTCACCATTAATTATGGGGTTAGTTATGGTTTTCCTAGATACCTTTTATTGGATTAAGGAAATTTCTTTTTATTCCTATTTTGATAAGAGTTTTTTAAAAAAACCATCAGTAGATATTGAGTTCTGTCAACTATTCTTCTGAATCTATTAAGATTATCATATAGTTTTTACTTTTTAATATGTTAATATTATTACATTTGTGCATACTATAGCAAATTTTAAAATAATTCGTATACTTCGTATATGTTGTTTTATAACTTGTTTTCAACATTTGTATAAGTAATTATTTCTTAAGCAGTATTTCCAGGAATAGAATTCCTGGGTTCAGATGTATATGCATTTAATATATTTTTTAAAGATTTTATTTATTTTTAGAGAGAGGGGAATGGATGGAGAAAGAGTGGGAGAGAAACTTCAATGTGTGGTTGCCTCTTGCACATCCCCTACTTGGGGGACCTGGCCCACAACCCAGGCATGTACCCTGACTGGGAATTGAACTGGCGACCCTTTGGTTTACAGGCCTGCTCTCAATCAACTGAGCTACACCAACCAGGGTGTATTTAATATTTTGACATATATTGCCAAATTGCCCTCCAAGGGTTTTAACAAATGTTCCTACCTATAATTATTAAAAGCATCTTTCACTAATGCTGAGTACTAGCAAATATTTAAATATTTGCCGATATTACAAGCATTGTAGTTCCTTGTTTCAAATAACTTTTGTTTAATTATGTATTTGGGAATGGTGTAGAATGATGTTATGATATCACACTCATGCTGATTTGTTATTCCAGCTCCAGAAGTTTGGATATGAGTGCTATCTACACAAGAATAATAGTAGTCGCTACTTGAGAAGCATTTTCCATGAGCCAGGCACTGCCAGAAGTACTTTTCCCATGTTATATCATTTAATTGTCACCACAACACTATGTCATAGGTAATGGATAGAAAAAGAAGAAATTTGTCTAATTGCCCAGCATCCGAAGGAGACTGCCCATGTATATATGTCTCATAGGTAGAAACTAACCAACAACCAAACTAAAATGCCCACCCTGACTAATGAAATAAGAATTGAAATTCTAGCTTCAACTCTTTCTAAAGACAAATTAAGGTGTCAGTCAAATTATGTAGTTAAAAATTCATTGTTTCTTAGGTGGAGCATATTTTTTCATTTTTCTAAATATAGGGGATGATAACTTCCATGTTTTAGTCCTAAGCTTTCCAAACGAGTACTCAATCAAATATCGAATAAGAGTGTGACAGTAATAAACAGTTTCATTTACAGGCCTCAGTTCTTCCCAAACCCAGCTCGTTAGGTCTGAGGTGGCACAGTTAGGGCAGCATGGGGGATGGTCTGGTCACGGAGACTGGAGAGCCCGGGAACGGCAACTTTCACTTTAATTTGTGGTACTTCACCTCCGAGTTCCCCTCTTTTCACTTCCAATCAGAGCTACAAACTCCTTTTTACATGCTTTCTGCGGCCTTCTCTGACTTCCCTGAGGAGCTTACACTTGTTTTTCTCTCTATTAGTGTGCGATTTCTCCTCCTGCTTCATTGTGTACAGCTAGAGAGATGAAGTAATTGAAAGCGCCCCTTTGTTTTCACGGGGGTAAATAAGGAGATCTTTTTTCATGCTGACAGTGGGGTATCAAAGGCCAGACTCTGTTTGTACCAGAAACTTGCTTTTCTAAACCTCAAAACACTTCACCATATGTTCAGCTCACATGTTCTCCTGCCTGTTTGATTTAACCCACGCAAGGCGCTTCTCTGCTTGGGGTAAGCCCTGTAGACGGGCCCTGCTCGTGAGTTATTATTTATGGGGGATGTCAATGCACAGGTCACTTGTGATGACCCCTGGGTGCTTCACTGAACCGCAAAAGACACCTCTGCGGAGTGATTACAGGTGAAAGATATTTGGAATTGAAAGATGAAACATAATACCCAGGTCTGACACCTAGAGTTTTATTTAGTTCATGCGCAGTTCATAAATTCAAAGTAAAACGTACTTCCAAAACTTATCAATCTGTTCTATACATTGGTGACATCCAACCTGTCCCAAAATGTCACTTTATACACATAATCTAATACTGCTGGATAACGTTAATGTGAGACAAAAAATAAAGTTAACATAAAAATTAGAGTAAGGAATAACGAAGAATTGTTCCCAAAATACATGCCATAGGATCTTACGGGCTTGCTAGAAATAGGTCATATATTTGACTCTCCATTACCTAGTGGTCAAAGAAAAAAAATTTAAAGCAAGTTTCAAAATTCCCTATAGATAGAATATATAAACTGTCTAGTTTCTCAGCAGTACATTTTACCCCATACTAAGATCGGAGATTAATTTCTCCTGGAGCTACACGTTAAGGAGTCTTTGGGAGAGGGTTTCTCTGGTGAGATTAGAGAGGGCAACATATTTTTTTTGCATTTGGATGTTATATTTTCCTTGGAGATCAACATTCTCATCCATAGTCCTATGATCAATATTATCGCTGATTCTTTAACATACCTCATGTTTAATCTCTTTAATATGCATTGTAATTTAGGGAAAGTAGTTGTATTAAGAGGGGTCAAAACAATGTGATCCAGGTATTGAGCTCTCTGAGATTTTGTTCATCAAGAACAAAATGTCAACAACTTTTCAGAGAGGGGAGAATGGATGGACTATTGCTAAGGTATGTCTCTCTATATCTCTTACAAACAGGCTTTCGATTATTTTAACCAGTAAACAAAGAGTTCTAGGTTATATTCTGCAGCAGGAACTCAGCACAGTTATGTTTTGATAATCAACTGAGCTGAGAGTAGAGCTAATATTTTAAAAGACTGTCATTCATTAACAAATGTGCTGTTTATTTTGGTCTTTGTTTATTGCTTCCAGGCCTGAAGCTGAGGCAGGCCTAGAGGAGCAGGAAGGAGCCAGCACGGTGCTCAGGCTGGGAAAAGCCAAGCGGCAGAAGAGGCTGAGGAAGTAGGGCAAGGGTCCACGCAGGGGCCTGCTGGGTTAGAACGGTGGTGAGGGCCTGGCTGTGCTTGCGCCTGCCCCCCAGCTGGCAGAGCACTGCTTCTATATCACCTCTCGTTTCTATCATATACGTGGAGCATCCAGGAAGGCTAAAGAGACTCAGGCAATACTATCAATGCCAAACTCTCCGTAAGAAACCAGAAGGTAGAAGAGAAGCCTTATTATGTCAGTCCCTTTCTTAAGTCATGGAGACTCTGAGGCCCTGTGGAAAGCTTTGGACCTCTTCCCTGCTTCCATTTCCATCCTGCTCAGCACTCCAAACACCCTTATGTGGTATTTTGTGCAGTTTTGTAGGGTTTGTGTCGCTCTTGATAACCAGAGCAAGAACCCTGATTTTAAAGACTTCACAATTTACAGGAAAGTCTGGACTTTTTAAGTGGCCTACTGGATAGGCTGTACCTCTCTCTGTGCGCCACTTTCTCTCTAGGCTCATTTCTTACCACCTCTCCTTCCCCCCAACCTTGAATGCTTCCGTTTCTTCAAACATGTCATGTTGATTCATGCCTCAGAGGATCTGATTATGCCCTTCCCTGTTCCATGTTCCTGGTGAACTCCCACTGAACCTCCCAGAGCCAACCCTGAAAACTACATTCTCCTTAGTCACCTTTCTCATTCACCTTCCTCCCAAATGGCTCTCTCATCTCTTTGCCCACAGAATGTTGTACAGACTTCTATACAGCATAGTTTGCTCTCTATTGCAATCGTTTGTTGCCATGAGTGGCTGCTATATTAGATAGTGACTTTTAAGGCCATTGACAATTTCTTAGTTGCCTCTGCATCCCTAGAATATAATTCCTGAAACATAGTTGTTGTTTATGAAGCTTTTCAGTTTCTTTTTCAGTTTCAGTTTCTGAAACTATTCAGAGCCTTACACTGCTCCCATAGCTTACAGAAGCAGAAGCTCTGGGAGGCATTTATGAAGACAAATGCTGTTAGAGATTCCAGGACTAGGAAGATTTATGGTATTTTGGAGCATATTCCTGTACAGAAAATTGGTTTGGCCAAACATCTTGATGTGTTAAAGAGGAATATTTACAAGGAATCTGATTTAATTAAGGAACATTCCCTGTGATTAACTGCTAGACACTGTAATTACTAACTTGGAAGTGTTACAGGAATGTCTAACTCTGTAAGATTTTCTAGAATGGCTTATGTTTTTTTCCTCACTTTCAACATACACAATCATCAGTTAAATTAGTCAGGATATTTTGCAAGTGGGTGATGAATTGATAATTTTATGTTCCTACAGACTTAAGGGACGAGAATCTTTGCTAAAAATGTTGCATTGTGCTGCATGGTATGAAAGAGAAGAGTTTTATCTCAGCATGTCACTTCTTGGGAACCTCAGTTATGAAATGGGCTCAGATGCATGGTGAGGACTAAATGAAATAAAGGATGGAGAGGGGGCGGGATGTTTAGCAGGACCAGCGTTGTTTGTGCTGAATGTGTGGAGCATGCTGGGAACAAAAGGTACCAGTGGCAGAGCAAGACAGAGACAGCGAGCAAGAGGAAATGTGACGCTGGCCTGTGAAAGGAGAGCAGCCTCTAATTCTTTTTGCTGAATTATTCCATCATTTTAAAATCTTCCTGGACTGGTTTGGCACTTACAGGGAATCAGTGTGGTAGAGTGAAAAGAGCATTCCTTAGGATTCAATTCTTAACTACCTCAAATTAATGTTTACCATTTTGGACCTTAAATAAGGTGATAAGCATAGTGTGTGTGTGTAGTTTTATTTCATTCTTATAACAACCTCATAGATGCAAAAAATTGTTTTTTGTTATCATTATTTCCATTACATAGGGGAGTAGATTGAGACAGAAAGATTAAGCAACTTTTCCAAGGTGAGACACCGAGCATGGAGCACCTAGACACAAATCCAGGTGGTTTACGACACAACCACGTCACCATGCTGCCTCTGTGACCTTCGGTAAGTTAACAGTGTTGAACTTCATAGATCCCTCATCAGTGAAGTGATTTCTACCACCTTTCTTGCTATGAGATTTCACTAAGCCAAAAAATGAAAATTTCCTCACTATAACTTCAGGATCTGTACAACTTGTTAAAAGTAAAGATTGATCTCAAAGGTGTGTGGGTGTTTGTGTGTGCTTGTCTTGGTCTAAGGAGTGGGGTATTTTTACCAGCTCACTTGGAGGTGCCACAGGAAATTGAGCGAAATTGAGCGGCGGTCGAAAGGCAGCTTGGGGTTACGTGACCCGGCCCAGGGCTCCAAAGCCTGCCAGTGTGCCAATCAGTCTGGCTCTGAGTAGGCAGGGGGATCCATGACCAGGACGGCAATGTGATGAGGTAGTTGGCACCCACTGTTTGCGCCTTTTAAAGAACCTATAAAGAAAGCAAAACCAACTTCATATCCATTGCCTCAGTTTACACCATGGGCACTTAAAGAGGTTGGAGAAAGGAACTGGGCTGGAATAAAAGATATGTTTGCTTTTTTTTCCTGCTTTATAAATAGCCAAGGCCAAGCTGTTTTTGTAGTTTTCCTCCCCCCCACCCCGAGAGTACTTGTTCAGAGAGAAAGAAATGGTGCTAAAGAAGTTTTGTTTCTATTACTTAGGCCCAAGGATTCTCCCTAAATGGTGGGCTAGCTACCTGCTCCCAACAGCATTGCTACAGAATTGTTAGACTACAAATTCCACACTGTCTCAAATACAATACAAATTTAATTAGCCTTCAGCATTACATAGTTCGAAGCTTACAGATTTAACGATAAGATGTACTTAGTGTAAAATCCCACTTCTACCATCTGTGCCTTTTTGGTCCATTTCTTAACCTCATCTAGCCTTGATTTTGCTCCTCTGTAAAATAGGAGTAATAATAATAATACCTACCTCGCAGAATTCATGTGCCAAATAAATGGCATGGAGAACACAAAGCAACTGGAGCAGTGCCCGGATTGGCAAATGTTAGTTGCTTCTCCCCTACCATAGGGATTTCCAGTAGATTCCTCAACAATCTTATCATGTCGACCATCACTACTACTCCACTACTCCACCACTAACAATATTTCTTCTGTATTTTTTCAGACTATAGTACATGTCCTCTGTCCCTAGAGAAGGAAATTCTTTGCTTGCCATCTCACCTTCCCCACCCACAGTATCTATTTTTAATCTCATGTTTGATTACGGAGCAGGGAAAATGTGTGTCCAGGCCAGAGTGTCAGTGCCTCTTAAATGCCCCTCTTTCTGCAGCAGAAATCCTGCTGTGTACGAAAAGGACCACGTGCAGTAGTTAGATACTTGATGTCCTGTACCTCTAACTTGACTGCCCCGTGCTGTACCGCTCACTCCATTTTCTTGAATCCCCTTCCTTACCTTTTTCTATCATTTCCTTTTACTTTATTCTTTGCCTCTAATTATGTTGCCATTTCTCTGGATTGTCAGTTTTGAAGATCCTTCTGTTTAAATAGAATCTTTGGATTTGGAATTGATGGATCAGTGGATTATCACTCAAGAGAGAAGGAATCCAGCTGCCAAACCTGGCGTCTGAGGTCAAGCATGAAGTTGGAGCAATCAGCAAGGCTGTTTTCAAGTCAAGTGAGATGTCAAGTGGGACCTTCCAAGTCAGTCGGCACCCCCGAGAGGACGGGCACGGAGAGAATCAGGGCATGGAGATAGGTGCTGCAGGGCCTGTGGAGCCCTATTCAGGATGGCCAGTGAGGATCTGCTCAGAGCCTGGAGGGGGGTGAAAACTGGAGCGATTCCTTCCAAGGGAAGCAGTGTTTTTTAAGGAGTTCTCATGGCCTTCAACTTGTTAGGAATGAAGCAATTGAGGAAATAATGTGTGTAGTAGACATCCATGGGTTTTATGACCCACACTCCATTTCTAGGAATTGCTCCTCCACTCAAACTTATATTTGCAGTGAAAGCAGCTACTTCTTAGTTTTTGTCCTGCCTCTTGGCTACTAGCAAGTGGCTTAGGGGAGGGAATTTAACTCAAAATGGGCCAGAGAACCTCTTCTCCAGGACCTTAAGATTTTGGATCTAAAGTGTACAGAATCTATATTAGGTATGTTTCTTGCTACATAAAGAAGAAGGGAGAAGCCAGTCTTTTAAGAAAGCGAAATAAGCCAGGCATTGAAAGACAAATACCATATGATCTCACCTTTAACAGGAACCTAAACAACAAAACAAAGAAACAAGTAAAATAGAACAAAAGACACTGAAATAGAGGACAGGTTGTCAGTGACCAGAGGGGAGGGAATTTCAGGGGAATTTCAGGGGAGAAGGGAAGGGTTTATAGGAACAAATATAGAGGACACATGGACAAAACTAGGGATGTTGGAAAGGGGAGGGAGGATGGGAGGGATGGGTGGGTGAGCTGGAATGGGAATAAAGGATAGAAGCTGTACTGAATAAACTAAAATAAAAAATTAAAAAAAAGAAAACATACATATAAAAAAAGGGTAAAAAGCTAATTCTACACATACTAAGCAAATTGTCATTGTGGAGCCTATGCAGAAGTCATTCTCCTGCTTGGGACAGCCTCTTTTCCTCTTTGACTTTGCCTGTGTGCATTATAATCCATTCATTCACCCAAGTCTCTCCTCCTCTGAGAAGCCCTCTCTGATCATATCTGATGTCAGTCTTCTGGGATGTCTCTTTTATGTGCAGCATGATTAAACTATTGATGTGTTGAAAATAAAAAGGCTTTTCAATATTTTTTTAACTTTGAGCTTGGTTAGTCCTTCAAAGTTCTTAAACAATGTTTACACATTTTACTTGGAGACAGATGAGTTTGCATTAGAGCCACAGAATTCTGTATTACAAAAAGCACTTTTCCATGCCTTTTAATAGAGATATCCATTATCAAGGTATATAAAAATAGAAAATTTTATTAGAAATATTTCCAATGACCACATAAGGTAATATCATCTGACAATCTGCTTTTGGCCAAGAGTGGGTCTAGTTTCATGCTTTTGAAGGATGAGGAAATATTAAGAGAGACCTCAAGTAGTCAGCTTGATCTAAGCATTTAAATAAAGCTCGGATAAATGTATTCGGATTTTCAGTTCCACATGCAGCAGTATTCAAGATAGCTCTTTGTCTCAGCCTAGACTATAAAAATGGAAAAAACAGTGGCCTAAGAAAGAACACACACACACACTCACATACTCAGCTCTGGCTGTGTCTGAGGCAGCATTATAAATGCAGCTGCTGGACCCAATGGAGAGTATTGGCAATAAGAGAGGTGACAGCAGACGGTCAGCACATTCACCCAAATGTCAGGCAGTGGCATCATTAACATAGTGCAGTGTCCAATAACTCTGAGCTCCCCACGGACGGGGACTATGCAGAAATAATTACTTGGACATCACACGTACTTCATCACTTCCAAATTAGATTTTACTAATCTACCGCTTTATTCTCAGTGTAATCTTATTACCACAATGGTGTTTTTTTTTTCAATGCCTTGGAAGATTTATAGCTTCAAACCAATAACAAGATTTAGTGATTGCCAGCGGGCATATTATTTTAGGATTTAGACTGATGTGAGTGGTGTGGAAATCCATTCCTCCTTTTCTTCTATTCCCCACACTCCAAAAAAGGTTTTAAGGTGGAAAACAAATCATAGCTCCATATCTTGATTTTCCTTTGTACAATAATACAGATAAAACCATATTAAAGTATGCTGCTAATTATCTAGAAAGGAGAATAAGGCTCAACTAATAATTACACAGTCTTTCCATGTAAAAATACATCTAGGAAAAAATATCATCTATTGCAGTGGGCATTTTGCCATGTGCATTTTATTTTTTTCTCCCCTAATGATTATGTAAAATGAATGTCCTTGGTGTTTTGTTTTTCCCATTCATGTTGACCCAGAAAAGACGAAGTTGGAGAATGCTGAATGATTTCTTCCTCCAGGGCACTGCAGTGTTTCAAGAACTACAAATTCTAGACTATACCAGCTAGGAATTCTTTTGTTGTTCCTTAGGGTAATCCAACGTAGGCTGCTTATTTTAATTGACAAAAACAATCTTTTAATGTCATGGAAAACATAAAAATTTATGATAAATTACCAAAAACCAGTCTTGCTCTTATGTCTTTTATCAATTGCCTCAGAATATTTTCCAGATTACACACATTCTCATACGCACTTTATATAATTTCATGCATTATCTAATTTCCTATTAGAGAATCAAAAATAAGAGACTAATGATAGAATGACTGACTGAATACTAATATGTGGTCTGTCCAGAAATTACCCAGCCATGTAATATGAAAAATAGAAACATTTACTGAAGAAGGTACAAGATATAAGAAACATTGTACATAGGACAATGCTGTTTCAGTCCCATGTACATTCATTTTACATAATCATTAGGGAGAAAAAAATAAAATGCGCATGGCAAAATGCACATGGTCAAAGTTATGACCTTCTTGAGGAGATCTAGTTCATTGGTAGCAGTTTGAGTTAAGTTATTACCAACTGCAGCACAATGTTCCTTCTGCTCTGGTAGTAGAAGCTGCAGAAAGAATTTTACCGTGTCACATTTCATGCCAAGATTCTGTGTCAAAACCTCAGACACAGTAGTTCTTGGAATCCCCAGATCAGCTTGTAGTTCTCTGTCAGTCACTGATCTTTGTTGGTTGCAGCCTGTACACATTCAACATTCTCAGGTGTTCTGCTTGTTTTAGGCCTTCCAAAATGTGGATCACTTTCAAAGATTCTTGACCATCTTTGAAGTATTTGTGCCACACTTTTATTCGTGCTGCACTCATTGCATCATCCTCAAAAACCTTCTGAATCATCTGAATAGCTTCCATGGAGGAATGTTCAAACTTAATGCTAAATATGATGCAGATTCATTGCTCTACTTGCTCAGTCATTTTGAATGCAATAGTCACGCAGTACACAAGCTCACTCAATGGCATCTACCGCCCCCACTGACTAGTACCGTGAAGTCATCATTGTTCACACATGTGCATTCCAGTCCACTCTCCTTGGCTGCCAGGTGGTATCAATGTCACGCAAACCACTCTTATTATACTAACAATGGCTGGACTTTTACTGGACAGACCTCTATATATAATTACTTGTATTTTCTTGGAGGGAGGTTGTTTGCCTCTAATATAAAACAGATATTGTCATTACAAAAATAATCAAGGTCAGCATATTTTCTGCACCCAGAGCACATTAAAAAGTAATGGGAGAAATAGACAATTAGATGTATGGTTATTGTTTACCATGATGAGTGAAGTACAGGGTACTTCTCCTGTACTTCAGATAAATTACAAACAGATAAATTCTCCTCAGGAGGATGAGGAGAGCTTACTTGTGTAGAATTTTTGATATCTGATGTGTTCCTAATTCTCCTTTCAGGGATCAACCTATCATCTGGGCTATGTCCTTTCTGTGTATTCCTCTGAATTTGCCAACTAATTACCACCTTATTCCCTATACTCAGGGTATTAGCTAGTAACTTTTCTGCTAGAGAAAGGCATACTAAGCTTTGGCAGAGGCATATTTTGGTCCCTAGTTGGCCAGTAATTGATGCTCTGTTTTTGAGACAAACTCAGAGTGTATCCAGGCTTGTTTCCGTATCAATATGGTGAAGACTTGAATTATAATATCCTTCTGGATGCTTGGAATTCTGAAAGTTTATGAATTGGACTATCTTTCCAGATTATCTGCTCTGCATTTTTACAGAATATATTTGAAGACCATGAAGACCTAGAAAAAGAGCAAAGAGAATAAGAGGAGAGTTAACGATAATCGAGTACCTGTTATGTGGCTTTGATACTTCACAAGAAAACCTGGGGGCAGAGATTACGTCCCAGGAGCACGCTACAAGTCTACCAGCCTGCACAGAAGATCCACGGTGGGGCTGAGGTTCAGACACAATGCCGAAACACTAGTGGTAGGATCTCAAGTGCCCACACACAGAATCAAAAACGACAATCAACAATTTGGGTCAGAGAAGACTTCCTGGCATCTGAGAGCCCAAAATTTTTTACAAGGCTGACCCTGTACATATGAAATAACCATGTTTTCAAAGTCAGGAAGAAAAGAAAAACAAAACAACACCAAATTTAAAAAATTGGGTAAAGGCTTTGGTTAAGAGTGTTCTTCCCAGAAGGTGATTTTTGCACTCCTAAAGTCACCTACTCTTTGCTTTCTAATGGTCATACCGGCTTCTACCCGGACAGAGATCTCATATAGACAGCATGGTGCCCAATCAAAGCAGTGGCTGAAGCCTGGTGAGGAAAGAGAACTGTCCATATCAGTTTGATGATCACGTGGTTTTCTGTCAATCTATAATCCCAACATATGAGTTGACAGTATGTTTTCATTTCTTTCTGGTTGCTGTGGAAATACAGCTCAGCTCTTCTTGAAATTTCTACCTTCAGTACAATGTATTATATTAACAAGGGTTAATTTCACATAACCTTGTGGGGTGTGGTGGCAATAATTTCAGCTGTCAGCATCTAAGCAGGAGCAGCAGAACCACCAACTAGAGAAGAGGCTGAGGTCGGAGATCCATGAGGTGGGAGGGATGTCAAATCCTAGCTACCTGGTCTTGGCATCTGAACCAGGTATCAGAACTGCAGGAGACTGAACAGGACCCAGAAACCACAGCCCATGAGCAGGAAGCCCGAACATCTGAGAGTTCAGTATTCTGTTCAGGAATTATTTGAATGACTGAACATCTATAAATGCACCCTAACTTTTTTTACAGGTACAGTGTTCTTTTTTTTCTACATAAACTTTATTTTGGAATTATTTTAAAACTGTAGGACAATTGTATAGATAGTCCAGGGAGTTCCTCTATACATCTTGCATTAGCTTTCTATGGCTGTTGTAATAGAAAATTGACAGCTTAAAACAAAATGGATTTATAATTCTGGTGGTCAGAGTTCAAAATGGAGTTTATTGGGTAAAATTAAGGTGCTGACAAGGTTATGTTCCTTCTAGGACTACTAGAGAAGAATCTATTTCTTTGCTTTTCCAAGCTTTTAGAGGCTTCCCACATGCAGAGGCTTTCCTACCTGATAGGTGGTCCCTTCACATCTTTAAAGCCAGGTATGGCGAATCCAGCCTTTCTCCTACTGCATCACTCTGACATTGATCCCTCTGCCTCCCTTTTCTTCATTTAAGGACACATGTGACCATTCTGTGTCCACATGGATAATTCTGGGATGTCTCCCTACTATAGGATCCACTGATAAGCAGCCTTAATTCCATCTGCTACCTTAATTCCCCTATAGTTTATCATATTCACAGGGTCCAGAGTTTGGAACATGGACATTTTAGATAGCCATTATTCTGCCTACCACAATGCTATCCAGTTTCCTCCATTGTTTTCATCTTGCATTACTCTTACTGGTACATTTGCCAAAACTAAAAAACCAGCAGAGGTATATTATGTTAGCTAAACTGAGAATTTATTTGTATTTCTCCATTGTTTCTATTAACATCCTTTTCCTTTTGCAGAATCCAGTCCTGTGTACCACATCGTATTTAGTTGTCCTATCTCCCCAGCTTCCTCTTGTCTGTGACAATTCCTCAGTCTTTTCTTGCTTTTCTTGACCTCCACAGTTTGAGGGGTATCAAAGGGCATAGTGCTTTGACAGGTTGCCTTACTCTGAGTCCATCACATTTCTTATTTTAGCCCATAAGCAAAGACAAAGAGGCAAAATCTTTGCTTAATTTGCCAGAGCATCTAATTCCAGGCTTTGCAAGCACTCCAGAAAAAAAACCAACTATCATTATCCATGAGGACCTTATCAATTAGGTCCTTCAAAGGAGTGTCTGTCCAATTGTGGGCTCTAGAGGAGAAATAGAGTCCAGTGGCTAAAGCCAAGCCTTCAGGGATTCTTCTTCATTCATCGTAGAGCTACATAGATCTACAGTTAATGACAGAGCGTGAAATAAAAGAAAGAGAATAGAGCTCCAGATAAGAATGTATAAGATGATATGTTCTTGTTACTGCTATTCTTCTTATTAGTTTTTAAAAGTTTATTAAAGAAAAATTGGGAAATACAAATAAAAGATTTAAGACTAAATGCAAACCACCTAGAAATAATCCTGCAAATACCTGGCTGTATACTGTTTCTGAAAAACATTTGAAAATTATGATTATATAGTACTTAAGGTTTGACCTTTTTTTAATTGTCATCTTGAGTTTCTAGATGTGCTATAATTTATTTAAAAGTGTTCTGATAAATAGGCATTTAGTTTATGTCCAAGTTTACTGCCATGAGGGTAAACCTGGCTAGCATTTTGTGAACATATTTAGCTATTACTTTAGGATAATTTCTCAGTGGAAAAATGTCTGACGTGTGAGATTGTATTGGGTTAACAGCTACTCATAATACAAGAGGCTCATGACAGTGGGCAGTGGCTGGTCAGCGGTTGCTGGGGCTCTGCTCTGCGTCATCTTCACTCTGGGGCCAGGCCGTCAGAGCAGTCATGACCTTGGACACTGCCGGTTACTAAGGCAGCAAGGAGAGAGGACTGCAGCCCTTGATGACTTTTCAGGCTTTTCTCTAGCTCACTAAAATGTATGGACCAAATAAAGTCACTTGGCCAAGTCTGACTTCAAGGAAGCAGAAAAATATAACCAACCCATAGAAAGACATAACATTGCCAAAGGCCCTTCAGAATAATTTCTACCAGCTTACATTTTCCCAACATTATATAAAAGGGATCGTTTTCATATAGCTTTGTAAATATCACATATTATTGCATTCTTATATATTTGCCAATTTGAAAAGTGAAAATTATATTTCATTTTATTTAAAAGTTGTATCTAGTTTTCTGTTAAGGAAGAAGAACCAAGGTTAGGTTTACATTGGGCAAGTTAATTGACCTCTCTAGACGCCATTTATTTATCTTCAGAATTGGAACAGGAAAATTTCTATCTCATGGATGATGGTAACAATCAAATTTGATAACATGTGGGATTATTTTGAAGGAGGAATGTATTTCTTAATCATCTTTGTAGCATCAAATGTCTAATCCAGCATAATAGAAATAATAATTGGAACTATAGCAACATTACGTACTGAAGACCGAAGTGTGGAATGATCCAAACATTGTAATCAAGGCAGTTTCAGTCCCACATGCAGCAGTCATAATTTAGCCACTGCTAAAGAATTGTAATGCCCATTCTGCAGGGCTTTTATGAGAATTCAATGAAATAAATTGTGTAGGGTGTGTAAAAGGCAATAAAATATGTGTCATTAATGCAAATATAGTGGTCAGTAAATACCTAATGAATTCATTGAGTCAACATTGCCATTTGATAGCAATGGTTAAACTTATAAAATCAATGTTCCAAGTTCTAAGTTTTTTAAATATATCTGTGGACTTCTCTTTGAGTTGGGAACTGTTAAGCATGTCTTCTTAGCTTTACTTAAAGTAGCACTTGTTCAGCATTATAACCAACAAACCTTTAAAAATATTGAAATGATATTAACTGGACAACTTTTAACCATTAAATATGTCACTTAGTGAAAAGAGAATTATTGAATTCTTCATGCATAATTTGTTTTTAGAAACTTTCCACAGTTGTGCACAAGTATACATTACTCATTATAACTTTTATGATTTTTCCTTTCTTCTGCTATTTTAATATGTCAGTGCAGATCACAGATGTCAAGATAGAGGAGAAAATGAAATCTGTTGACTTTTCTTAGTCATTCACTAATTTGCTCATTCTTTTCTATATACCACACATTTATCCTTCCCCATCTCTGTACTAAACCTCCTACATGTATTATCTTATGAAATCCTAATAAATTCATGAAACAGGTATTATGATTACTTTAATTTTTATAAACTATGAAGCTGAAATTGAGTGAGTTTAGAACTTTGCTTAGAACCACAGTAAGGACTTGGAAGATGGACTTGGAAGGACTTGGAAGGCTATAACTGGAATTGTAAGCCTTCAGAAAACACACTTTTCATCACCATGCTGCACTACCCCAGGGCAAAGACATCTTGGGAAAAGAGAAACTAGAATTTGGTAAAAACTACATGTATAACATGTATGGGAGGGTTAAATATTATTCAAAATTTTTGACCCTGGGTGACTTGGAGGATATAGGTCACTAAACTGAATTCATATCACCCATGTTTAATTTAATGCATTTCTCAAGATATGGTTAAGGCAATCATTATGTTTATGCATTGCCTATAAATACAAATTAATTTTTAGTAGTTATTGGTATTTAATACTAGTGTGTGTGTTAATATTAATACAAATCTCATGGAGACTTTGTACATGGAATTCGCTGTACAAATGCACAATTAACCCTAATTTACAGATGTACTCGAATAACACAGAGTTAAGATCTTCGGATGACCATGTCAAGCAGTACAAAACCAAGAATGTGTTTCCTTCACTACTGTTTGGAATTTCTGGATTAACATCATGAATTTCCTGCATAAATAGGTACATACCATTCTTTCATGAGAATGAGGAGATCGGTGTTTGTCTCTATGACAACAGCATGATTAAGAAGCTGTACTCAGGGCTGCCTTAGAAAACAACAGGTCACACACACACTAATTATATTTAGAAAGAATGCCTCAAGATTCTAAAACAAAAATAATTTTTAATAGCCGATGTCTCCCACTATTTAATTGGCTTACCTTTTACAATTTGATGAACCAGGTCAACTTTCTTAGCTACTAAGGAAGTACATTTCACAATTAATTTACCTCACAGGGATCGCCAGGAAGTTACTCTATTGTGATTTTTTTTATGGCTGTGGTGATGGATTAGGAACACCTGTTTCAAAAGACTTCCAGTCATACTTAATAGTGTAGAACATGGAGCTTTGACTACTCATTTATTTCTGTATTAGAGCAGAGCCAAATCTGTTTGCTGAGGGAAATTTGGACCCAACTCCTAGGCATGCCTTTGAGCAATCTCTGTTTAGAACCGTGCTGGCCAAGTGTCAGCCACATGTGCTAGGTAAACTCCTCAGTTTTCCTTATTGTATATAAATCTTACCCTGTTCTAGAGTTATTGGGAATATATTGAAATGTTCTTAATCAGAAACCGAGAATGTCTGCATTCCTGCCCCTTACTAGAGAGTGTTACCTCAAAATGACTGCCATCCATTGCTTGAAGCCCAATTAAAAGAATCAACATCCATGGAAGACTGTCAGAAAGATATTCAGTCTAATGTCTCTAAAAGATATTCTTGAATCAAGACCTGCATAGCTGGGCTGAGAGAGCTGCGTAGCTGGGCTGCACTTGGTTGAATTTTTCCTGCTAAATTGCCACTGATTTTGGTAGCAACAGCCTTCATTAAAGGACATTACAATAGACAAATCCATTGTTAAGGAGATATTGAGCATATTGTTCATTACACGGTTTTGGAATAGTAGAAAAAGACGTGCTAGGAACTGCCTGATATAGATCTCACAATTTACACATTGTACACAGGCATTTTCTCTACTTTTCCTCGCCATTCTTTTAGCCCAGTTTCCTGAGGGTTTAATTTTTGTCCTGCTATATTTTATATAATTATATAATGTATTCAGATATTGGAATTTACTCAATAACCATACACACTGAAGTGAGCAGAGCTTGATGAGTTTCTGGATGAAGAAATATATTGCCAGCACCTGGAAACCGCCCCCTGAGCCTCTTCTCAGGCACTACCCCATTTCCAGCTTTGCCGGGTTCTGAACTTTATCCAGATGGAATAGTATACTATGTGTTCTTCTGTGCCTGGCTTTTAAAATCAGTATTACATTTTTGTGACATTCATCCATGATGTTTCTTTGTGTAGTTGTAATGTGTATATCTTCATTGATCTAAAGTATTCTACTGTATGAATATACCACAATTTACTTAATGATTCCATGGTTGATTGACATTTTGGATGATTTTGGTTTGGATCAGTAAAATTATGCTTCTATAAATATTCTTATGTGTGTCTTTCTGTTGAATATATATACACATACATATATATCTTCATATATACACATACATATATATCTTTGTATATACATAGCATATAATATAATATATGCTATGTAAAATAATTTTTGCAAATAATGTAGGAGGTGGATACACATGCAGATATACATAACATATTGTGAAATGTGAATGGATTTCTAAGTCACCTATCTGAAGTGTTTTAAACAGCAAAGTAAAATATCATAAATAATTTTTTCAGCAAAATGGTGGAAAGAATGTGTTGTAATGGAAAACTAGGTGACAATTGACATGATCCAAATGGAAGGTAATGAGAACGTCCACTAGGGGGAGGAAGAGGAAAGGATTGAATGGAAATATTTGAGGGGCTAGAACTTCAGGATTGGATGACTGCTGTGAAAGGAGAGGAACAGAGAGACGATGGTGGTTGCTGGAGCTCCTGGAAGGATGGTAGTTAGTGCGCAGTGGTGCAGTACTGGGAGAGAGAAAACCATGGGCGAGGAGCAACGATGATGAAATCATGAGTTTATCTTTGGATATCATGAGTATGAGAAAACTTCCCCCAAAGAGAATGAATCCAAATATGAACGAATTAGTAGAAACTAGAGGCCAGAGAACGGATGACTAGCGAGTATTCTATCTTATCTTAAGCATAGGAGTAGCTGATTTTGTTTGTATGTTGATGTACATTTTTGTTGCAAGAGGAGACCCCGTAATCAACATACCTAACTGGGGTGTAGGTTGCACATCCAGAGAGAGAGGGAAATAAGTATCTGTATTTGTATTGTGCTAGAAGTCTCAAAAGGCTCTATATAAATGCCCTCCTCTCTAGCCCACATTTTCCTTTCTCACTGCCAGGACTCCCATTCAGACCTGCAAGGTCATAAAGCCATATTCTTCAACGGGGCCTGTAAAAGGAGGGCATTCCAAAAGTAGAAACTCTCTATTTCTAGCAGAAAATGCTGTTGTTTTCTTGATGACCACATCTGAGAGATCCTCTCACTTCCGTGGCCCACTCATAACCCCCATCACTCTACTGCTACCTCCATGGCCCCCCTTCCTCAGCCTGTTCCTTAAGTGTTGGCGTTCCCCAGATTCTAAGCATTCTTCCCTCCTTTCTCTTTAAGTGATCCCATCATCTCATATCGCTCCGTGGATTTTCTATGTAGTAATGACTCCAATAGCTGTAGTTCTCTACCTGATTTCTTTTCTCATCTCGAGACCTGCCTTTCTACCCAGCCACAACACCTCAAACTCGCAGCATGCCTAACAGTGAAGTCCAGATCCTCCACCTTTCTTCTTCCATCTCTTCTTCCTCCCTCTCTCGAGATTTCTGATTTGGACCACCAACAACCTGGTGGTCCAAATCAGAAACTGTGGGTTCACTAGGGAAAAAGTCCTTTCCCTCCCCCTTTCTATCTGCACACTGAATGGCTCGCCACACTGCATTAATTCTATCTTCTTACTAAATCTCACACCTGTGCATGTCTTTCCATTTTCATAGCCACAGCTTTATTTCAAAACTTTGTTCCCTTTTCTTTGTATTACCCTATATACCAATTTGCTAGGGCTGCCATAAAAATACCATAAACTGGATGACTTAATGCATATTTATTTGTTCATGTTTCTGGAGGTTAGAAGTTCAAGACCAATGTGCCCGCGGAGCTGGCTTACAGATGATTACCTTCTTACTTTGTCCTTACCGGGTCTTTCCTTTGTGTGCACACATGTCCATGGTGTCTCTTTATGTGTCCAAATTTCCTCTTCTTGTAAAGACACCAGTCAGATTGAATTAGAGCCTAACCTAATTGTCCCATTTTAACTTAACCACCTCTTTAAGGGCCCTATCTCCACATACAGTCCCATTCCGATGCACTGGTATTTAGGGCTCAAAAACACAAATTAGGGAGAGGGAGCACACCATGCAGCCTGTAACAGTGTTATAGATAGCATCGGTATTGCTTTCCCAGGGCTACACCTCAAATATTACTGTAAACAAGGTAGCTTAGAATAACAAATGTATTGTCTCATAGTTCAGGAGGCTAAAATTCTGGAATCAAGGTGTTATACCATTGGAAGCATACAATATTGGCTTCTTTCACTTAGTACAATTCCTCCATGGCTTTTTGTAGCTTGATGGCTAATTTTTTTTTTGCACCGAATTATGTTTCTTTGTCTGAATGGAGCACAGCTTACTTACCCGTTTGCCTACTGAAGGACATCTTGTTTGCTTCCAAGCTTTGGCAATTATGAATGAAGCTGATATTTATGTAGATGTTTGTGTAAATGTACTTTTCAGCTCCTTTGGGTAAATGTCACAGAGTACAATTGCTGGATCATATGATACGAGTATATTTAGTTTTGTAAGAAACCACCAAACCACCTTCCAAAGTGGCCATATCATGTTGCAGTCCCACTGGCCACGTGTGCGAGCTCCTCTTGCTCCACATTCTCTCCGGCGTTTGGTGTTGTCAGTGTTCCAGATTTTGGCTGCTCCAGTCGGTGTGTTGTACTATCCTGTTTTCCTCATTTAGATTTCTCTGATGACGTATGATGTGGAGCATCTTTTCATATGTTTATTGGCCATCTGTATATCTTCGGTCTAGTGTGTATTAAGATCTTTGGCTCTTTTTTAGTCAGGTTTATTTTTTTATTGTTGAGTTTTAAGAATTCTCAGTACATTTTGTACAACAGTTCTTCATCACATGTCTTTTGCAACTGTTTTTTCCCAGCCTGTAGCTTGTCTTGTCCTTCTCTTTATATTATCTTTCGTTGAACAGAGTTTTGAATTGTGTCTTTGGTGTTGTACCTAAAACGGCATGAATGATTATATTTTCAGATTCATGCAAAAGTGGTTCCAAAAATAATTTCAGGTTGAAAAACTGAGAAAAAGATTTGTGCTAGGAAATTCCAAAATGAAATTCTGCCTGGGCATTTCAGGAACTTTGTGCATCTCCTTCACCTAGTCCTCCTGTCTTAATAAGTTTTTATGCAAGTTCTATAATCATGGAAAGTATTAATATTTCAAATCTTGGTTATTTGTAGAGTAAGGAGAGGCAGAGGAATTAAATGTAATGGCATTAGGTTCTCGTTTTCCTTCTGCAGAACACATCCATCTTTAGGAAATATAATTATTCCCTTCCATATATTAGTTCTTTCCTTAACAAAAATTAATGACCTGTAGTCCAAAACCTTTTCCTTTGACTTAGCTAAGAATAGCTCGAGGACTCAAATAGCCTTCTGATCATTGTGTAAAAAGGAAAAAAGATGGCATTTTAATAGGTCAAATCACATTATAACACGGTCTAAGGAAGTGTACATATTCTTTGTAAAAAATATGATTGTTTTTGATATATTAATCTAATAAATGGACAGTTTCCTAAACTCTTATGAATTCTAACTGTTCAATGAAGAATCTTTTGAGTTACTTATGACACAAATATTCATATTATTTGTGATTAATGATATTTCCAAATTTTAACACTTCTGTTTTTTAAAAAAATGATTACCACACTAAGACAATGATAGTAGGCAAACTTGTTTTCTATGTGAATTTTTAAAAATATATTCTAACATTTTATTATTAAAAATGATGTTTGCTGAAAGTGTATTGAAGAGGTCCTTTATCAGATTAAGAAAGTTACCTTCTATTACTACTTTGCTGAAAAGTCTTTATCATAAATGGGCACTCAATTTTATCAAAGACTCTTTCTTCATCTGTTAAATATGATCATGCTTAATCCTTTATTCAGTTAAAGTTGTGGTTATCCATTTTACTAAAATTTGTGTGTGTGTGTTTTCTGTTAACAGACTCTTTTGGTTTGTCTTTGCCTAGTATATCTTTTACTATCCTTTGAATTTTATTATTTTTATGTCCTTAATTTTTAGATGTGTTCCTTGTAGATACAATAATCAACAGTAAATTTATTAAAAGCCCCCTGGAAGCCAAATTCTTGGTTAGGCACTGGGGATAAAACAGGGAATAAGAGATATAGATTTCCTGACCTCACAGAATGTACACTGGCATGGGAGAAATAAAATAAATGTGCACACAAGCTAGACATAAATAAATGGTTATAGATCACGATCAGTACTGTGAGGTACAGAAAGAGAGTGTTAGAGTAGAGGGTAGTGGGTGCTGACTACTGTAAATAGTATAGGTAGGAAAGACAACGAAGTGAAAAAGCCAACCACGTGAGGAGCAAGGAAATCAGACGTACAAAGGGGAAAACACACACAAACTTCCAAGCCAGGGTGAACTCAGTGTGCTCTAGGCGTCTGCAGAACCGCACTCTATCACGAACATGGTGAGCAAGCAGCCGGAGGGCCCTAAGGGGATAGAGACTCAAGGGAGAGAAGATGCAGAAGATACAGAGTCATACTGAAGAGTTTGTATTTAAGTACAGTAGAGAAGTATTGAAAGTTTTTAGGTGCAACATTTCTAATTTATGAGAATTCCTAAAAGTTCACGATGATTTCCATGTAGAAATGTACCTAGTGCTGGTGGAAAGATAGGGAGAGAAAACATAAACACCAGTCAGGATGCTCTTGCAGGGAAGAATGCTGCTGGCTTGGACTGAACTGCGGAGAGTGGGTGGGTTTGGAGTGCATCTTGGGAATATAAAACTGATAGAGCCTGAAGGTATTTTGGAATACTGTGTAAGGGACCAGAAAGTGTCAGGCATGCTTCTCATGGTCAAGTCTTACAGTGGTAACTTTGATATGAGAGAGAGATGGGGTTGTTGGGAGAACAGAATATTTGTTTTGGGGTATATCCATGTGTGACCTATAAGGAATGGTTGTGGAAAGAAAGAGACAAATTTTAAACACGTTATTATTGAGATGGCTGTGAGGCATCCAAGTGAAATGTCAAGTTAAAAGTTATATACATATATATATGCCTCTATAAAATAATAATGATGTAACTATGTTATATAAATAAGTTAATAAGAGAGTACATATAAAGAATAGAAAAATTCTACTTGTGTTAAGCCTAAAAAATGTTAGCTGCTATCATCATCATCATCATCATTATCATCATCATCATCATCATCTCTATGGGTTATTTTTCTTGGTAAATTTGTCTTCTTAATTCATGACTCTCTAATAATGAAAGTTAAGGTGAAGGCAAATATGGTGGGGGGAATTGGCACAGGATAAATACCTTGGGAAGCAGGCTATGGTGTAGCCTTCATCAGAATGCCAAGTGAATAACCTACGCCACCCTCTGTCTGTGAACCACCCTTGAACCTAGCCCATCCATTGCCAAGCATGTAGTAGGTGCTAAGATGATGTCTGTGGGCTGAATAATACTAAAATAAATTGATAATGGTCTGGATTTTTAAGATTGTATATCCCGTAGATTGTTCTAGGAATTTGCTGAACACCACTGGCTCACTGACATGTTAAAAGGACCTCTTGCCAAATTTCATACCGGGAATGTGTATATGTCAAGCTGTTCTATTACACTTGCTAAGCAGACGCCCTTCTCCCCTCCCAGTACAAACTTACAATTCAAAATACACACCCCAAAAGAGCAATTCATTGCAATCTTGGCCACTTGATGAAGTCATGATCCTCGTCTGATTCAAACTGAACTTTTTCTTTCTATCAGTTGTCCTCGACTGTGATCATCTCTCACAGACATGTAAATGTTTCTATGATAGAATTGTCAAAAAGAAAAAAAAAAAAAGATGAGAACCTAGAGTTGAACCAGTCACTGTGCTCTCCATGCTGGTAATAAATATTTTGGTGCACTCTAGTGGTGGAAGGAGATAGGCAAGAAAACTCGTGGTACACTGGGATTAGCCATAGTGATTGTTTAGAAAAATGTTCCACCAATTGTGGATTTCAAAACATGACTAAGGGGATGTTTCATGTAAATGTGGAATTTACATATGAACCTCTACATAAGAGGAGACTAACTACATTTCTTTAACAGAACACTTCAATTTAAATAGAAATGTAATGTGTATTGTTGAAGGTTTCCTGTCTTTTATGATCTTATTTTTAACATGAGTGTTTTCTTCCCGTTCTAGCAATAACTATTTTTCAATAAAAGCTATCAGGGACTAGAATATATCCACAGGAACAGAACAAAAATGGTCATAAATACAAGTTAAATATTATACACACATTGATCGATGTTCATTGTAGATGTTTCTGTAGTTGCTTTCTATCTTCCCATCACACCCCTGGCTTTTCTTTCTTATAATCAATTCCATTCCCAGATCTTGTATTTATTTGTTGCCTCCCAAGAACTTCCCTCAGCACCTCTTTTTCTATTTTCTTTCTACTGTTTATCTTTATATTGTGATTTGCATCCCCATAGATTGTACATTTCTGGAAGCCCCAGCTGTGCCTGATCTTCCTGCCACTTTCACAACACCCAACATAGTGTTTGGTGGAGAATGGGCAGGTGGGATATCTGATGAGTGAGCAAAAGTGTGAACATCCTGTCCTGTTGTTTTAGGGACTCATTATAATGGTGGATTATATTCAAAGGTCTGCGTCCTCTGAACTTGCCAGTTCAGTCCTGAAAGCTAGCTGTTGTGTCCCTGAGAACCAAGTGCCATGCCAAAAAGGGTGGATTTCACATATTTCTTTCCTTTTAAGGAATCAGCATGACCTTCTGGTTGTGCTATTTCTCCTTGGAATGCACTAATAAGAAAGGGAAAATTCACTCAGATAGCCCAGTTTTCAACTCACCTTTCCAAATTGAAAGTGAAATTTGATGAGAGGTGAGAGAGAGACAAAGCCCACCAATATGCAGGTCAGGAGAAAAATACCAGGGTTAGGAATCTGGAGAACTGAGATGGAAATTCTATAACCAACTTGCCACATGACCAAAAGCAAGTTATGGGAACTGTCCAGAGGTTCCCAATATTGTTTACAAAACAGGATCATCATCATACACAGAATCAAACGAAACAGAAAGTGTCAGCATACAGCTCTAAGGACTGAAGGGTTTTTGCTGTTTTTTTTTTAAATTTTGTTATTCTATTATAATTGTCCTATTTTTCCCCCTTTGCCCTTCTCTGCCCAGACCACCCTCCCCTGCTCCCACAGTCAGTCCCCACACTGTTCTCCATGTCTGTGGGTCATTCATACGTGTTCTTTGAGTAGTCCCTTCCCCTTCTTTCCACCAATATCCCCCTCTTCCCTCCCCTCTGGTCACTGTCAATCTGTCCCACGTTTCCACGTTCCTGGTTCTATTTTGCTCATTAGTTTATTTTGTTCATTAAATTCCTCTTATAGGTGAGATCTTATGGTATTTGTCTTTCGCTGATTGGCTTATTTCACTTAGCATGATATTTTCCAGTTCCATCCATGTTGTTGTAAAACATAACAGTTCCTTCTTTCTTTCTGCTGCATAGTATTCCATTGTGTAAATGTACCACACTTTTTTGATCCACTTATTTACTGATGGGCACTTAGGCTGTTTCCAGCACTTGGCTATTATAAATAGCACTGCTATGAACATAGGGGTGCATAAGTTCTTTTGAGTTGGTGATTTGGGGTTCTTAGGGTATATTCCCAGTAGTGGAATCATTGGGTCATAAGGCAGTTCCATTTTTAGTTTTTTGAGGAAATTCCATACAGTTTTCCACAGTGGCTACACTGTCTGTATTCCCACCAACAGTGCACTAGGGTTCCCTTTCTCCACATCCTCACCAACATTTGTTGTTTGTTGATTTGTTAATGATGGAAATTCTGACCAGTGTGAGGTATGCATGTGTTTTTTTAAAGCATCTAGTTTTTGAAAGTATCATGATTTAGCTATGCGGGAAATGTTTGAATCCATTCAATCACTTATTTGACAAATATTTTGTTGAACATCTATTATGTGCCAGGTACTCTTCTTAAAATAGGAATTATATACAACTATGAGCAAATGAAACATACTTTTGCTTTCATGGAACTTATATTTTAGCAAGAGAGAATGACAATGAATAAATACTATGTAAGTATACAAACATAAATTCAAGGTTGTGAAGAAAAAGCAGGAGAGAGAGTAATGGAGGATACAATTTCATATTAGGGGACCAGGTAAATATTCTCTGCAGAGGTGACATTTAAACCAGGACCTGAATGAAGTGAGAAAGTATCTGGGGAGGAGCCTCTGAGACAAAGGAAACAGATGAGGAAAGGCCCTGAGGTGGGCAAATGCTTGAATGGGCCCAAAGGGGAGCAACAACGTCATTGTAGCTGAAGTGGTCCAGCGAGAGGGAGAGAACAAGGAGATGAGAGGTAGAGAGGTTGCCAGGGGCCCTATCATGTAATAACTAGTAAGCCATTGAGAGATTAATTTTTTTACAATAACTTTACAGCTGTAGAAATGACGCAAAGGTAATACCAATAGTCTCCCTGTACCCCATGGCCAGCTGGCCCTGTTATTGACATCTTATATTAGTATGGTACATTTGTCACAACTAATGCACCCATGTTAGTGCAGTATTACTAACTAAAGTTCATACTTTATTCAAATTTGCTTAGTTGTTACATAATAATCATTTTTCTGTTTTAGGATTTTTTTCAAGATGCCACATTACACTTAGGCATGTCTCTTAGGGCTCCTCTTGGATTATAACAACTTCTTAGACTTTTCTTGTTTTTGATGACTTTAAGTGTTTTGAGAAGTACCGGTCAGATATTTCATAGAGTGTTCCCCTGTTTGGGTTTGCTATGGTTAGACTGCGGTTATGATGTGACAAGAGGGGCACCTTAACTCTGTGTCCTGACTCTCAAAAATCCATAACAGGAGCACATGTTATGAACATGACTTAGCACTGATTTTACTAACCTTAGTCACCTACAGTGTGTGTGTTACATGCCATGAAGTTGGCCCCGACTCCCAGCCAACCAGTAAATGAGCTGTGTCCGCAGCGTCCTGTCCTCATCAGCTCTGCTCAGTTCCTGTCGACTCCTGCCTACGGCGCCTATGAAGTCCTCCCCTCTCATAGCGATCCTTCCCTTTTCCTGACCAGCATAGTGTTCACCAGATTTCTGTCCAGTTATTTCTCTCCCATTTGTACACTGTGTCCTTTATAAGGGCATTGCTATCAACATCCCACATGTGAGCGGGTTGGGGAGTTACGCTCCCGCTTCATGAGGAGAGAATATCTACAGAAACTGTTTGAAAGTCTCCTGCACAGAAGATTTGTCTATTCTTGTTTATTTATTCATTTACTCATTTATTGAATGAATATTCAATCATGTATTTATATCAGCATGGACTCATGGATATTGATTTTACACTTTGGGTTATAACCCGACCCTACATTATTTATTTGTTTCTTGGCTTGTTCCAGGTATAGCCATTGGGAGCCTTTCAGTGAACTTCCTGTGTCCCTTTGACAGCCCATCATTTTGTTTATCTGAGTCATAGAGAGACTCTGATACTCATTCTAAACACAGGGGAAGCCATTGGAGAGGTTTGGGAAGGATACAACACCCCATTTACGTTATATAAGGCCTCCAGTGGCTGCAATGCAGAAAATAAACTGTACTGTGGCAAGTTTGGAAGGAGGGAGCTTGTAAAGTGGCTCCTTAGTGTGGGTGAGGGGTGAAGGTGGTTCGAAAAACAAGGTGCAACCGTGGAAATGAGAATGGGTGGAACTTGGTACATAATTTATAGGTTGAGATTACAGTATTTCCTGATAAATTGGATGTGGTGCATGAGAGAGAGTCCAAGGTCACTCCAAGGTTTTTGTTCTGAGCAATTGAATAACTAGTGATACTGTTTACTTATATGGTGGACACTGGAGAAGGAGCACTATGGAGACTGTAAATAATACATACGATATAAAACACAGCCATGCTAAATAAAACTCTGCTTAAAAGAGCAGTTTCCTTGAAAGCCGTGTTTTGACTGCTTTTTATGAAGGAACTCGGCAATATGATTCAAACACCGGCTTCTAAGCCAAGAGAGGCAGATGGCAGCCGCTTTTCAGGCTAGGACTGCAAGGCAAGAGCTTCTGATTTTTTTCTGAACATAGTTTCCAGTAGCTTAGTTTATAAATATTGTGGATCTGTGCTTGCTTAGTCTGTGTACATTCAACTCTCATAGCCCTGGGTGAAGTTAGTTTTTTGGTAATCAGAGAGCTCACCCTAAAAATTAAATCAAGGCTGCCCTTAAAAAAAGATAAAATTACTCCTTCCAAAGAGTGGAAATATTGAAAATGAGACTTGATCTTGAGAGACTTACGTTTTGGATTAAGATACTATATAAATTTCCAGAAGAGTTTATGAGTGATTCTTTCAGCCAGCAGACTTTGCTGTGGGCTTATTATGTGCTAACCCTGTTTGTATATAGGGGACAAAGTTGAAGGTGTCTAATCACCCAGTGAGTTAGAGATACTGTGCGGAAGGAATCTGGCCTGGGGCCTGGCCCAGTGGATATCCAATCAATGGAACATATTATTACTCTATGTACCACATACTTCTAACCCCTTTGGCCCATTCATGGTACATGGTGCTCTTTCCATCTGGAAGATACTTCCCTCCCTTCTCTGCCTTATTCATCCCAGCTTGTTCAAGATGCTACTCTAATCTAACATCATTCCCTCCAAGGAGACTTCCCTTTTCTCCCCACTCCTCATTCCTAAGCACTTTCTTGGTTCATATTCAAACAAGCAATATTTTCCAAACTTCACTCACTTATCTCTCTCTAGGGGAGGTTTTCCCCCTATAGACTCATATACTTATAGCATTGTTAACTATATGATTTGATTATATTGACACATTATTTGTACTTAATTTCCTTTTTTGCAATAATACTTGTAAAATCAAATGAAAAGCTCATGGTTCTTATTATATTATTCAACAGATGAAAATAAATATATACTATTCATAAAAACAATATGATCAAAAACCATCTCATACCAGCAATGGAATGTATACTGTGCTTCAGGAATCACTCGGTTTATTATGATGACTTGCTAATAGATTGCTTTACATAGTTCCAATAATCTACCTCCCCTCTATCCATATCCTTCACTATGCACCTTTGTAGTGCTCTTCCACTATTGACACAGTGCAACTCCCTGTCCTTGGGCCTTACCATGTGACTCACTTCCGCTAATGGGATGTTAGACAACAGAGTGCAAGTGAAAGATTGCAGGCCAAGTACTTTGAGTGAGGCAACTAGGGTGCAAAATTTCAGGGAGCACTCACTCACAGAGTTATGTCTCAGATTCTGGAGACTTGAAAAATCTGTTGGGCTTCACTCCTAAATTTCTTCCCAGGCAATAAAAAGAACATACCAGCTGGTCTCAGGAATAACATGAGAGACACATGAGTCAAACCTAGGTGCCTGTGTCAAGCCCAGCCTTAGGTAGAGCCCTCAGCCAACTAACAGAAGCACGAGCAAGCCAGTCAAGATCCGCCAATCCTCATCCACTTCCCAGCAGATCCAGTGAACCATGAAGTATCATAGTAAATAATGATGGTTTTTGTTACATATAAATTTCAGTAAATGTTCACTCTGATAGTTATTACTAGTTGTGTTACCTTCAGTAAGTTTCTTAAACTCTCTCAACGTGACACAGAAAAGGGTATAACAATAACAACTACCAACTACCTCTCAGTGTTCAACAAGATTGTGTGTGTGTCCATTTCCATCCTGAGTCACCAATAGAGCTTTTGATACTATTGCATTTATGACACTGTCTAACCACAATGTTCAAAGTAAAGAAGAAGCTCCTAGTGGGGTAGGATGGAGGGTAGGAGGTGGGGATGGCTGGGGAGTGGGGAGCAGTGGGAGGAAAATGGAGATAACTGTACTTGAACAATAAAAAAATTTAAAAAAGAAATGTAAAAGCAAATAATTAATGAGAGTTGTTATTCAATTTTTCTCACATATTGTTTGACAACAGGATTGTCATGAGTAACATAATAGTTTTTGTTTTGGGAGAATTCTTTAAATGCTGTCCATGCATTAAGCCATTTAACACTGACAACTTAATGAAATGGGTATAACCTCATTTTGGAAGAGAAAAAACTGAAACCGGGGTCTGCTATGTAATTGTGTGAAATAACACATCCAGCAAATATCAGCCCAACCTAGGCCTGTTTTCTTCTTCTCTAGTAGTAATCCGCCCCCTCAGGACCACCTATAATTGTACCACCCCAACATAGCATCATTTGTTTATTTCTGTACTCTTTTGTCACAACATATTTTTCTTATAGTTGGCACAAGTGTGATTTAATGCTCTATTCACCTCATGTTATGAATATTATTTATTAAAATTGTTATTAATTATTATCCTTCTTGGGTGACCAATATAAATCATTGGGTGGCTTTTCCCTATTTTCAAATGTTAATGCTGTCGCCAATTACTTTGTACTTATATTAAACATGTTATATTCCCTTTGGAAAAATTATCCAACACAAGTTTAGTCAGCTAAATTATATAAAATGTTCTATTGTTTTGATAAACATTGATAAGTTTTTAATATATGTATCAATATTTTCTGTGACCAAGGGTGAATGTGCACATTTTTCTACAATTTTGTGGAATAAAATATTACTATTTTTAATTGTTAATAAATGTAAAAATATTGCACTGTTTTTTAATTTGTATTTACTAAGTGCAAATATTGCTTCAAAATAACAAAACATTTAAAATATATATACTAAATATTTCTTAAAAGCTATTTATTTACTGGATTGAATAAAATTATAATTTCATGGCTAGATATTATTTTTCTAGAAGAACACTAATCTGTGAGTTATTTATCACAGTTTTAAAAACCTGTTATTTTTTACTTTAAGCTTGACCCGTCTCCAGTGAATCTCTTTATGGATAATATATGACAGCTTCAAAGGTGTTATGGTAGCAATTAAGTACCTCACAACTTGTAATAATACCAATCCTTTCCTAAAGCCTTAGATTTGAATGTTAATTAAGCAATTAGAGGCACAGGGGACAACCACCAGATGATGCCTCCTGGTAGAATTCAGTCTGCAGACAAAAGGGATGAATTCTATTAAGATGGTGTTTGAATTAAAAAAAAAAATCTCAGCATAAAGAAAAACCTAAACAACAATCTGAGAAGAGACTTTTTTTTTTGTTGGAGGCTTTTTTCATTTTTGTGGAAATGTTGGCAAATGCCATTAATAAAACATAAACAAGAATTCTTGCAAGCTCTTCCTTTGTGAATCATTTTTGAACTGCTGATTTGAGCAAATCCTTCAAAATGGAGCGTCATATTAAAAAACCAAATCCATGAGGTACAGATGGAAAGGCCAGCTCTTAGCATATGTTTGGATTTTATGGATGAATGGTTCATTCTGATGTGCCCTACGTATTAATGAATTTTCCCATCTTCGTATAATCCAGATGAGTTCACCCAGTTCAAATTTCTTTCTGCTGCAATCGATCTACCCTCCCCCTCAACACCCTCCCTCCAAGCCTAAGCAGAGAAAAGGCTCTGGCACGACGATGTCATCATGCAGGGTTCCAGATACCCCATTTATCATGTTTATGGATCAAATCATTGCTTGGAGGGATGAAGGCAGTAAGAAAGCTACTCATACAAAACTTCAATACCAACTTGTAAAAAGCACCATCTTCTGTGGTTAACTAAGACTGAAATTTATTTTAGAAAGGTAATGACTCTACCTCCCTACCACTGACCCAAGATAATTTTGATACTATCTCCCAGAGACTGGAAGTTTTTAAATAGACATCATTGAGGTTCTCCCTTTAATCTGCATGGGTTTATCCTCTTCCTACTACCTTCCTGCCCACTTCCCTTCCTCCCTCTCTTTCTCCCTTTCTCTTTTTCTTCCTTCCTTCCTTCCTTCCTTTCTCCCTTCCTTCCTTCCTTCCTTCCTTCCTTCCTTCCTTCCTTCCTTCCTTCCTTCCTTCCTCCCTGACACTCTCCACCCACAAAGAAGATTAGTACCAGTTTTGTCTTCTGAATAATGAGTGAGGAAGAGTTGGAAGCACGTTCTGAAAGCTTCCCTGATTTTCTGACTCCCTTGGGAAGATGCTCACAAACCCGGTTCCCACTGCTACTTTTTGTTGCCTGTTGGCTCATATTCCATCTAATATCTGCATCCCTAGCTTGCCACTCTGTTTTTAAGTTGGTTTTCTATCTGAAAACTTTCAAAGAAAAAAATAAGGAGAAGAATCAGCCACTGTCCATTTTGTGTACTTTCCCTTCCCTGGAAACTTGCCTTCAAAATGCTAATGTTTGGAAAAAGTATTCTGGGAAAATGAAGGACAATGCAAATTCTAAATATACAAAGCAAAATAAATAAAGTGTGAGTTTGGGAGAATTGAGTGTTATTCTACTGGGATGGGGCCTGGGCTTCGAAATCTGGGGACCAATCACTGCCACCTTCTTTTCTCCTTTTGCTATACAGGTTTTCCTGAATACTTGGCTCATAAATCAAACAGCTGCAACATTAATTATGTTCGACCTCTAGTGTTAGTTGTTAAATATGCCTCCCCCTAAGGATTACTGCAACACTCTCACCCTCTCTGGTTAGTACTGGGCATATGAGTAGGCGAGGCACAATGTCTTGTGTTCTGTGATTTGATGGAAATTGGAAAGCCAACACCTCAGCCCACACACACCCAGGCTATAAAAATCTCTTTAACTTGGCAGACCTAGCTTTTTCTGTCTCTGCCCACACTTTGCTGTGTCTGCTGATACCTCCCGCACCCCTTCCCAACATCAATCTGTCAGTTTCTGGGGAAATTAAGAGGAGAGTGAAGAAAGTGACTAAGAATAATTACATTTGAGAACCTACACTGTCAAGTGGTGTGTTAGGCACTATCAAGAAGGCAAATATAATCAGATCTTTTTATAGATGAAAAAAGTAAAACAGGACACAGTTCATGAGTGTCAGAGGCTGATGGAACTGCGAATCAAGACAAGAGTAGGTAATCATACATCTTGTTTTACCCAAAGACATTCCCAGGTTATACTTATTGTCTTAGCATTATTCTTTTTTAAAAAATATTTTATTTATTTATGTTTAGAGAGGGGAAGGGAAGGAAAAAGAGAGGAAGAGAAACATCAATGTGTGGTTGCCTGTGACATGCCCCCCACTGGGGAACTGGCCGGCAACCCAGACATGTGCCCTGACTGGGAATTGAACTGGTAACCCTTGTGCACTACCTTGAGTGCACGGGCAGGCACTGAATCCACTGAGCCATTCCAGCCAGGGCATTTCTTGGCATTATTCTTAATAATCCCCCCTTTGCTCTCAAATGTTAGCTGTGTAGTCACCGCAGTCATTGTCCTTGTTTGAAGTAGAAATCTTTGGTCCCCATAAGTATCCTTGGTTCCCATGCTTTTGTAACCCCTTTTATCTCCTCATTTATCTAGAGTCTCATTTGCTTCCAGCCAGGCAGGAAATCTGGTACAAAAATGGTGTAGGGCCTACATGCTCCTGTAGACACTAAGTTGTGGTTTTCTCTAGTCCTGGATTAAGACAAGTGTCAAACCTGAGTTTTGACTAGACTGTCCCTCTCTAGCTTCTGCCATTAGCCTGTCTAGTATTCAAACCTATAGAATTAGGGACCTGCCTTTAACTAGTTAGAATTCTAGTAGTACTAGTTAAGATCCTGACCAAACTCTGGAGGAAGGGACTAAAGTGTTTTGGAGAACATTTTGGAGAACATTTTCCATATGAACAAAACAAGATGCTTGATGTTTTCGGTTGCAGTCTGGTTGGTGTCAGTTGCTGGGTTTGGATTTAAAAATAAAGGAGAGGTGGGGTAAAGGTGAAGATATAACGGTACCACTAGAGGAAAAGATTCCCTATGGGTCAGCTGGGTGATGGAGGGTTTTGTGGCTACAACAATACTCATACATTCTTTGGATTCCTAAAGATAATCATAACATCTAAATGAGAGATGTGAGAGTCTCATTTTATGTTCTGTTGGTCAAAGCGATCCCAGAAAACTGATCCGCTTCAGAGAAGAGCTCCTGAATTGTTAAGATGATCAAACCCATGACATGAGAAATTCTTTCATTCATTCAAGAACTACTTCTCAAATACCCACTATGTTCCTGGCACTGTGCCAGTATTGGGGGTTCTGAGTTCTCTGGCTCTATAGAACATGGAGTCTACCGGGGGACACAGACATTTATCTAATAGTCTCACAGCTATAAAAACTACTGACTGTAACATGAGCAATGAAGGAGATGTACAATGTGTTTTTAATAGAGTACCATGGGGATTCTGTGGGTGGGGTTGAGACTGCTACTTTGAGGAAATGACAGCTGGGCTTAGCTGTGAAGGGTGAGTTAACATTCCGGGCAGGGAAACAGGTATGTATTTAGGACCTGAACCAAGAAGGAGGAGTCCCTTGGGGGACTGAATGAAAAACTTGGCCAAAGCAATTGCATATTTAATCTAACGAGCAGATTGCAGTGGTGGGATGAGAGCAGATAGAGCTGGGCAGAGTAATAGTCTTCTTGATAACTTGTCCTGTAGAAAAGGGACCATCCTGGTACAGTTCCACTGGGTGGGAGCTATAGAAAGATATTTCAATTTCAAATAGGAAAGAACAGCCTGAGCCAATGTTTTGAAGGCAGTGAGTTTCTGTCTCCAGAGCTGTTTAATTGTGAGCAAGATCACAACTTGGTTAGACTTTTGTAGAGATGATAAAAGGGGGTTGGGCCTATTGAATATTTAAGTGGATCTCAGTAAGAAAGTTTTGTGAATCACCTACTTTCATTTAAAAAGAACAACAACAAAGCAATCTGGTCTGCAGGGGCAATTATCTCATGAAAGGAAGCTATTAAGAATTCCCCAAGGACAAAGTAAAGTCTAGGAGGCTCCTTTCTGATAAGATAATTGAAACATTTTCAGAAATCCAGGGCTGGCTAGAATTGTAGAGTCCTGGGGATACACCATCTACATTTTAAGGAAGCTGTTTTCTTCTTTTCTCAATCCCTCCAACCAAAAATCTGATGTCAGAATGTGGGAAATGCCAGCTCACTGTTGCTGATTGTGTATGATTAGTGTCAATGACCAGCGTGCAACAGAAGTGATGAGAAAACGAGAATGTGAGCAGATAAAGCCAATTGTTCCCCACAAAACATGAAACCGATCCAACTGGTGAATAAAAAATATAGATGGACTAAAGGAGTTTGTAGGGCGACTCTGTTTCATGAGCCCCTTTTTCCTTCTAATTCTTTTGATTTTATAATTTTGCATGACCTGGAATTTCTAGAATGGAACATGGTACAGTGTAGAGTAACCCTTGCTAGATGGCCCACCAGTCACTTTATAAGAGAGTTTATTCTCTTGCAAAACCAACAAAAAAAGCAAACACTATTCTTTATCAAAAAGCACAACAGTGAATTTGTTTAAATCATAAACTGGAATTGATGAAATATCTTAATCAGTGGTTATACACAATTATAAATAACCTCTTTTTGTGTACATGTGCTTTAATTAACACCATGCAAAAGCCCCGTGTGCCTGTTATAGCATCTCATAAAAATGTATTCAAACTAGATACTGAGTTTTATAGAAACATAACAATTTGTAATTGTGTCCTAGCCATACATATCAAAAGTACACAAACACACAGAGTAGCCTGAGGACATACTTATTTTATAATGTCCTTATTCATTGATTACCCAATCCCCTCAAAATGAGTGTGCAATACTTTTTCCCCTGACTCTCACATCATAGAATACATAGGTTTAGATTATGTTGAGAGACAAGAAAATACTGTTGCCCCTTTCTATGTCAATGTTTTTATCTACATATTTTTTTATCTCTCTTTTACCAGGAAAACTCTTTTATTTTTAATATTTGTTTATGTGTTTGTTTGTTTACTTAAATGTATTGGGGTGACATTGGTTAATAAGATTATATAGGTTTCAAGCATGCAATTCTATGATACATCATCTGCATATTGCACTGTGTGCCCACCGCACAAAGTCAAATCTTCTTTTGTCACCATATATTGGACCTCCTTTACGCTTACTGTCCCAGTAAGGGAATCCCCCAGCCCCCTTACCTCTGGTAGCCACCACACTGTTGTCTGTGTCTATTTATTCACAGTTTGTTCATTTATTGCTTTCAGTTTTATAACCCACATATGAGTGAGATCTCATGGCTCTGTCTGACTTATTTCGGTTAGCATGATATTCTCAGGATCCATCCATGTTGTCGCAAATGGCAGTATTTCATCTTTCCTTATGTCTGAGTAGTATTCCATTGTATATTTGTACCACATCTTCTTTATCCAATCATTTATCACTTTGGTTGTCTCCATGTCTCGGCCAGGGGAACTCTTTTAAAATTTTTAGTTAACTTGGAATTCTCTAGCTCTATTCCGTAAACATGTCATAACACCAAATGACCTTAAGATGACCTTCTAGGGACTTGAATCTTTCCTATGAGCCAGCATTTGCTTCAAAATCCATGTAAAAAGCAAACTTCCATTTAATCAGCAAATCTTTTAAAAAACTGTGTATTGTATTTCCAGCTCTTTGGTAGGAACTGAAGATACAATTGTAAATACAATCTTGCTATTTTTAGGTAGCTTACAGTAAGGAGAACCTGGTAAACAGACAATAATTAAATAACACAGTGACCGAAGCGAATAGAAATGTGAACAATATGCATGCCAGGGGTTCTTAATAGTTTTTTTGGGTCATGAATCCTTTGGAGAACATGATGGTCTGTATTAGTTATCTGTTGCTGTATAACAACTATTTGCCTGAATGTTTAGCAGCTTAAAGCAACATTACTTATCTCTTGAAATTACCGGTCAAGAATCTGGAAGTGGCTTAGCTTGATGGTTTTGACTTAGGGTTTCTCATGAGATTGCAGCAAAGCTGTTTGTTGGGGCTGCTGTCAGCTGAAAACTTGACCTGGGTGGAAGATATGCTCCCAATATAGCTTATTTTACATTGCTACCGGAAGGAGGCCTCCGGGGGTCCCCTGTAGGCTGTGTCAGAAAGACTCAGCTCCCAGCCATATGGGCCTCTTCCTAGAACTGATCATAACATGACAGTTGGCTGTCATCAGAGCAAGGGACCCTTGCAAGGGACAGAGGCAAAAGCCATGATGCTTTGTGTGATCTAGCATTAGAAATAGCATATCATCACTTATGCAGGATTCCCTTGGTCATACAGACCAACCTTGATAAAATGTGGAAGGAAGCCACACAAGGGTGTGAATACCTGGAGGAAGGGATCTTTGGGGGCCATCTTTAGGATTGACTACCATAGCCTTCAGGGCCCTCTTCCCAGAAAAATGCACCACAGACATTGGGATAATAAATGCTCTGTTAATATAGGGCTGAATATATAACTGCACCCGGATAAGCCAGAAAGATTTTGCAAAAGAGGTAAGTTTAATCATGGCCTTAGAGAAAGAGTGATAATTTCATCAGTGGGTGTGGTAGACAGGTAAGTGGATATTCCAGGCAAGTAAAACAAGAAAAGCACACCTACATGAAAAAGGTCACCCTGTATTTGGGAGGTGACAAGAGGCCTAAGGGGGCGGCAGCTTAGCAAGAGTGAGAGAGATAAGCCTGGGGTCAGGTCACAGAAGACTGCAAAGGCCTCACCAAGGAGGGTGATTTTTGTTGTTCACTGCAGAGAACTGTCAAGTCATGCAAACACGTGACTGATAAAACCTAATTTATACCTTAGAAAGATTGTTATGCCTGTAATATGGAGAGGGAACGCAGAGAGGTCAGTTGGGAAGCTATCACATTGGTATGGACACAAGACACAGTAATGACATGAGCTGGGACGTGAGCAATGGGAATGGGAGGGGGAGATCATTTCTCAGGGTTTGGGGAGGCAAAATGTAAAGAAATTGACAATCAATTGATATGAGAGATGAAAGAAAATAAGACACGAATGAACAAGGGATTTTTCTCTGCATAACAGGGTAAGTGAGAATTAGAAGAAGCACTAACTGGGTAGGTGATAAAGCATAAATATGGTAAGTAGGTTTAGAAAATATTGCAAATCTTAAGCCTTTGAAGATTTATTGTGCACATCAATTCATTAAAAAATGAGTGGTTTTTTGTTTGTGTGTTTTTATTTTCTGTAGAGACCCATATATTTTCAAGGTAATGTTTCCTAAATGTGTTTGACAATGGAATCTTCCTCTTGCTCAGCCTCTCTTAACATATTGCAATCTAGCATTCTGGGTAGCAATTCACACTTTGTAACAATTTACAGTTTGCCCAACTCATCGCAAAGTATCCCACAAAAAAAAAAAGCCAAAATAACACTACAATAAGGTTGTTAACACTGTTTTTAGATTCACATTAATCATGGTGAAGTCTTCAGGAGCCAATTACAAAGAAAATTACCTTGATTTTCATTCTTTTAGCTATTTCAGTATTTGCAGTTTCCTCTATCCGCACTAATACACAATGCAGCTTTTAAGACCACACACAAAAAAATGTTTCTTAAGCTAAAAATCTCAGCAAGCTTTTAGACCGATACAATAGTTATCGGTTGCTACCTAACAAGTATTTGTCCCCCAAGCATTGCCCCACGTTGAGGTCTGAACTAAAGAAGACGCCATGGCTCTGGTGGTAAGTGGTGTTTCAGCCAACGTTTTGTGAGCGAGTGCTGCATGTGAGAGCCCGGCAACAGGCTGACACCCCAGATCTCCACTGGGCTCTAAATCCCATTCTGCAACAGGAGAATTCTTAGCAAAGCTGACTGCAAAGCTGGAAACCCTGAAGCTAAACAGAAGGTGATTCTTCACTCGTAAATAAATGCAGACACTGAACATTACCCACAGGAAAATAATTTGCTTCTAATATCTAATGATGTTTAAGCTTCACGTTTCAGATTGTAACAGCAAAGAGCCCAGCGTGTTACCTGCTGAAGCAGTAGTCAGTGGTCGGAGGACAACTCTGGAGGAAGGTTTGAACTGGGTGAACCCTAATTCTACTCAAGCTATATTGCTATGGGACTGAGGAATCCACGTAAACTTGTTTGGCTTGTTTTCTCATCTATAAAGTGCCTGTCTAGCATTTTGTGAAAATTAAAGGGATAACTCATATAAGCCTTCAGTTCATATAAGCTATTAGCAGAGAGGCAGTTTCAACATGTAACCCTAAACATGGAAAAAAATCACACAGACTACCTTCACAGTGGTAATAAAATAATGATGCTATCTTAGATTTGAACAGTGTTTTAGTTAAAGTGAGTGCTTCCACATCTCTAAACTCATTTGATACTAAAGCATACTTCTCAATAAAGTCATGCAAGTGAAGCTGTGTCCGGCCGCTGGTGGAAAATGGATAAGCATAGTGAGCCAGGCAAGCTCAGGACCGACAGCCATTAGTGAGAAATAACAGATGGTGCCTCATTTTTTGCTATAGGCGAAGAGCCAAATGACATGACTAACTAGAAAGACAGCCCCATAGGACTGCATTTGGGCTCCTACTGAGCACAGGGCCTGAAAGGCAGGGACATTTTTAATAACCTTTCTTTGACAAGCTTAAAGCCATTTAATGTCTAAACCTGTCATACACATCCAGCCAGGAGAATAGACCTCCAGAGAAAACCCCGCAGCAGACGATCTCACCTCCTGGTGAAAGAATAAAAATTGCACACACACGTAAAAAATTATACAGCAAGGTCGTCAAATATGAACTTTCCGTTGTAATAAAAACAGTCGCCCCCTCTCAGTGGCAACCCTCTAGACCTGCTCCCCATTCTGTATTGGATGAAAAGTTGGGTTTCTGTCCAGACCTTATTTAAGGAAAACAATAGAGGACTCAGGCCTGCTTTAGCTGAAATTTTAGTTCAGTCTAATTAGAAGGAAATGCATTATAAATTATTATGTGTTGAAAGTCTACACCAAAGAAAAGAAAGAAAGGAAAATGAATTCATAATTCTTTATACATTAGGTTTCAGTTTTCCATCAATCCAAATGAAACAGCAAGTAATTGCTTCTTTTTTAACAACTCTGGAAGTAAATGAAAAAAAACTAGCAATCAGCATGATTAAACATCTTTATTATTTTGTCTATTGTTATAATATTCAGCAGCAGTGCACCAGTGATTCTGCAAAAAACATTCACTACAGCAAATTTATCTAATAAATTGTATTTGTTTTCTAGCGAGTCAGCTAGTAAGAGCATTAGCGTGGACATGATTTGGTTTTCCCCGGAGTCCGTGGCTTCATCTTGCCCCAGCTGTTTCATTTTCTTCTCATCACCAAATCATTTTATTATAATAACTCTCCATGCCTCGCTTTCCTGTGGCCTTCTATGAATGCAAGCACATCAAAGATACCTCCATGTTGAGTACTAAGTTTCAGGTTTACATTTAAATCCCACCTTCAAACTACATTTGTCGGGAGGAGGAAGGCTGATAGAAAAAAATAGTTTGAACAATATAATTTACCATTACTTAGCTATATCCTATGAAAACAACAAGGGCTGCAGTGGGAAAATCACTTTGGTAAAAAGTCAGAATAATATCTGTTTAGTTTTACCAATTAATGGAATTAATCTCAAGTAAGATGGTTGTACTCATTGATATTTCCAGAAAGACTCAGCATCACTGACATATTCTTCCTTTTAAATATCTCATGCCAGAAAAAAATTATTTCAAATTTGAAATATATGCTTATTTGTAGACTCAGTAACACTCTAAATCCCATGAAAGGGGCACTTTTTCTTGTTTACCACTGTTTTGCATATACCCATGCATGGTAGGTGTTCAATGGTTATTTGTTGAATACATGGTGTAATTAGCAGCAAAAGTTAACACCAAAAGGAGAACATGAACACAGGGCAACAACTGAAGCAAGTGGAAATACACATCTTGGCCATGTAAGAAGACGTGTGTAGTTGAAAAATGTGGCTCCCAATGATAGAAAAAAAATATTCTAGATCATTCCCTCATCAGTAACACTTGGCCTTCTGTCCTCCTATCCTTCTTTCATAAACAATGCCAGCGTGTCTCCCCCACACTCCTGCACAACACAGCACACCCATGTTGTTTCAGTAGCGCCCCACCTCATCATGGCTACTCTTCTTACTCTGATGAACCAGACACTCATTCTGTTACGATGACTCCTTTCTTCTGTGAGCGCTCCTGATGCTTGTGTACTGTTGTTTCTGGTGGAGGCAGCACGCGAAATTCCCATAAAATGAATAATGAATAAACTCATGTACTGCTTTTAGAGACAGAGACACAAATGTTATTTTCATTTGTACTCAGCTTGTGAATCTTGGAAAAGCATATGGTTAAGAGTTTGTAACCAAACTGGGATACATATACCTGACTAGTTTTTCTGTACATAAAAACAAATATTGCAACATTAACTTAAAACAAGCTGTTCCAGCAAGGTACAACGACACAGCCATTTCAAGGGTTTGGAGGCACACATGGCTTCTCAATGCTATAAGGAGATGCTAAGAGGAGAGTTGTCCTCTCAGCATCGACTTTCTGTGTAAACGCCTGAGCACTGAGTAAAGATTACGGTATTTAAAATAAGATACCAAACAATAAGCATACAATAAGCTCTTTCCTTGTCCTTTTTCTGACATTCAAAATCCTAGTTATTCTCTAGGCTTCCTTTATGCCAAAATATGCCTTTCCTGATGGGTCCCGTAGTATTTAAATATGTCGCTTATCATGGCCTAACCTGAATTACAGTATTGTTTTCTCTCCCACTACATTTTAAGTTCCCCGAGGTCAGGCAAGGCCAACGTAATCATCTTTGTATCTCTCTGTTTAACACAATGCCCAGTCACAGTCCCTAATAAAGATGGGCTTACTGAGAATCAGACGAGAACCAGTTCATTTTCTTCCCAGTCTGTGGAGGAACTCAAGGACCAGGAAATGTACAGCATGCTCCTCCTGTTTTTGCTTAAACTCTATCAAGCTGATAGATCACTTTTCTGTACTTGCAGTTTCCCCCCATCACAATATTGCTGTGACTGGTAATTGACGTAAATGCACTTATCGAATCATGAAAATGTATACTTTAAATGCCCTATAACTTTATTTGTCAATTATATCTCAATAAAGCTGGAAAAAATTAAATTAAAAAGTGCTAGTTTTCGAAAGCAAAAAAAATCTGGCTTTATTAATGAAAGATAATATTTATCCACTGACTCTTGCCTAATGTTCTTCTGGAGAAGGAACATTATCTTAAAAGCCTTAATTAAAGTAAAATAAATAATTATAAGAAAAGATCAGGTATATATATATTGTTTAACAGTTTCAAACATAATTGATCTCTATTCTTCAACCTAACCCTTTAAGTTTCTTTCATTGAATTAAATAAATACTTGAGACCTCCCTCTGCTAGATAATGTAGCAAATGCTGGAAATAACAAGAATGAACCACAAAGAAAAGTACTGGACCCGACAGTTTATGACTCAGTTGGGGGAACAGAAGGGATGTGGGTTAATTAACAAATATTTGTAAAACAGCAAATTAAGTGCTAGTATTTTGGAATTACAAACGTTAAAGGAATACATTTAAGAGTCTTTCATTCCCAAAACAAGAATATTTTTACTTCTTTTCTAATTGAAAGAATCCTTGTGGAGAATGATTATGTTCTATCACCATTTAGATGAACTAAGTTAGTTCAGTTTTAAGTTGTTCTGGTGTAATAGGAACCTGACCTTATGTTCTTCAGGATTTTATGTTATAAAGTGGAGAATCCAAGCTTATCTTGGTAATACAATAATGTGTATGAAGCACGTAGCATAGTTCCGGGAACACAGCAAATTTTTGTTCTTGGTGGCCTTCTATGTGCCTAATAATGGCATTTTCTCTAATCTTTACAACTACCTAATAAGGTGGGTATGGTCATTATCCTTCCCATTTTAAATATTAGAACAATAAGACTCCAAATGTTCTAGTCACTTGTTTAAGATCACCAAGAGCCTAGGGGTAGTGCTTCCAAGATCTGAACGTTGATCAGCCTAAATCCCAAGCACCTAGCACAGCCCAGCTCTTCCCAGATACTTATTTATTTTCTGTCTGCTTGTTTCAAGGGGCTGTGGACCTGCTCATCATACTTACCATGTTTTCTTTCCCACATATCTCCCTTCTTGATACCCTTCAACCTCGCTGTACTCCCTCTAGCTCCAGTATATTCCTTGCAATCCCCTTTGTACACTTTGGCCTCTCTTTTTATTGTTTATGGCTAGTAGCCATCTCTCTTCTGATGTTAGCTACGTACCCCTTTCCTATGGCTGATGTTAAGACACAGAGTTTGCTGGTCAGAGTACTGTAAGAATCGCATAGAGGTTAAAAAGATAATTTTTGCATTCGAACCAATATAAGTAGAAATCTGAGCTCTAGTGCCTTTTGCATTTTCCTTAAAGTCTCTTACTTCAGTCTCTTTACCTGAAAAAATGAGGATAATGGAGTTATAAAAATTAAATTAGATAATGGCTCTAAGTGCTTGGCATATGACTGGTACATAGTTAAGTGCTCAATAAATTGTACTTCTGGTAAATACCATTATTCAGATTTTTTTAAAGATTTTATTTATTTATTTTCAGAGACAGGGGAAAGGAGGGAGAAAGAGAGGGAGGGAAACATCATTGTGTGGTTGCCTCTCATGTGGCCCCCACTGGGGACCTGGCCCACAACACAGGCATGTGCCCTGACTGGGAATTGAATCGGAGACCATTTGGTTCACAGCCCATGCTCAATCTACTGAGCCACACCAGCCAGGGCTTATTCAGATATTTTTAATGAAATAGCATGATAAGCTTCTTAATAATGAAACAGTATTAAATAAAATAGCTTTGTTTTTACAATGTGGATAAAATAAGGACAAGATACGTTGGATATCTAAATAAGATATATGCAACCAATTACAGATCTCTTACACTACATTGCTATAACTTTGAACTTGGCTTAGACCGCCAAACTCTTCTCACAACTGTTCTTCTAGTCAGAACAGTTCACAAGCCATTTTTCAAGGCTGTAGGGAAGAGATTGGAAAATAGGGTAACTAACTTCCTTTGACTTTTAATGGCCTTCACTTTCTTAGAATTACATCAGGCTGGTGCATGTGATGAAGAGAAGACAACTGATACCACGTCAAGTTACTTTTAAGGCTAGGTCGTAAAATATGCCTTGGTGTCTTGGAATTTTTTTTTTTTTTCTGCCATGCTGTGAGGATGCTTGACCAGTCCTGTGGAGATGCCTGCAAGGATAGAAAATGAGGCCTCTGGCCAACAGCCAGCACTAACTTTCCAGGTATTGACTAGTCCACTTGGAATGAGATTCTCCTACTACCAGACCCTCAAATTCTGCAGCCCCAAAAGGTATCTGACTATAATCTCATGAAAGATCCTTAGAACTGACCAACAGAGCTGCTCCTGAATATACTACAACCCGCACACTGCAAGATAAATAAATAATTACTGTTGCTTTAGACATTTAGTTGTGTGAGATGTTATTCCTTTTTGGATCACAATACAGCCAAGGGGCACTTATTCTAGCCATAGTTTTTACCTTGATCTTTGTATTACTTAATGATTTCTGCTGGAAGAACCTCCATTTCTTGAATGATCTTTGACCTCATAGTCAACGATGTTCAGGCATCTTAGGGTCTCTCTTTGAAAGCAGCATATTTCTCGTTAATATAATCAGGTTTCTGCTGGATCTTGCTTACTTTGGAGTCACTTTGATTCTTAGCCCTGTTCTTTGTTTTTATAGTGATTTAGGTAGATTAAACTTTCAACACCATACCCTACCCATATCCTTTCCACTACTCAGCTTTTCATGGGCCACTTTTTTTTGCATGGAACATACAAGTATGGGCAAAAGTAGGTTTATAGTTGTTCACATGAAAAAAGACACGCAGGTTATGATCATTATAATAGCTTTATTTTCTCAAAAGAATGTCACAATGCAACTGTGAACATACTTTTGCCCTCCTCTGTTTATTCCACCAGCCATCACTTTGGTCCGGGTGGCTCCTATGGGTGCATTAAAGAGATGAAGGAGGGCTATAGTACTTCAGGACTCTCATGTGTCTGATTTGTGGTTTTTCTTTCATTCTCTAGGATCCTGAGTTCTCCAGCAAGGGCTGGAAAGGCTTTGTGCTTATTTATTAGTATCACTATTTCATGTGTGTTTGTTTGGGATCATAATTCTCTTAGAATGGACTGCCTAGCAACTTTTTCCATACTCTTTGCATGATTAGGATGTTCAAGGCCGATGGTTCCTGGTAAGAACAATGAAGGTACCCTGGGAGTTCCTGAATTTCTAAATCTTACCTCATTGGTTATAAGTAATCAGTGTGGTACAAAGGAAAACACACAGAAGAGAAATGATCAGAGTCCCGTGTGACTCTTCGCATGCTGTTTATCCTCTCTCGGCTTCAATTCTTCATCAGTGGATAATACCTACCATGCAAATCTGTCATGAGGAAAGATTTACAGTTAGTTTCAGATACTTCACAGATGGCAGCAATTATTAAAGTTGCTCTTCTGGTGACTCGGAATAGTGCACATTTCCCCCTTAACTGCCCCTCCACATACAGGTATTTAACCTTCTATACTTTTTAGAGTGATCAAAGGCTTTTAGAAAATATGAAGGTGTGTGTTTCAATTAAAAGTTTAGGAATCCCTAGTAACATATGTGCAGTTGCTCTAATTTGACTCTGTATATATATAACTGAAGGTTATTTACAGATTATTAGACACCTCAAAGGGTACATAAAAGTATGTAATATATCATGTAGCTAAATGCTCTAAATTTGTTAGAATCAGTTCAATTTCTGATTAAGAGAATATGTTATGGAGTTTGACTTCCCAGTTAAATCTTAGCTTGGCCACTTACACACTTAAGACAAATTGCTTAATCTCTTTGAACCTCAACTGTGTGTATGTAATGAAGATAATAGCAGTACCTGATTCACGGGGCTTTAAAGGGATTAAATATGGTAATACATATTCAATACTCAGTACATTTCTTGGCAAAAAAGAAACTCAATAAATCGTATCCATTAAGTCCCAAGAGGTACATTGCTGAGAGGGCAGTGAGAAATTACGTCACCTTACCAATTATCTGGCTCACTTTTTCATAAGTAAAAAGCCTAAGTTTTCCTTTTTCCCTTCTCATTAGATAATACCTCCCAAATACATTCCTGTACAGCCTAGGGGTTTGAAACATATTTAAGGTACAATTTAAGAAATGATATTGAGTCTATTTATAGCCCATATTGCAGTGTACCTCAAACTAAAGAAACCTACCACTCCATCAGACTATCCTCTTGAAAGAAGCTAAAGCCAGATAGTTAATTAGATATAATTCAAGTTTCCTCAATGTTTTCTCCCTCTCAGAAATTTATTCTTGTCAAAAATCTTAAAATGATTTATGTCTTCACCTTCGATGACATCGTTCTCTGGAAGTTTGTTCCAGATGGTCTCTGGAGCTGATTTATTATAATTTATAGATTGGCAAATCTATTTCAAAGCATTTCATGCATAGCTCCTGTGTTAAATAAGTGAGAACTGGGTCGCATCTGTAGATACTTTCTTAAGGGTCCCCACCATCGCTGAGCCGGGTTCCATCAGCGAAACCCTGCCGTGACCCATCAGTGCAGCACAAAGCTTCCAAGGGCAAGTTATGTGTCCTGTGTGGGGTGTTATTTGTGACACTCACCAGTCCTCTCTCATGCCTAAGTGGAACTGAACTGGTCTCAGATCCATGGCAGATTAACCATTCTCCATGGTTATAATGAGTGAACACGTGATTATATAAGTAGCATTGCTTGTCATCAATTTCATAAGCAGTACTTTGTTAAACCAATGGAAAAGTTGAGATAATAGGGAAAAAATGTTTTCATGCATTTTATTTCATAATTTATGACTAGACTTTATATCTGGGATCAGCAAAAGGAAAGAGAAAGAGATAGGAGGAAAGGCAATGCTTTAATCAAATAAGTTTCTTTGATGTTACTATTTGTACACTTTTATTATCTTAGAAAACTTAAAACAACACTAAACAAAAATATTCTCACCCCACTGCTCACAAAACCCACATAACCCATTGACATTTTTAAAAATAAAAATAATACATATATATGAAACTTTATTTTCTGAATATATTGCAATGTATACTCTTATGTATATGTATATAGGTATATATACATAATTTTAGATTTATATGTAACTATTCTAGAAGCATACATTATTGTGTTCTTAAGTGCAAGTATTATATTTTATTTTGCACACCTGGGGTCAAAGCTCAAACACCTATAGACTGGTAGGTAATACAGTGAGTGGCTTGGGACAGGTATAAGATAAAACAAATTTGTAGGGAGACATAAATTAGAGGTTACTGATCTGTACCAACTGATAAAACTTAAACTGCTAAAGTTAGCCCAAGGTTCAAATATTTAGTCACTCATCCAAAGATCTTATAATGTGCCAAAAAAAATTTTATTATTGAATTTTTACAAGGAAGAATAGTATAGGAACCACTTTGCCTGAGTACAATGAATTATAAAACCAACAGCAATAATTGCTAATATAAGAAATAGTTTACTCTGTTTCAGTGACTATGCTAATAGTTTCTCACATAATCTTTACAGCTATCATGTGGATTAGATATTATAGTTTTTCTTTTTTTTTTTTTACAAATGAGGAAACTCAGAGATTAACAACTTGCCCAAAATCTGTTTAGCAGGACTGGGGTTTGAAGCCAGGTTGATCCAACTACAAAATCTAAGCTCTTAAAAAAAGTTCTATGGTAGCTGAACTCTGAAGACCTAGTCGATCTCTTTCTCCCTTTCTTACTCTGAGCCTGCACAGGCGATATGTACTTTTTAGACAAAGTACTGAAACAGACACTTTGTGATCTTCATAAGTCTCAGAACTTGAGAGGAATGATGGTCTCTTTTGTAATTTTAAAGATATTTGTGGATTATGTAATATGAATGACTTTGACTAAATGTAAAAATACCTTTTTTCTTCAAAACTGACTCCACATCTTTAAGATAATTTGGTTTTATAAAGAACATTAGTAGTTTAGACTACAAAGTAACAGCACTTTGATCAGATTTTCTTCCTACTCTCTATTTTTCTAAGAAATCTGCTCTTCAGCCTGTTGGTTGCCCTTTTGCTGATGTAGGATGAAAAATTACTTTCGTGGAAACCTACGACTCATTTCCTTGTGCATCTAAGCTACTTTAAATGGGAGTCGATGTTCAGCTTGATGGCGTTCTGCACTATAAAATTGCCATCACCAAAGATTCAATGATATCCTCGCATTTACTAACGCGGCCCTCAATCAACAATAAAATCCACCCAATAAAAACACCTCATAACCTGAGAAGTGTAACTCTTCTCTTAGAAATTTAATAAGGGATGAGTAACAATAAGGACAAACTGTGGAGACGGTTAGGCAGGGAAAGTCATGGACGTGGAACCCAAGCTTCATCGTGGAGAAGCATTACTGAGTAAGATGGAATGTTCGTGGCCTTGGCCAGAAACATTGTGCAGGAAAAATAATCATTGTTATGAGAAAAGTATAGCCTTGGGAGAGAATTTTCCAAGGGCTTATGCCAAGGTCTATAATGTTACTCTTATTTTCTATATAAATATATGTTCTGTAAAATGGACCTAGTGTGATTTGATACAAAGACCTGATTCATTAGCAACATCCAATACATAACAGCTGTGACACAAACCCGCACAGAGCATCTAATCATGAGGCACATTTTACTTGCAACATTGGCTCTAACCAGAAGTGTCAAATTATTAGTTTGGAGATTTTATAGACTGGCTTTATTAGATTAAATATAGCCAAGGGATATCAGTTGGTATTAGAACACTCTTATGGAATTTTCCACTGAAGCCTAACTGAAGATAATCCCGGAAACCGCATATTATAGTTCAGGTGTATGGGGGTGTATGTATAAAACTTTCACAGAGAAAATGTGAAAGCTAAGGGTGTGTTTATTCATTCACTCAAGAAATACGTATTGAGTGACAACTGTGTGCCAGACCTTGTTCTAGGCCCTGGAAAGATGAATGGGGAACAAGAGAGACAAGGCATCTGTAACTATAGAGATAATATTCTACTGGAAAGTGTTAGAAAAGATACAACTAAAGCAATAAATGAATAATTTTTGACAGTAGCAAGACATGAAAAAATAAAGCAGAGTGATGCACTAGAAAGTAACTGGTCAGTGTATGGGTAACTAAATTTTGGAACAGCTGAGAGAAGAGCTGATATCTAACAATAAGAGCCAATTATGCAAAAAAAACAGGATGCATCAATTTTGCTTACTTCTTTTTTTAAAATATGTATTTGTCATGCTCATTAATTTTTTTATTAATTGAGTTTATTGGGATGGCATTGGTTAATAAAGCTATACAGGTTTCAAGTGTATAATTCAATAAAACATCATCTGCACGCTACATCATGTGCCCATTGCCCCAAAGTCCCTTTCTGTCCCCATCCCTCCACTTTGCCTACCTCCACCTAGCCCACCCCCCTTTCCCTCTGGCTATCACCACACTGTTGTCTGTGTCTATGTGTTATGTATATGTGGTTTGGGGCTAATCCCTTCACCTTCTTTCATTCAGTTCCCCCACCTACCTCCCTTCTGACATCTGTCAGTCTGTTCCATATATCCATGCTTCTGTTTCTCTTTTGTTCATCATTTTATTTCCACTGCTGGTTTTGTGTTAACCTTTTACCATTATTTTTCACGTAACCATGTATAATCCTCTAGGTCTGAATCTCAAAATCTCACCATGCTTGGATATAGCCATCCTTTCTAATTCTCCTTCTTAATACATTGGCGCACCCTGTAGCAAAGCTCCATACCTAATGAGCCACCTCAGAGAATCGAGGGCCTCTACAATCCTCTGGTCTTAGTGTGTGCGTACTTGATTCTGTGAGTTTCCCAATGTTTAAGTTATATCCTTTCGGGAGTATGATATTTTTACCTGAGCACTACACTAAACTTATAGTGAACAAAAAATTCTAGAAAATATGGCACAGATTCTCTAAAAGGTTGAGAAATGTCAGATTGATTTGTACAGCTAGAAGAGCACTTTAATTTTTCAAATCAGGGAACTTTAATGCCATTTTACCCAAGGGGAACCTTTGTTTTACTTCTTTAGTTTGCATTGCTTGTATATGCTGCAAGTAATTTTTAATCAAAGGCAAAATCAAAGTTTAATGGGAAAATTAGGACATGAATATACTTACTAATGGATTCAGTTCAGGATTTCACAGCTACCCTATATATTTCAGAACTATGGAGTAGGGGTGTTAGCCAAACAGTCTAATATTGTGTCTTCTTATGTAAGAAAAGAGATTCATGGCTCAGATTTGCATTTTTAAATATTACCCTGTTTTTTTGTTTTTATGGTCAAGTAACATTCCAGTGTGTAAATGTACCCAGCTTTTTTGTTCACTCATCCATTGATGGACACTTGGGTTGCTTCCAAATCCTGGCTATTGTAAATCATGCTGTGATGCCCTTTGCAACAGCAGCATGGATGGTCCTGGAGAGCATTATGCTAAATGAAATAAGCCAGTCAGAGAAAGACAAGTACCATATGATTTCACCATATGTGGCATCTAATGAACAAAACAAAACAACAAACAAACAAAATAGAAACAGGCTCATAGGTAGAGAACAGACTGACAGCTATCAGAGGGGATGGGGGTTGGGTGAGCATGTGAAGGGTTAAGCAAAAAAAAAAATCATCACACAGACAATGTGGTGATTACCAGAGGGAAAGATGGGGAGGGGATAGAAGAGGGTATAGGAAGAATAAATGATGATAGAAGGAGACTTGACTTGGGGAGGTGAATATAGGATAGAATATATAGATGATGTATTATAGAATTTACACCTGAAACCTATATACTTTTATTAACCAATGTCACCTCAATAAATTCAATAAAAATATTGCCCTGATTTATCCAAACTTGCCAGTTATTAACATAGTTGAAATTCCTGCTCAAATAGTTAGTAGAGAAATCATTAAATCATGAAAAATTAAAAGATATTCCCAAATGCCCAGAACTCATCATGAAAAGTGTAATGAATAAAATATATTTTCATTAATCATTCATATACTTTTCTGTAATGATAGAAGTAGCATACTTAGAAATTGAAACATATTTCCTATTTTTGGTTTCTGTAATTGTGTCACTGGCATTTCCTGCAGGCATTTACTTTAGCTTTCATTTTGGTAAAGTTCCTATGGTATTATTTTTGCCAGGTATTTGAATGTAAACTTAATGACATTAAGTTTTAATTTGACATTTTAATTTCCCTTACAGTAAATAAAGAAAACAATGTATGTGCAAATGTCATTTTTAACCTTCAAAACATTTTTGGTTTTGTAGCAGGGGTCTCTAAGACAGGAGTGGATAGACCATGTCCTGTTTTCTAGATGGACTCACTCAGCATCATTTCTAGACTTCTTTTGTAGTCCTTTCCTATACACAGAATCTGGAAAGGTGAAAATGAAGCTAGGGTTCCACACATGATATTGGTTCTGTCAAACAGGTGAATTCTGAGGGACGAATGAAGGCTAGGGGCGTACCTTTTATAGGTGCACATCAGCAGATAGAGCGTGGATCTAAAGCCAGCCTTCTTTGCAGGCTCCCCCGACCGCCCTGTCTCTGGGAGTCCTTCCTGTCGGACCAAGGCTGGAGCTTGCTTCTGTGGCCTTTCGAGTTGTTTTATAAATACCTAACAGGCTGTTCCAACTGTCTTTCTGCTCAGAGACCAGATAAGAGTAAGTTTTTGATTAGAACTAAGATAGAAGATGGAAGCACTATTTAGATCTCACATCTAAGATGATTTTCCAACTGAAATTTATCAGAATGCTACATTAAGGGATATGAGGCTCTTGAGTGGTTAATAAAAAAAGCAATATTTATTCTGCTATTGTTTGAATGTGGAGCTTTCTGTGGGACTTCTTGGGTCATGGACAGGCCACAGTCAATTATGTTTCAATTCTTGGTAATATTATAGCATCAGAAGCATCATCTCCAGTGCTAGGCTGAGGAGTGGTAGGATCCTTTTTTTCCCATTAATCTTCTGTTAATCCAGTAACTTTATAGACATCTGGCAACCCAAGTCTTAGAATTATAAAATGGAAAGAAATGGTCTAGCTGTGTCCAAGTTAAATATTCATACTTAAGACAATATTTGCATGAATCCTTGACCTACTTAGGTAAAGATAGCTTTAGAACTGACAAGTAGTCTACCTAAACCACAAGGGAGTTAGTAAAAGCAAGCACAGAAATAACTAGGACTCCATTACTTTTTTCAAAAAGTAATGTTTTATTGAGTTCTTATTATTTTTAATGATATTCTCCCTTTAAAAGTGATGCTGAGTTTCTATTTTAAGTGTGTATGTATGCATATAAAGCTAAAAACAACACCCCCCCCCATTTAACTATGATACACACCCGATCAGCCAAGTACATTTTATCAACTGTAAACCAGTGCTAAAATGCTATGGTCCTTTAAAACATGAGTAATTTTGGTCTAAGAACTAAAGTCATATATAGCATTCATTAGCTATTTCTAAATACTTTATAGATACATAGGTAGGTACGTAGGTAGGTAGACAGACAAACAGACAGACAGAGACTGAGGGAAGCTAAACCTCAAGCCTAATCTTGGTGAGTTAGATTCTTTCCATCTCCCTGCAGAAATTGATAACAAATGCAGGAAACCCAGGATTGTGCGGGCGGTTTTAGTAAGAAGGCGAGACTAATGAAAATCAGGTTTAAACTTTCCTAGACTGTAGACTTCTTCCCTCGCTGTGCTCCTGACTCCATAGTTTACAATCGTTTGCACTCTGACTGGCTGAGAATCTTGATCTGTTTCATTGGTTGACTGATTTGAGTCCCAACTCAGCTATAAACACCTTAAAGGCAGGGATCAGCTTTACCACTTACCAAACACAGAGCTTGCCCACAGTAAAATTTCAACAAAAGTTTGTGAAATAAATGAATTATTTGTCAGTTTGATTTCCATCTAGTTTGATAATATCAGGAGTTCCAGCCAAGTGCTTCTCACATAAATGTGAATGTGATTGCCTGAGGATTTTGTTAAAATTCAGATTCTGGTTAAAGAGATAGAGGGCGGGGCCCAATATTTGGCACTTCTAATAGGCCCCCAGGCGATTCACAGGCTGCAGTGCCTCGAATCATACTTTCAAAAACAAGGTTGTGTCTCACCCTGAAGGGCCTTACTGCTGGGAGGGAAGGCTAAGACCATGGTTAAGGTCATTGTGGTTAAGACCATCAACTGGAGTCAGAGACAGAAGCTCAAATTCTACTCCTGTACCTACAAAATGAGTAAATGCAGGACAATTATTAATATCTCTGTACCTTAATTTCTTCATATGTAAAAATGTGATAACAGTGTCAATCTTTATACGGGTATCATAACATGTATATTAAATAATACTTGAAAATATTTAGGAAAGTACTTGTCATATGGCAAGCATTGAATAAATGCTACCTATGCATTCTTATGATTTTTCCCCATCTGTGCCTGAGATTATATGTTCAAAAAACTTCTTTGTAGGCTAAGTGAAGTTAAACCTGAGGCCTAATCTTGCCAAATTTGATTTCCTCAACCCCCTGCAGGAACTGACAGCAAATACAAGAGGCCCAGGGCCATGAGGCAGGCCTGAGTGAGAAGGCGAGGCTGACAGGAAAGAGACTTAGAGGCACCAGGGAGGGATGCAGAAAAATGACTGAAAGAGGCAGAATTTTTATAGTAAAATAAAGAAGAGAAAAGCTAAAAAAAAGAACAGATAGAGTCAATCTGTTTAATGAGGAAAATGGAAGATGAGCACAAAATATAAATATATCATTCAAAATGCTTCTGTTTGCTGTGTCTTAGGTCAGGGTGCCCACAAGAAAGATCTTGAGACAAGTATTCATGGCAAGTGTTTTAATAAGGACGTGTTGTAGGGAAAACCAGTAAGACCAGTGTGGGAAGCTGAGAAAAGGGAGACAGCCAGAGGTGGGCTGGCTCTCAAGCAGTCTCACAGAAGGAAACTTCAGCCTGACCTCCAGAATTCCTGCAGTGTAAATCCACCTTCAGGATGTCCTGATTTGAGGAGAGAGAGTTGGAGTCTTATTCACTGGTTTCAGGCTACCCGGTAGAAATGGGAGAGACATAAATTTTAATCCCTATACATTTTTAATTCCCCACAGTGCTGGTAAAGCAGGCCCCAGGGTCTGAAAGCAATCTACCAATAAAGAGCCATACGTCTTTGGATGTATTCCCAGAAGTGGGATTGCTGGGTCAAAAGGCAGATCCATTTTTAATTTTTTGAGGTATCTCCATACTGCTTTCCACAGTGGCTGCACCAGTCTGCGTTCCCACCATCAGTGAGTGCAAAAGGGTTCCCTTTTCTCCACATCCTCCCCAGCACTTGTTTGTAAATGTGTTGATGACGGCCATTCTGACAGGCGTGAAATTATATCTCATTGTGGTTTTAATTTGCATTTCTCTGACAATTAGTGCAGTTGAGCATCTTTTCATATGTCTGTTGGCCATTTGCATGTCCTCTTTGGAAAAGTGTCTACTCAGGTCTTTTGCCCACTTTTTTAATTGTGTTGTTTGATTTTTTGTTGTTGAGTTTTGTAAATACTTTATAAATTTTGTATATTAACCCCTTATCAGATGTATTAGCAAATATATTCTCCCATTGTGTTGGTTGTCTTTTTATTTTGTTGATGATTTCTTTTGCTGTGCAAAGCTTTTCAGTTTGATGTAATCCCATTTGTTTATTTTTTCTTTTGTTTCCCTTGCCTGGGGAGATATACCTGATAAAAAAACTGCTATGAGCAGTGTTCAAGATTTTGCTGCCTATGTTTTCTTCTACAATTTTTATGGTTTCAGGTCTAACATTTAAGTCTTTGACCCATTTTGAATTTCTTCTTGTGTGTGATATAAGAAGGTGGTCTAGTTTCATATTTTTTGCACATATCTGTCCAATTGTCCCAAAACTATTTACTGAATAAACTATGTTTAGTCCATTATACGGGCTTGCTTCCTTTGTCAAATATTCATTGACTATAAAGGTATAGGTTTATTTTTTGGCTCACTGTTCTGTTCTATTGGTCTAAGTGTCTGTTTTTACGTTTTGATTCCTATGGCCTTATAGTACAGTTTGATATCAGGTAGGATGACTCCTCCAACTTCCTTCCTCTTTCTCAGGATCGCTGTCACTATGCAGGGCCTTTTGTGGTTCCATATACCTTTTTGAAATATTCGTTCTAGTTCTGTGAAATATTTCATTGGACTCTTGGTATGAATTGCAATGAATCTTAGATTACTTTAGGTCGTATGGACATTTTAATGATGTTGATTCTTCCTGTCCATGAACATAGTATGTGCTTTCACTTATTTGTGTCCTCAATTTCTCTCTTCAGTGTCTTGTAATTTTCCTAGGACAGGTCTCTCACATCCTTGGTTAAGTTTCTTCCTATATATTTTATTCTTTTTGAATTGATCGTGTATGGGATTGTTTTCTTAATTTTCCTTTCTGTTAGTTCATTATTGGCATATGAAAATGCAACTGATTTTTGGATAGTAATTTTGTATCCTGCTATTTTGCTGAATTCATTTATCAGTTCTAGTAGTTTCTTGCTAGTATCTTGTAATTCAAAAGAAAGCATCCCTATATTCATTGCAACATTATTTACAATCATCAACATATGGAAGCAGCCCAAGTGTCCATCAGTAGATTAGTGGATAAAACAACTATGGGACATTTACACAATGGAATTTCACTCAGCTGTAAAAAAGAAGAAAATTATGCCCTTTGCGACAGTATGAGTGGACCTGGAGAGCATTTTGCTAAATGAAATGTGCCAGTCACAGAAAGACAAATGCCATGTGATTTCACTCATATATGGAATCTAATGAACAAACTGAACTAATAAGCAAAACAGAGACAGATTCATAGATGGAGAGCAAATGACAGCTAGTTGGGGGCGGTTAGGCAGTATAAGAATTGAGTAAAAAGAAAAAAGAATTAATGAACATGGTCAACAGTTTGGTGACTGCTGGAAGGAGGGGGTATAAGGAGACTAAATTGTAATGGAACAAATGCAATAAAGATTTTTTAAAAAGAAAAGAAAGAAACTACCACTTGCAGAATTTTAGTGCATCAAAGAAGATGATCCACAGTTATCTGAAAAGACTCATAAAATAATTATTCCTTTTCCAACTACGGAAAAGAAAGAGCCATAGGTCTTGGAGGTTTTAAACCAAACCATACAGAAGGGAGGGAGGGGACACAAAAATGACAGATGCCAGACTACTAAATATTAAATCCCACAGGAAACTATTGTTTATGCCCTCTCAGGGCAATTGCTAACAATGAAAGTAATTATTTATTTCCAAGATTTTTTCAACACCTCTGACTTCTTATTATGTGACATTAAACAGAAATGGCAATGTTTTTGAAATTCATGGTGACTTTGCAACATGAGTTTTGTTTTGTTTTACTTTCTGTTGTATCTTTTAAAAACTTATTCTTCAGTAACAGAACCAGTGAAAGTAAGCTGAGGGAAGTGTGAATAAACACTGATATATATATATATATATAGAAATTGGGATGAAAAATCTATACAGTGGGTGGGCGAAAGTAGGTTTACAGTTTTGCATATGGGAAATAATACAATAATTAATAAATAATAGTATAAGAATAAACCATATGTTTCATGTACTCAGAACTATAAATATACTTTTGCCAATCTCTTTGTGTATCACATATGGAAATTAGGATGAAAATTAGTTACATCCAGGTTGCTTAAATACTGGTGTTTTTGTCCAGAAAAAAGAATGTCTGAAAACATGACATGCTACAATGAAACAAAGTATTGCACCAAAAATATGGTTAGCCTATTTGACTCGAACAATTGCTTGCCTCTTTTTTTTTGCATTTCTACTTTCTGAAATGAGTAAACTATCATGAAAAATATAGAGCTGAATCAGTGATACAAAAAATGATGTCCAAAATAGCTACACGAATTTAAATTTCATAACTTGACTGGCAGAAACTTAGAGGTTGAGCACAGAAAAAAGTGTCCTAGGGTAAAAATAAGCTGAAGTGTTCTGTTAAACCAAGCTCTCAGATCTAGTCCCACATTTCACATTGCACACAAACTGAATCTCAGGTGAAAAACTAAAAATACTTGGATATGTTTTCTGTACTTAAAAATACTGAAACTGGAAGAAATGGGGGAACTGCTTTTTGCCAAGGATGAGAAATACAGAATATTTTCCCCTGAAATTTTAAAAGTTCAGTTAGATAAGGCAAGGTTTAGATTGACCCTCAAATAGCTGAATCTTAAATAGACAAAGACGAGTATGTATGTAATGTCTCTACATGTATATAATGTATATTTGGTGTATATATACATATAAAATCATACTCTCAAATAAAATATTTTATATATGGAAAGATGAAAGTATTGATTATAAGAAGGACTGGCAGAAATAACTGCCACTTATTTAGGGTCCTCTCAAATATGTTAGGAACAAAAAAGTATTTCAAAAGAGGAACAAAAGCTATAAAATACTGAGCAAAAGGTGTAAATAGAAATGTCCAAGATCTAGGAAGGATAAATTAAATAACATAACATAAATGACAAAAAAACCCACAAGGGGCATAAAAGTCCATGAATGAAGAAAGAGAGGTACAGTTTTCTCAGATGAAAAGACTCAAAAATTACAGAGATATCAGTCCCAAATTAACTTAATTGAATATAAATTCAAGATAATCCAGTGAGAACACTATTATATTTGTGGATGAAATTTGGTGTGGTAAATAATTCTAAAGTTCTTTTGAAGTAGAAAATGTGATAGAATAACTAAGAAATTATTAGTAAAATAATACAAAAAACATAATTTTACCAGGAATCAAATCACATTACAAGACAAGGAAATTAACAGAGTGTTATTTGTGAAAAAAATGGATCATTCAAGCAGAATAGAAAGTTTAGAAGCATTGCATGAAAATTTTAGTATATGAAAATTAACATTGCAAATCAGTGTGAAAAACATACACTACTTAATAATGGTGTTATGATAATGTGATCTCCATTTGTATTCACTAAAGATAAAAATAAATTTCTGATGGACTAAAGATCAACCCTATGTGAATTAAATATAAACAAAAATATACATAAGAACATGAAAACAAAAGCTACAAAATTTTAAAGTAAAATAGAGGAAAAGAGTTTTGATACTATTAAGGTAGGGGAAGGTTTCCTAAATGAGCAAATTAGAAACTGTAAAGAAAAAGTAGAATTTACTTTTAAACACTGAAAACATTATTATAATTAAATGTGCTACAAGAACAATGAAAATATAAGGATTGATTTAGAGAGAAATATTTGGAATATTTTAATACATGAACTACCATAACATCTCAAACACATAAGGAGACTAAAAACCTGTAAGATAAAAATAAGGGTAAAGGTTAAACATTTCACTAAAGAAATATCTATAGCCCATTGCCATGTAAAAATTCCCGATGTCACTGAAAATCAGGAAAATATGTTTTAAAATGAAAAGTTAGCAAGATAAGAATATATTCAAACATAATTTGGTAGGCAAATTGTACACATTTCATTTAATATTGAATAGGCAATGTATTCACATGAGTCAAAAAGTGCAAGTACAAAGTGCTGTGTAACAGTCCCACCCAGTTCCCTGCCAGTGGCTTACCTCTCACAGGCAACTCATTTGATTGATCTCCTATGTGGTTTTATTTTACGCATTTCAATATGTTTTCTTTTGGAATGATTACATGTATAATGCTCTATCCATATTACCAAATAATATACAGCTATTAGAAGGAGTGAGTTAGGTCCATATTAACAAAGATGGAAAAATCTCCAAGATACATATAATTAGGTGAACAAGTAAAGGACTGGAAAATATGCATCATGTGATTTATGTTTTAAAAAATAGCTTTTTGGTCTGAAAGAATACACACCAAATTGTTAAAAATGATTATCTGAAAAATGGAGAGGCAAGTGTCGGTGATAGGAGCAATGTGAAGGGTGTTTCACTGTCTTTGCTATATGTTTGGATTTATATTATTTTTGATATTTTTAAAAAATGTTAAGAACACCATCTGAGCTGTGAGAGGCAGGAACATAGGTGAACTCATTACGAAAGCCAACCGCTAGAACCCTGTGCGTGGACACTCTCTAAGAGGCATAGGTGGAGACGGCAGGTTGCAACAGATAAAAAGGTGTGTCAGTAGGGTGTGACAACCAAGGACAGCACAGGCAGAAGCGTAGAGTACCTTCGCTGATGCATATGGTGTTCCCATTATAAATGTGCCTTTTCAGCTAGAAGTAATAAATCTCATTTTAAACTAAAAAATGAAGAAAGCATAGCCACAGCCTTTGCAATTTTTAAGTGATAAAATGTGATAACTTTGGCAAGATATATAAAATGCATTTTATACAAAAAGGAAAATGTGGAACTAATATAAATAAATCATGTTTTATAAGTTATTTGCAACTGACTGCTTTATATGGATCTACCATATGAGCCTATAATTACACCATATAAACATGAAAAATAACTAAACCAGCAGGAGGGATTTCTTTCCCTCAATAAAAGAACCATATGTCAGGTAAAAGGAAAATGATCACATTCACCAATGTCTTTTCTGAACCTCTGTTCCTGCTTAGTAACATCAGTTCATAGCTGAGCAGTACCATCCGTTTTACAGAATGACTTAGAGTAATCTTTACTTAGGATGTGAATCCGTAGGGCAGCCACGTAGAGAGACATTCTGTTAGTGATTCAACGAGATAACAATCTACACTCAGAAATATTCTCAGTGAAAATTTCGTTGAAGCCCAAGATAAATACCTGGTGTACGTTCCCTTACTTCCTCCTCTCAGTGGAGTTGTCAGGGGTTAATCAGCAAATACTGGGCCCCCAGAGAGTCTCAGAGTCTTCACCTTAGCCCTTAGGGCAGCAGCCATTATCCATCAAATGGAATTATCACCAGTCTAGCTGAAAGTAGAATAATTCACTTTTCCATTTGAGTCTTTCTCTCCATTGAGATACTTGTTATAGGTAAAGATATTTCCTGCTGTCTAATACTTTTGATAATTCTGATAGTTTGTGAGAATAAGAGAATCAGATCCAACAGAGAAATGCTGTCATTATAATTCTCACAGGATTTTTTGTCCTTACACCTACTGTACTATAACGTAAGTGACATAGTACGAACTGAATGACTCCCCAGGAATTTTTTATTACTCTACATTGAAAAAAAAAGCTATTAATTTTAAGTTAATTTTTTCTTTTAAAAATAGTTTTGATTATATGTTCAAAGCCAGAAAGACGTCTTTTTCTCATTATATTGAAACTAGTCATTAGTAAATAGTTACCATCTAAGATCATCTGCTTTCCAAGGCCCTTGACAGCACCACATCATTTGCAAATACCTCGGTATGAAGAGCAAAGTTGCGTAGGAGGTTTCGGCTTTTTATCATTTCACAGCCAACCCTTAAGTTCCTTGTTTCCTTTTTTTTTCCATTTGCTCTTACCACATTATTTGTGCTGACTTTTCCTTTATTTTCACTAGCTCTAGATGGAATAAAAAATTGATAACTATCTGAATGCATTCAATTTATTATTTATTTATGCAATAACAAATATGATAGGTAAGTAGAGTTTTAGGAAAAGGAATAAGTTTAACAAGTAAAACCTTGCTTGATATAAAACTAAACACTTAGCTCATGCTCTATAAATGAGGGTCTTGATTACATTTACACTGTCAAAACTAATTACTTATTATATTACATAAGCCTTCTTAGTTTTAAGCTTTCATAGTTGTGAGCAGATAAAATTGCTCTTTACAATTTTTGGTAACAAGCAACTCTAAATTTCATAATTTTATATTCCATTGTTGGAATTTAGGGTAATTTAAGAGTTAACATAGCTTTTGTAAGTGAACAAGTCTCAAACTATACAATGAAAGTGTTTATCTTAAGCATTTACTCTTTCTTACTATGACCAGAGCCTTACCTAGTAGGAGTAATAGTAAGGTGCTGACTGACTTAATAAAGAACTAAATGCTTGAATGACAGAATGAATAAGGAAGACTTGCTTCTTTAAATACATAGATGCTATATATTGAGGTAGACATTTACTATCATGTAATTTAAAGGATCATTAAGTATAGTATATTATGAACTGGTTTGTAAATGTATTGTGTGCATTTACTATATATGTTTATAATGAAGTCATACCTTTCATTACTCCTAGTGAAGTTAATTATAAATAATTCTAGGAAGTGCTCACTGTATTTCCTTGATTTAGATTCAGATTTGCCATGTTCAGTGTGGTAGTAAATCTTTCAAAAAATGGCTTCAGTGTAGTTCAGGAAATAGAGTAGTTGTAGAACCCGTCTCTCACTTATAACACTTCACATGCTCTTCTTCAGCCACCTCTTTATTCTCAGGACATGCAGATGTTGCCTGAAATTTGGGTAAACAGCACTCACACTCAACATTGAATTATAGTGAGGAATGATTTGCATGGCTTCACCAAAGAGCTGTTTCAGCAGTTAACATATGATGAGAACTGGTAAATGGCATATATCACTGGAAATTTGGTACCAAAAAGTTTTCTCAAAGTGTATACACTGTATTACTCATATAGACTCAGTAGAAAAATTGGGTTGGACAAAAAGTTCGTTTGTTTTCTTTCTGTACGATGGCTCTAGTAGTGCTTAGTTGTCTTTAACTTCATTTGAAACAATTTTATTAGATTGTATTGTGACAGCTGTCATACCGGCATGTGTTTAAAAAAAGCTTAATCAAAATTGGTGAATTTTTGTCTAGCTATTTTAACATTGAAGATAGAAGAAAATAAGCAACATTTTTGGTATATCATGCTTTATTATTTCAAAAAAGGTAAAAACACAAGTGAAATGCAATAACAGATTTGTGCAGTGAGTGGAGAAGGGGCCATGACTGACCGAACATGTCAAAAGTGGTCTGTAAAGCTTCCTGCTGTGCTAGAGATCCTCACTGGATGAAGCTCCGTGGGCGGGCAGACCAGTTGAAGTTGATAGCAATCAAATTGAGACTTTGAGAACACGCAATGTTATACCACATGGGACATAGCCGATATACTCAAAATATCCAAATCAATATAGTTATTGGTGAAAATGAAAAATGTGTCATTTATTTTAGGGAAAAAACGGAACAGACTTTTTGGCCAACCCGATATATCATCTCTCACATAGTTGTTCTTTCATAAGGCAGGTGGGAAACACTGACTAGAAGAATGACTCAAAAGCAAAATATGTGTAGAAAAGAAAAATAAGTTCTGGTAATTATACCTTTAAAAATTAGAACTACAGTCCAAATATTATGTTGGATATACTTTAATGTCACTCTAGTTTCATTTTAAATGTTATTTATATTGCTAAAATGGTTTGGTAATCTTCATAGTGATCGGTACATTAGGAGTATAGTTAACCTGATGCAGTGGAAATTCACTGCAATTAATTTAAATGAAATGGTTACAAGAGGTAAAACTTAAAAGATAATATATCAGTTTATAAAATTGTGTTTCAGACATAATTTAGGATATTTACCATATTATAATAAAATTATAGCATCTTAATTTTAATTAACAAATGTTTATACTCACTAAGGAACTAGAATCAGTCATTACTTCTGCAAATGGCCTAGGGAAATATGATGGACTCAATCATTATTGAGTTAATACATTTATTAGTTATATATGTTAAAATTATCTTTGTCATTATAAAACATCTCATCACCACAAAAGTTATATTGCTCAGCTCTGGTCTAGAGAATTGAGATAATATCACCTGCAAGAACTAGAAGGTATTTTTTCTGAAGCCATATTCTTGTATATAAATAATTCAAGATTTTCCTTTTAATCTCCTCAATATTTCACTGACAGCGGCAGCCAGTAAGTAATGTCCCCTGCCCCCTTCTGACAGAGGTGGCGCGGCTGTGATTATTTTTCTGTTTCTTCAGGGCATGCCATGCTTTCTGTTCGCCTTGGCACAGTGCCACTTATTCCCGAGATTTCATCACTCTCTTACACTCAAATATTTCACTGTGATTGAAAATCCAGTTTTTCAACTTGGTTGATGTAAAGTAATTACTTTTCATCATTACATGCTGACTAAGAACAGGAACCTGGATTACATAAGGCTTACTGATCCTGGATGGCCCTACCACGAGACCAAATGCACATATTAGTATATTCAGTGCTCGTTCCCCTGTAATGAATGTGAAGTTTTCCTCCCAAGGCCTTCTGGTTTTGTGAGTTCTCACTTTCCAAATGATCCCTAATTATGGCTATTTTACACTTTTTAAAGTCTTCTTAAAGTCTTCCTTCCTTCCTTCCTTCCTTCCTTCCTTCCTTCCTTCCTTCCTTCCTTCCTTCCTTCCTTCCTTCCTCATATAGACTGAATCACTGTGTGATAATTTTGTTTATAGAGATCAAGGTCATCTGCCTGTGCTTTCACATACAAGTTCTCCGATACCTTTTGCTTCCACACATTCTTGTCTATAACTGTTCTCTCCCCTCCCTGATGAAAGAGAGCCTACCTTCTGCTCCAGAGTAACTTTTCCAACCTGTGTCTTTAAATTCTATTCTCTTTTTCTTTCTCTAATGTCTTATATCTCCAAGTCCATCTTCATTCCTCTTTATACCAAATGGAACTATACAGTCACAAGCAACAGAGATTGTTACTGGCCAAATAAATTTCTTTGGAAATATCTAAATTTCTCATATTACAAGAATAGTTGAGGGAAACAACAACAACAAAACAGATAAAAACAAAAACAAAACAAATTTATAAAAAGCAAGAAAGGGCCCCAAATCAGGGAAACTCTAAGGATCTAAGCAATGAATTCAAGTCTTTCAGGACACCATGATTAAGGTAAACTGACTCCAATCACTTTTTTCATCTTTTTGGCCTAGGGAAGAGCAGAGCACCTTACAAGAGCCCCACTGAGCTAGCTGTATGCAAAGGAAAGGTGTAGGTTTCCTAAAGCAACAGCAGGGTGCTGTGACTTGAAGAAATACTACATACTGGAAGCATAAAGTACAGATCTCCTTTATACCCCTCCATTTAGAGTGATATTGTGGTATTTAATACCACTTTAAATACATACAAACACACACCCTAAAGTATTATTGATCTTTGCCTCTTACAACTATCATTCCATACTAATGTATATCATTCATTGAGTATTTATCATATGAAAACACTATTCTAAATATTTTACACATACTATATCATCCTGACAAGCACAGTCTCAGTTGGAACTGTTATGATCCTCATTTTTTTCAGATAAAGAAACCAAGTCTGTTTCTCTGTAGGGTCCCAACTTGCAACTTCCTGATTCCAAATGCCAGCTTCTTAGCAAACACACTGTAATACAGTTAAACCTTGGTTCTGAACATCTTGGGTCTTGAACAATTTGGTTCTTGACCAAGTTGTTCATGGAAAAAAATGTCTCAGTTGTCTAACAAAAAACTTCAGTCCTCGACTCTCTACCTGACAACCCTTTCATGCTGATACCTGTACGATAAGTCATGTGTCTCTCAGGCGACAAAGGAGCTTGTTTTTGAACAAATCACTTCTCAAACAGTTTTCTGGAATGAATTAAGTTCAAGAATGGAGGTTCCACTGTATTTCTATTTGCAATGAGTTTTTCAAGTCAGTCAGTGGTGTGCAACCTGTTTTCTATGTTTCTGTTGCACTAATGTATTCTCTTTAGTCTTCTAAAAACTATTCACTCTTCTTCACCAACCCTGAGAAACTGGTCCTCCATTCATCAAAAACCTTCTTTCAGACAAATCTGAGGCAGTTTCTATTTCCTCAGACTTCTGTTTCCAAATGACACCATGGACCATCTTCTTCTTAAAATACTGTTTTTGGTTTTGGTGACATCATGCTCCCTTCGTCGCCCACTCATCTTCCTGTGTGTCAACTCCTGAGATTGATCTTCCTCCTTTGGCATCATAACTCTAAGAGACTCCCTCAGCATATGAGACATAAGTGCTAGAGACAAAAAGCCCAAGGCCAAAGACACGAATTTTATGCCAACTTTCTTACAGAGCTAATCAAGTCTGACAGTCTCATTTCTCAATGTTATTTATGTCAAATGCTGTATATTTCATTTCTAACTCTAAATTCTAATTTCATATTTGCAGTTGTCTGCAAGACATTAATTTTTCAAACTTATATGTAAGGTGTATCTTAATTGGCCGTCTTTTGGAATACTCTATTTTTGTATTAGCTACATTAGGCTGCTAAATCGTATCAATTATTTAACTTATTTCAGGAATTCTGACTAGATCATTGAAATTGTCTTATAAATAATGAAACAATGATTGCTTAATTAATATTAGTCCTTGATTTGTCCCCAGTCACTTTGACCTCCAACACTGAATAAGTCTAACCAGCATACTCCACTCCGCTCACTTCCCCAGTGAATCTTCACCATGGAGTGGAGTGGAGAATTCAGCAGTCATAAACCCAGTGTCTGTTATGCCATTTTGAGTCATGGACATACAAACTCATCATCTCCAAACCCTGCTAAGGAAGGTGGTACCATGCAGTAGTCACAAGTGTATAACCTTGACTAAGTTATTTAGCTTTCTTTTCTGCAGTTTCTTTATCTGCAAATGAGGAGGATAATGGCACCTTTCTTGCATAGTGCTACGAAGAAATACACTAAATGAATAATCAAATAAACAAGTAACCCAAAATAGTGGAAAGTACTATGATAAAAATAAGACAAACTTATGGAATAGACTAAGTCAAATATGTAAAGGGTGAGTGGTGGAGAGAGGGCTACTTCACACAATCCACGGACCCATCCAACCATCGCCCAGCTTGCATTCCTCCAGTGTGCACACAAAGTGAGCACGATACACTTTGCCAAGTGTCTTCCCCAAATCATAAGTTCGTCTATGGCATATCCAATAATATTAGCCCAGTAAGCTTTACATAAATGAAATAATCATTGTTTTCATGACATATTCTTACTGATTCTTTGCTGGCTGCCTCTAGTTACTTGTGTTTTTGCAAGTGCTCACCAAATCATCTGTTCAGTGATTGGTTATGAACTTCAAAATAGAAAGCATAACATTCATTTGTATGTTCTCCTCCCAATGCTCAGATTATATAGGAAACCCTGGAAAACTACTTCTGTAATTTCTCTTGCTATTATGACTGTTATTGAAAAAATATTGATGCTTGTTTAAATGGTAAGGAATACTTTATTTATTATTTTTGTAATAGGGGTACTGCAGTAAAGAAGAGGGAATGGTCTCAACTCTGTATATAGCAAAGACCTCCAGGGATTTGTAGCTAACTAGCAGGGAGGGGAGTGGATGGAAAATTGGTAAGAAGAGACAGTTAAGACAGGGGGATTCTTGCTAAAGACAGACCAAGGACATAGACATCAAAAGTGGGGGATGAAGAACCTGATCAAATGTCATGGGTGATCAAATATCAAAGGTGGGAAGATGATTTAGCAGGATTATTTGCTAAAACTGAGCTAAACAGGCCAAAGACAGGATTGGACAGGGGCCAAGACTGTGTTTTTGTTGGAAAGAGGATTCAGAGGTGGCTAACTAAAGTTTAGTTGAAGAGAGTTTTTTTCAACCTTATATCACCCATTTTAGTTAAGTTCTCTCTGATATGGTATGGTTTCAAAATTAAAAACAAGAAGAAATGAAAAAAGAATGATGACTTGTTATGAACTGAATGAATGACAGTGTTATAGTGATTTTTAAAAAAATGTCCCCTTCGCAATTTCTCGACTTGGTTAAAGCTTAGCAATATTTGTCCCTCCTTTGGAATAGGCTGAAGAAATGGTTAGAGAAACATAAGCTCAAATAATATTCTGTCTTCGAAATGTTATGAATGTTCATTTTCTGAAATTTATTCTATAACTGTTTTTGCTTAAATTATTCACTGTGCATAATTATATCTTCAAGAAGCCATTGTAAAGCAGATGTTTTTACTCACACCAGAGGTTCAGAATAAAACATATAAAGCATAAAAACAAATTTCTATTTATTCAATTTAATGTAAAATGGAACATTTAAGTGATTATTACATGTCTATTTCTTTTTTCTAATCTTATTAATGTATATCATTATATATTCATAATCAAGATCTCAAACAGGTAGACATCTATATGATAACCAATGGACAATGTTAACCATTATCTTTTAAGACATGCCAGAAGTTTGTCACCTCCAGTTAAATAAATGACACAATCATTTCTACCTTTTAACTAATCTTTCCTGGCTCAAAAGACTGTTTGAAAGAAACTTGTTTTGGTACTTCCATATCAAAGTTACAAATTATTTTCAATTAACAAATGTAATTATAAACAAAGCATATCATTTCTCCTAACTTTTTAAAAAGGAAAACAACTTCTACCAAAATAAATAATGAATAAATAAATGATCAAAAAGTTTGGTTCTCAATTACATATAAGTGTTTTAAAAAACACACACACATTTTGTTTTATTATTAAGCCAACTGTTTCTTTCTCTGGATTCTCTCATCTTTGTGCCTTCCCCGCTATGATATGTATCAGTAGCCCAGAGACAAAATGTGTCTGATCGCTACATACAGTTCTTCAAGCTCCATGGGCTCTACAGATCCATATTTAAAATTCATCAAATCAATGTCCTATTGATGAGTATAAAATTAATGTGTCGTCATCTTGTTGGTGGTTACCAAATTAATTAGATGGTGGTTATATTAACCTATTTCCTCAGCTGCATTTATAAAGATTATATATTTTTTTAAATGTTTGGCACTTTTATTGTATGCAAAAATTTGTATGTGCTTACTTCTTTAATTCAAGAAAAGTACCAATAAGAAAGTTAAAATCATCCCTGACCAGTGTTGCTCAGTTGTTTGAAGTGTCTTCCTGCAAAGTGAAAGGTGGCCAGTTCGATTCCCTGTCAGGGCACATGCTTGGGTTGAGGGTTCAGTCGGCCTCTGGGCAGGGCACATATGAGAGGCAACTAGTCAATGTATCCCTCTCACATCAATGTTTGTCTCCCTCTCCTCCTCCCTCTCTCTAAAAATAAATAAATAAAATTTTAAAAAAAGAAAGTGAAAATCAGACCTTATCTTACTGTTTAGAAATAATGATCATTAAATTCAGATGAACTGCCACTTTTCTATGCATAGGTCTATGTCTATATTTACATCTATGTTGAAACCTTTATCCATATCCATAGCTATATAGATGCATAGATAGGTAAATAGGTAGTAAGTAAGCAAGTAGACAAATAGACAAAAATAACATGATAAAAATTGAATTTAACAGAGAAAGTCCCCAAAGCATAACAATTAGTTGCTAATAAATAGTTCTTTGAGGGATATTAATGACTTAAGATGCCTCTATGAAAAATATATAATCGTCAGAGTCTCATCAGGAAAACAGAGCCCATTCTGGGTGTTCCATTAGAAACTTTATTAGCGGAAATTGACTTTGAAGAATTAGTTGAAATATTAACAAATGATGAGTTACTCATTACTAAAAAGAACAAGAAGCCACCACCACCCAGAACAACAAAGGAAGTGGTTTATCAGAGCTTAGGCACCTAGGCTGCCAGGAGGGCATGAGATGATAGAGGCTGTTCTTTGGGAGTTAGAATCACATGTATGGTTATTCCCAGGGATAGCACTCAAAGCAAAGAGAGAGAAGCCTTCTCCATATCCATCAGTCTCTGCCAGGGATTTTCATTGACTAGACCAAATTGGAACTGTGTGGGTAAAGAGGCCCAGGACATACAGCTTATAGGGATTAGCTCCTTGATTTACAAAGCAGAACAAGAACAAGGTAGAAAATGAACCTAGAAGCCAATAGCAAGGCAGCAGTACCACTCTTTTTAGAGCAGACCTGACAGCCAACAAAGTACCAGATGAGAAAAGGAAAAAAAGGTTATGAAAAAAGGGGAAAAGGTGGCCAGTTTGTTAAATCATATTTTAATTTAGGATATTATTGATTAGCTTTTTCTTGCAAAAAATGAATTTTTTTTTACTTCCTCCTTCCTTTTTTCTGTCCATCTCCTATTTTAATTAACTATATACTTGTTACTTGGGCAAGACACTTAATGTGAAAAATACACACACACACACATTTAATAGATTCAATGCTCACCACCAATTTCTGCCCATATATGTATCCTTTAATTTGTTTTCATGATTGTTTGGATTTCATTTTAAAATACTTCTTTACAAAGGTTTTATATGTGCAACTTTTCTAAAGTCCTTGCTTGAGATCCTATTGCCCTGAGAATCAGTGTTGTCATAATATTAAGAGGAAATAACGCTGAATGTCAAATCCATGCCACAGATTTGGTGGCCATTGCTCCACGCTCTTCTGGAAATGAGCATTGCACTCATTTTAACAAAGGCTCCTCAGTTTATATTTCAATTGGCTGGATTTCACATATAAGTAAGTTATTTTTAAAATTTTAAACTGAATTCCCCAAGTTCTCTTATGATTAAACATTTCTCCATGCTATCATTTTCTTGACAAAATTATCAAGGCTAGCATAATACTTTTTCATTATACTTTTCCCCCTATTAGAGAACTATTCATATTGCTTACTTTTTTTGTGGCATGCAATTTTGCTAGGGGGAAATCTGAGGCCAACCTGATCTTTTGATTTATAGTGGATTCACAGTTTCCACCTTGCCATTGGAAAATTCCTTCTTTGATTCTTGAAGTACAGTAACTTAATCAGGACATACTACTTGATTGTTTGCTACTGACTTTCCCTTGACTGTGGTATGACTTTTCATTCTTTAGGTTTATAGTTTTCATATTAGGAGATTTTCTTTTCTGTTATATCTTTGAATATTTTTATTCATTCTATTTTGGGGAGACTATCTCCTCCAAGGGCATCAAATACCTGAATGACCTTGGACAGGTGTTTTAACCTGCCTGAACTTCTATTTCCTTATTTATAACATGAGGATAATGCTATTTATTTTGCAATGTTATTGTGGTGGTTAAATAAACTAATGTAAGAAAAAGCCTAACAAAGTCCCTGGCAAATAGATGGTCAAACAATGTTAATCTTTCTCCCTCAGGCCCCAGGGATTCCTTCCCGTCACTCCAATGCTTTGTTCATTTAACTAGAAACTGCTATTTCCATTAGAAGTATTGCCATTTCTTCAAGAAAAAAAAGTGATCTGCAAATGTGCGAATCTCAGTAAGTTGCAAAAAACGCTCATTTTTCATTTCAGTTTCAAGAACCACCATGCTTTCGTTCCTTTCTCTTCCACTCCCCTTTAAAAGTGAAGGTAAACCTATACTGGCTTTCCATCAGTCCTAGAAGATACACCCCAAATCCTCTTTGTTTGTTGTCATTTTGTTAAACTTTCACCCTGCTATGACATTATAATATTTTGATAGCCAGCATTCCTTGTGGCCTCATTTACTCTCTCCACCAGTAAGAAACACTTCTCTCCTTGGGGGAGGGAAGATACGATTTAGAACAATGATATCAAATAGGACCCTACATACACTTTTCAAAGCTTTTACTGAGGTTGCCTGTCTTGAATCCTGAAAAATTACCTCTGCACATTAACAGTGCATGCCTGGAGGACTCAGACCACAGGATTATATAATGAACTACATAATAACAGAAGATTATGAGATGACATTTTACAGGTCTTTCTAAAAAGAAAAGGTTAAAATTATTTTCTGGCATAGCATAAGAGTTTGGAGAGGATTTGGAAGACAGAGTAAGATATTTTAGATGTGAGTGTGAAAGTCTGCTTTCAATTTTGCCTCCCCTCCCAGTCAAAACCCTGGAGAAATCATGGAAAACTCTTGATAGATTTGGCTGCACAAAAGCAGAGGGAACTTGGGGGGTTCTGCAGCACTCTGATCCAGAACTCTGGAGACAGAGTTGAGAAGGTCATGTAGAGCGCACCCATGCCATCATGCAGGCACGGCAGGTCCCAGAGGACTAAGGGCCTCAAGTTCCTCATCTCTCTTCCTTTTAAATGTTACTTAGCTTCCACAGGACATTGGCAGGGTGTGAACATTATTTACATGCCTGAGAATTAAGAGTCTGTGTACCTAATGAAATGGCAGTGGGGATGGATACATGGGAAACCAGTAGTATCAGCTAGGAACGGACAGCCTAAACTGCTGTCTGGATGAAGTTATAACTACTTCTTCTGCCATTGGTGCTGCCAGTGGCAGCTGAGGTTGGGCATATTCACCAAGAAGTGGTTGTGAATCTCTCCACCCACTACCCATGCCAAAAGAACAGACGAGTGCCCACGGGTCAAAGACCTTTCTCTGGAAGATGCTAGGATGACAGAAAAAGCTCTCCTGAGTTGAAATCACCTACGTAATACAGAAACAGAAGGATCTATCCAAACACAACTGAGATGTAAGCCATAGGCATTTTGTTATCTTAAACTGACAAAATCAAATTTTCTGCTAGCAGCAGAAATTAGGGTTTGAGAGCTACACTAAGTTCATTAGGGAATGAACATTGTTAACTCTTAACATGTGATAATGTAATGTGAAATTTTAACCTTGCTATAGTACCATGACTTTTACTCAAGAAATAAAAGCTCAGCCTTGACCAGTGAGACTCAGTGGGGTGGGTGTTATACTGCAAGCCAGTTCAATTCCAGGTTGGGGCACGGGCCTGGGTTACAGACCAGGTCTGCGACTCGGAGAGGCAACCAATTGATGTTCCTCTTGCACATTAATGTTTCTTTCCCTCTGTATCTCCCTCCCTTCCCCTCTCTCTAAAAATAAATAAATGTAGTCTTAAAAAAGAAAGAAGAGCTCCCTAATTTCCATTGAAACTTTCATTTGAAATGGGAAAATAATAACACTTCAGTGAATTGTTATGAAGATTGAATGTGTTAGTATATGAAAATAAATCCTAAAAATATCACCTATTTTATTATAATTACTGATTATATCTAAGATCCTGTTGATGATGTAGTAACTTGCTTTATACATCCAGGTACTGCATAGGGCAGCATGAGTCAACATAATCTTTGGTATCACTTACTCATTGAGAATCTAATGATCTTCCCAAGCAAAGTGAACAATGCACTACAAACTTGCATATAATTTCAGGAGTTCAAAAATAACTCAGGCCCATCCTCTGAACCTCTGCAGGTTGATGGACCCTATGCTGAGAGTCCTCAGTCTCTACATTTGAAATAATATCTACGACCAAGACACAAAGGAGCTAGATTTTTTTCTCACTTTTGATTAAAAAAAAATTTGTCCTCTCAAAATATTTTCTTAGAGAATGAGAAAAGACAAGCAACAGACGCTAATGCCCAAATGACACACATGTTGGCATTATCTGATAAAAACTTTGAATCAATTATTATATCAATGATTCAATGAGCTGTGACACTTAAAACAAATTAAAAAAAGGAAAGTCTCAGTAAAGAAATAAAAGACATAAAGAAAAACTAAAGATTTAGAATTGAGTAATATAATAACAGAAATAAAAATTCAGTGGATCACAACAACAGAAAGGAGAGGACAGGGGCAAGAATCAGTGCATTTGAAGACAGAACAGTAGAAATTACCCAACATGAATGAAAGAGAAAATGTACTAAGGAAACTAATATGAGCAGAAACTGAGCAACTTTGGAATAAAACAATGTATTTAACTTGATGTCATTGGACTCTCAGAAAGAGAGAAGAAAGCAAATGGGTCTGAAAAATATTCTAAGAAATAATGACTGAAATTTTTCCAAATTTGGCCAAAGACATAAACCTATAGATTCAATAAGCTGGTCAAATCCCAAATGATATAAACCTAAAGAAATCTATACCAAGGTATATCATAATCAAACTTCTGAAAACTGTAGACAAATAAAAAAATTAAACCTAAAGCAGAAAGAGAGAAATGAGTCCTGACTGGTGCAGCTCAGTTGGTTGGAGCATCAGCTCATACACCAAAAGGTTGGGGGTTTGAGTCCCAGTCAGGGCACATACCTAGGTTGCAGGTTTGATCCCTAGTCAGCGTGCTTAGGGGAGGTGACCAATTGGTGTTTCGCTCTCACACTGATGTTCCTCTCTCCCCCTACCCTGCTCTCTAAAACCAATAAACATATTGAAAAAATGCCATGACCTAAATAAAGTTCCCACACAAAATGGTAATTATAAAAAATATTTTTTAAAAAGGAAATAACATTTTATCTAGAGGGGGAAAAAACTACTCAAATGACAGATTTGTCACCATAAACCATGGATACCAGATGGAAACAGCACATTTTTAAATGCAGAACAAAAGATATACATGAGCCCCAAATTCTGGCTATATTATTCTTCAAGAATAAAGGGAAATTCAAGACATTCTCAGATGAAGGAACATTAGGAGAATGTGGCATCAATAGATTACCCTAAAGAATGACTCAAGAGTTCTTGAATAGTCATGATCTTAATTGTTTTACTAAAGGATGATATAGTTATTATTCTTATCACAATTGTATAAATGAGAGCATGCATGCTTAAAACAATGATAGAATTTTATCAAAGCTTGTCCAAAAATAGTGTTATAGGATAAAAATCAGTCTTAGAAGAAAGCCATTTAGGAAGATTTTAAATTTATTCCCCCCTTGCCTCCTTAGTTACATTGTAGTTCCCCCACCATTTTAAAAAAATGTTTTTTAAATCTTCCTTAACTCTTAAATGGAATTATAAATACCTTTTAATTGTAATATTCCATCCACAGAATTAGACTATAAAAATGGGTGTAATACTTTTAACAAATTGCAAAAACCATATTCTTCAAATATCCTGCCCTAGCTAAGCAATATAATGACAAACAGCAGTCATTCTGAATCTGCTGGGGCCAATTTGCCGGTGCAGTGGGCCAGGTCCGGAGCTTCCAGCTGTAATTAGGAAATGGCGCCTGCTCTCCATTAGTCTTGGTTACTACAGTAATTCCATATGCAACCCATGCATGCGGACTAGTGAACTAGATCATGTATCTTCTCTAAATTGCTCTTGTTAGTCACTTGTAATTTGTTTTATGTTTCCCACAATTTCAAACCAGCAGTGTCAGGAACACATGTTTTCACAATTATTAAAAAAACAGAGCAGAGAATGTGTGCCTCCAAACTCATCCTTACTCTTGGCTATTAATGTTTATGTAAGATACTGAATATTTTTAAAAATTATGAGAGCCTGTGCAAGTGATTTTTTAAAAACCACAAGATAGAAAACATACTCCCTTACTGCCAAGAATATTTATTATAAAATTATTATCTCTTTATCTCTAGAAGAGACTATAAAATAATCTACATTGTTTCCCTGTTCAGCATTATGATAGTCAATTTATTAGCAACATATTATTTGAAATTTGATATTAACACCCATTGTAGATTTAAATTCAGTTAATATTATTAATGTACATATTATGTATTAGATTAGCAAAGAAGTTTTAACCATTTTGTCCATGGGTGCATCTATATTCAGTGAAAGCTAACAGTGTGCCACTTTCTGATTGTATTTTGGCATATTGTCAATGCTCGTAAATATATGCATGGCCTCAAATGCAATACTTACCAGATAAGTATTGATCATGTGTCAGATGCTTGGTATAACGATGAATATTTCAACAGCTATCCCATTAGACCTTTGAACAACTATGGAGGGTAAAATATCCAATACTGATCTACACATGTATCTATGCCTCACACACTGCTTTCTAGACATTGTTTCTTTTAATTAATGAGAATTTTGGTTCATAACATAAACATATAAGCTAAATAAATTGGTTTGTAAACTTTTTAGTGCATTATAGTCTGACATATAAGTAGATGATCAATGCTTGTTACATAAATGAGTAAAAATTTGTAATACAAATATAAAACTAAAAGGTTACATATGAAGTGAGATTTTATAGTGATAAACAAATACATTTGCCTTTAAAATAAACTTATTTTAATAGTAATGAGTGAAACCCAAATTTGAAATATATTCCTGAGATTATCATAGACTTCATTTGCAGCATACTATTAATAGAATATGTATAAATATAATATATAAACTGATTATTTGCATTTTATACCCCTAAGCTTGTACTTTTGAATTACTATCTATTAAATTTTTTAATATTTAAATCCTTATTATTCATGAGACAAAAAGATAAAACCACAATAGGCTTTAAGACACTGAAGCTCTTTTGAATTCAAATCTCTATCCCAATATTAAAAGTAATGAAGCTTCAAGAGACAGTTGTATACACATTAATTACTGTAATTATTCAAGCTACTTTCTTTCCCTTAGGGCCACCTTATTTCTAACCCAAAATGGCATTCTTAGCCCACTGACAATTAGTATCTGATAAATGATACTACTGCCACACTTCTAATATAGTGATTGATCATTTCTAATTAATTCCTGAGAGAAATCAATGATTTCTTCCTGAAGCGTTTACATTAATTTATGTTAATATGAATACCCTATATCCCCATTTGCTAGCGAAGATGGGCCATTCTATTTACAACTGGTTACTACTTTAGAGTTTGGACACTGTTTCAGAGCACCAAAAACTTGTATAAAAGCTATAAAGATCAAGTAAAACTGGGCAATTTAATCCTCGTAACTAAATCATGACATTGGTAAATGTTGACTGAACTCAATTTCAACAAAGAAGTGTTGGAAGGTTTTTCAAACTGGTTGTTGCTTAGAAATGTTTTGATGTATTGGAGACCCCACTTTTTGTTTGGATTTGTACTTCTTGTATCTAGTACTCAAATGACTTCCATTTCTTAAAGATATGACCCTAAAAGTAATATTATAATCAACTATTTGCTCCATGCCTTTTCATTTTGTTTACTCCATTCCTATGCATTCATAGTTATCAACTACTTAATGTATATCTGTATAGTGTGAGGGTCTTGAATGTTCCACCAACAGAGGCAGCCTTGACCTCACCGAGCTAACACTTGAGTGCAGCGATTTTTCAACTGGTGTGCTGTGAGAATTTTTAAAACATGCAATACCTTACTATTTAGTCAGGGGCACTGACTTCTCTTCCCTTAGACTGTCAAATAAAAAAATGACACCAGCCACCACAACAACTACTCGCTGTGAATGAATCAAAATTATATCTATTTTTTTTGTCAGAGAAGCAAAAAATATAACATTTTTTGGTGTGCCACAGAATTTTAGTTTATGTGGGCCATGAGATAAAAAAAGGTTGAGAATCAGTGCTCTAGTGGAAAAGAGACACACATGAACACAGCTACAATTAACAGGAAACTGGGTGGTCTGAAGAAAATTAACAGGAAATATATTTAGCTACAGGCATTATGATGAGAAAGTGAAATTAAAGTGAGAAGTGAAGGACCTGGGTTACAACATTCTTGGCTAAAGGAATAATGAATGTTTCTAAGAAAAAAGCTCAACCTATCCTAAGAAATCCTATATTTTGGAATCTATAGAAATTGGCTTAGCATGGAATAATTTATCACTGAAAACAAACAGAAGGTGAATTACGTGGGCATAGATGCTTATGTAGATAGATGTAGTGGTCAATGTCTGCCTAAGTTCTCTTCCCATCACTTCAATTTTCTCGGTGAATATGACTCAGAGTCCACTACTTGAGCATTTAGGTGGAGTAAGGATTATAGAGGTACAATAAAAAAAATAGAGAAACCAGCTAATTGCAGTATCTGGCAGAGTTATGGATGGGTGACCACAGAAATTATCAGACAAACCAGGACACTTTAGAGAATAAAAGGGGACACTTGTATTAATCATGTCAGGACATCAGGCATAACTCAAATCTGTCCTGAGCAAACCAGAAGTTATGTTCCCCCTGACCTATACTAGGCAGATGAGTGGAAAGGGAGAGAAGGGGAAATATGTTGGTGAAAGAGATGTAAGGGTTAGAAGAGGAACAATTCAAGGATAATTTCCAGGTTTCTGGCTATTTACTAAGAAATTCATGAGAATAAGCAGGCTTATGTGGGGATATTGATGTTTTAGGTATGTTTGGTTTGAGTGGCTTGTAGACCTTTACATGAATGAGATCACATGGGATGATAGGGTGCACCAAAGAGGAACCAGACTATTAAGTCTGAGAAATCCCAGGAAAGGTTGATTAGGGGAGAAGTTAGCCAGAAAATCAGACTGAAAAAAAGGAGCTAGAAATGTAAGAGGAAACCAGGATACAGTGGTGTTACATAATTTAGGAGAATAGAATTTCAAGCCTGGTTTCAAAAAGAAGGGAGTGGTCAAAATGTCTAAAATCCCAGAAAAGTCAAGTACTTTGATACCAGAAAAATGTCCTTCGAATTTGGCATCATGGAGATGATTGGTGACGTTGACAAGACTTATTGCAGAGGGGTACACTGAGGACAGAATTTAGATGGATGAGTTAGCTTTTCAAACCATTTCTGACAACACAGTTGTTGGTTCAAGAAAACTTTTCACTACTGGGGGTTTAAAAAAAAAGTAAACCATACTGATAGACAAAAAAGGTGTCTTGTCAATTTAAAGCTGTTTTTTTTTATTTGAAAAGTATGTATCTCTTCAGCATTCCTAAAAAGCAAACCATTGTTAAATGGCTTTAAGTAGGATATTTCCAATGTCACCTCCCTTATCCAGAAAATCCATGGCACCACAAGCCAGTTACTTTACATATTTCTAATTATAAATTATAATTACATCTATTATAAATTAGCAGCTAGAATATTTTGGACATATTAAAGATTTGGTGGGACACTGGAATTTTAACTTTGTAAACCATATATTCAACTAATCAATAACAGAACACTGTCCAGGGGAAACTGGGACCCGGGCTGAGACCTAAACCTTGTCTTCCCCAATGCAACATCATGCACTACTCCCAAGAGCTAACAACAGGTCCGTCCAGATGCTAAGACCAGGGACTTCAAAATCTCCATCTTGCGCTTTACAGGACTCCAGGGCCGTTAGAACTTCGTCTTTCAGAGGTGAAGGGGACTGACAGAGGCTTTGAAACCTGGCGTACAACTCCTCCCAGGGCACATCTTGGGCCTCAGCTCCAACCCAAATGCCCTTCTGAAGATCGTAGTGCAGATGTCGACCCCATTCTGTTAGCAGACCCAGATAGACCTGAAAAAGCTCTGGATGGCGGCCTGCCACCGAAGTTAAAAGCGCGGCTGGGAGGCTGCGGCAAAAAGTAACCATGATGTCCGACTTCCCCAAAAGCCAGTGAACCAGCTCGTGACTCCCTTCTCCCTGAGTTCTGGGGCTGCCCAGTTCCAACTGCTCTTTGGGGGGCCGGGGGGATGACGACAGCAGCAAAAGCGCGGCCGCTATCACCTCCAGGAAGTTGTTCCGAGGCAAGCGCTCCCACAGGCTGCTGAGCAGCCTGCTGGGGCCCTCCGCTTGGGCCTTGCCCACCTCCTGCAGACGCTCCAGCAGCAGCTCCGCCTGAGTCTTTACCAGTGAGTCGTGCCAAACGACCGAGTTCTCTCCAAAAACGTTGAAGCGCAGTAGGTGGACAGCGGACCGGCGGCGGGCAAGGAGGGCCAGGCGGCTCTGGAGCGTCTCCTCTTCGGCGTCTGGGACGCCAGGGCCGGGAAAGAGCTGCTGCAGCAGGCAATGAAAGGCGGCATCCCGGAGGGCCCGGTTGTCCAGCAGGCGTTGAGACAGCAGGATGTCGCAGCGCCCCAAATCCCGGAAGTTCGTCAACCCGGGGACAGCAGCGGGCCCAGAGCCGTTCTCTTGCTTCCACTGGTTTTGCAGCCGCCGCTCCAGAGCCGTGCGAATGGGGACATGGCAGCCAAAGCGCCTGTGGACGTGGCGCATGTAGCGAGCCCACTGCAAGGCCCTGCGCACGGCGACGGCGTCCCAGGTACTGACGTGGGGTGTGCGGGAGACAGCCAGAACCTCGGAGATGCGATCCAGGTGCTGCAAGAGCGATTCCATGAGGGCGCGCTAGGGCCTTACTTCCGCTTTCCCTCTCGAGGTGGTGATTCTCTGTGAGCCGATTGGAGTGTCCGCGAAAAGATACGCCTTCCTACAATGCTATTGGATGAGGCCCCAGTCAATCTTGACAATTTAGCTTTAATCCGGGTACTTCGACTCTGGGAAATTTAAATTAGAGAAACTGCGGGGCGCTTTTATTTTGGCCTTCTAACTCGTAGGGGAGGGAGTGTAAGTGTAGGGCATCTGAGCGAGAATTCCCAGAGCCCCGTGAGAGATGCTGTCAGTCACGGCAGTCTCCACGCTTCCTTTTTCTTTGAAAATAGTCCCTCGTAGAGATTTCCTGAATTTTGCTTGAGAGAATCTGTGTTGGAGTTTATTATAGTCGGGAACCGCCAGAGACATGATGTTACATACAAGAAAATGTTAGGAAAGGAAATTTGTAGTTCAAGTCTGTTTAGTAAAAATGTACTGACTTCAGTTAATTAATGCCGGGCACAATGCAAAAGTCTAGGCTTTGACGTTTTTTCATTATTAGAACTGAAGCCCAGGTTAATTGAAACAAAAAGTAAACGTAACGATTAATACTTCATTAAAGTTTTAAAAGAAATTAGAATTTTATTTCAAAGTCACACTATTTTTGTTTTCAGAAATTCTAAGGCAAGATAGCTTAGTTGACACATTTCACACAAATAACTAATTCATTAAAATAAAATTTAAACCCAAATAACAAAAACAAATGCTTGGCTTAAGTTTTCGGGAAGAGAGAATAGAGGAAGAAGGATCCATTTCTGGAGGGTCATCTGGATTATTTATTAATTTATGGAGTCAGCTCCTCGGGGTTTCATTGTCCAAAAGCCTGTAACAGTATCTAACTTACTGAAGAAGTCAATGACGTAATAACTCATTGGAGCTGAATTTCTTTCCAGTCCTGATGACAACAAAAACTATTCTAATAAGTAGTCAGAATTGGTGTTTTGTTTTGTTTCATCAAAAAGATTTCAAAGGGGAAGAGTCATTTTTCATGTATTAAAATCAGCATTTCCACACCTCTTAAAAAACAAAGCAAGAAATGGTGCTTATGCTGTTAATTTTATTACTTGATATTTTAGTTAGCCCAAACTTGTATGTAGTACTGAGGTAGTTGTATGATTTTATCTTAAGGATACCATGTATCCTCAAATTCTTTGTCTTAGCGACTAGAAACTTTGAGCCAAAGGTGCAGTCTACCTTTAGCAAATATAGAGGCTTCACTAATTCATTTATTTATTTACTTTTGTATTGGGCAGCTACTATGTTACATAGTGTATGATGCTGGGAATTTAGTGGTAAATAAGTAAATGTAGCCATTGTCCTAGTGAAGGAGTTCATTTCCTAGCACTGAAGAGAGAAATTAATCTCAAATGTGATAGGAGGATATAATGGAAGTGGATCTCTGACTTAGATGATAGAGAAGGCCTCTTTAAGAAATTGACTTTTCACCTTAAAGCTCAAGGATGAGTGCTGAGAAAAGTTTTCACGGCCAAAACAATGTTAACATACAGCACCTGAGTTGAGACAACCCAGTCTTTTGAAGAAGGTAAGCCAAGTCCAGTAAAGATGACTTCCACTCAGGATGGTGGTGAGACGTAAGGCAAGAAGTGTGCAGATTAACTTTAGCTTCATATCTTTTCACTTTTAAAATATTTTTAAATCCTTGCTTGAGCATTATAATGTATAAATGAGATGTATACAATATATTTCACCTTAGCCTATGAAATATGCTAAGCAAGCCTATGAAATTTTCTCTCCTTTAGAGGAAAGAAAAGCCTAGGGTTTGGAGCTACTCCACAGTGTTCCATTTAATTCAACAAAATTCAATGATATGTAGAATATTAGGGATTGAAAGGTGATTATGACAAGGTCCATCAAGAAATCTACATTATCGAGGCAGGGTTATGGAGGAGCACAAAAACACTTAACTGTAATGCAAATCGGACTTTAAGTGGTTTTTAAAATGTAAGAATGACAAACAAAAATTGATACACACGAACAACAGTATGCTGGTTGCCAGAGGGAATGGGGTTTGGCGGGGGAGGTAATAAAAGGTAAAGAGGGGCAAACATATAGTGACAGGAGATTTGACTTTGGGTATTAAACACTCAATGCAATATGCAGATGATGTATTATAGAATTGTACACTTAAAATCTATGTAATCTTATCAAACAATGCCCCCTCAATAGATTTAATTTAAAAACATTGTAAGGATGATGCTGTGATATACCAGACATAAACTGACAGGAGAGTTCTTGGAAGGCTTTACAGAGGAGTAAATACCTCGTTTAGGTGTTAAAGTGTTTGAACAATCAAGGAATAAAGAAAAATTCAAGTGAGAGAAATAATATACGGTAAAATATACAGTAGTTCGTGCCTTACCCATAGTTTTGCTTTCCTTGGTTCTGTTACCTGAAGTGAAATGCAGTCTGAAAATATTAAATGGGAAATTTCATAAACAATTCATACATTTTATTTATTTTTTTTAAAGATTTTATTTATTTATCTTCAGAGGGGAAGGGAAGGAGAGAGGGAGAGAAATATCAATGTATGGTTGCTTCCTGTGCATTCCCTGCTGGGAACTGGCCTGCAACCCAGGCATGTGCCCTGACTGGGAATGGAACCGTGATCTCTTGGTTCACAGGCCCGCGCTTAACCCACTAAGCTACACCAGCCAGGGCCAATTCATACATTTTAAATTGTGTGCCCTTCTGAGTAGTATGGTGAAATCTCACTCAGTTCTGGTCTTACGTGCCCGGGATACAAACCATCCCTTTGTCCATGTTGTATACGCTGCCATCCCATTACTCACTGCAGCCTTCTTGGTTAACAGATCCACTGTCAAGGTATCACAGTGCTTGTGTTCCAATCACTCTTATTTTACTTGAAAATGGTACCAAAGTGCAAGAGTAGTGATGCTGGAAGTTTGGATATGCCACAGAGAAGCTGTAAAGTACTTCCTTTAAGTGAAAGGTGGAAGTTCTCAATAAGGAAATAAAAAGAAATCAAGGGGGATGACTCAGCACTGGGATCCTGGTGGCTGCTCTCCCAGTTCTCTCCCCAAAGCCACTGTCCCCAGAGTCTCCTCAAGCATCTCTAGTCCACACTTACCCCCACCCCCTTTGCCAGAGCCCAGGGTAAGTGGCTGCATGTGAAAATTTATGCATCGACCCTTTAAACCACTTTTTGTATCTCCAGCCATTGGTCTCTGGCAGAGAGAAACCCTACTGCTTTTCACAGCTGGATGCTATCTGTGTACTTTTTGGGCTCTGGTGCTTTGGCTGGTGAGCCCAGCTTGGGGTTTAGACACCACAGTCCTTGAGGGGATCCCTCCAGCCTCTTAAATATCCCTCTGGCGCTTCAGCTGCCATCTGTAGGTGTCCAGCCAACCCTCTCATGTCTCCACCACACTCCCTACCCGTCACACTGTGTTGAAGCTGTTTCTCTTTCTGTGCTCATAAGGCTTCTCTCTCATTATTGTTCAGTTGTTTATTCCGGATAATTTCTCTACAATTTAGTTGCAATTTCAGATTGGTCCTGGGAAGAGGTTAGTGTAATTTTCGCTCACTCCTCTGCCATCTTGGATCTGTCTTTAAAACACCATTCTCGATACCATGATTTTCTTTCAATATTCATTTTATCATCACCCCCACCCTCTTTGCATAATACTGATGTAATTTGTAATACTGATACCAGCTGAGCTCAAGGGGTTAAGGCCTGGTAATTTTGAGCCAATCATTTAATTCATCCTTCTCTTAATTCAATAATTAATTTAGGAACCTACATATAGCATTTTTCATGACAGAAATTTGTTCAGAAATGACCAGGTGAATCAGTTCCAATCAAGGAGGCCTAGATGATTCAGAGAACATTTTTCTTACTATTCAAAGTCTATAGAGCATGAACACTGACCAATATGAAGAGTAATTGTAATAGACAGTATAGGTGTTTATAAGCTAAACATCAGGAATGCTTAAGAGATAGTTTCTTCCTCTTGATGTTGTTATATTTTTATACGAAGCCCGCACCTGCTACAGTCATGTTTTTTTCCAGACCCAACAGAAGCTCAGAATCACAAAGAATACATTACATTAAAACAACCCTCAGCCCTCCCTAGTAGCCCAGCTGGTTAGAACATTGTCCTGATATACCAAGGCTGCAGGTTAGATCCCTGGTCAGGGCACTTAAAAGAATCAACCAGTGAAGGCATGAATAAGTGGAACAACAAGTCAATTTTCTCTCTTCCTTCCTTTTCCCCTCTAAAATCAATAAAATTTAAAAAATAGCTTTAAACCACCCTCAAATTAGCCCTGTTTTACAGTATAACCTTATATATTTTTAACTGTGTTTTTGCAGGGGGTGGGGGCAGAAGGTTCAGTTTTATTTTCTGTTCCTTTCAGCTAAATGCATCCAACTACTACCAGCCTTGTAGAACCCTGTGTGGTACATTTAAACACTTTGATAAACACTGGCTATTGTTTATGCTAACATTATATAAGCCTCTGAAGACATTTTTTCTTGTCTTCTTCATAGTCTTCTGCTCCCAAATATGAAAGAGCAACCTCTAACATTATTATGGACAGTGGTTGAGATAACTTTATCAAAGAAATATGCAGCTTACTACTCAATATTTACTTTTGGTCCTGAGAGCTTTCAAATACAACCTTATTCAGTGACTATTAAAACTTGAAAAATGAAGTTGATTCCACACTCTAGGTTAGGTCTGAATGGTTGGTTATTTTAAGATGCACAATAAACTGAACTTTATAGGACACTACAACTTAGAGACCAATGAAAACAGTGGTCTGGTGTCCTTTTGTAATTCTCTGAACAATATATATTCACATATTAATTTCAGCCCTCTGCTTGTTGAAATAATATTTTTTATAAACAAGAAGACCTGGACTCCATGTCTTCAGGCAAGGCAGATATAGAGAGTTTTCCTCTTATTTCTGGATCTGCTTCATGGGAGGAAAGTGTTTTGACCTTTTTAAAATTGCTCTCAGAGCAAATATTAGAGGCAATGATTACATGTGATTCTGGTTCCATTACCTCAGTCCAGATGAGGGTTATGTTACTGAACAAAGCGGGGTTTGGCCACCTGCCGCCATTCACAAGCAGAACACAATAATTGGGGAAGGAGAAAGGTTTTTATTAACAGGGTGTCCAACTGGGGGGAATAGGGACTCCCCGGCTCCAAGCCATTCTCTTCTGCAAAACACAGAAAAGAAGCCAGACACCCCCAGGGTCAGAATCAGTGTCCAGACACCCGGCTTCATTCTTATCTGTCTTCCTGGGTCCCAAGGTTGCTTCACAGATGGGTCTCCATCTCACTAACTCCAGGATCTGTCTCTCTCTCTGGAGTGTGCACTTGCGGGGCCAGCATCTCCACTGCCCCACTGCAGCTTCCTCCCTCTCACGGGGCCAGGGCACCCTGCCAGATCACTGCAGCCAGCCATGCAAGGGACTCTGTCTGTGGGTCCCCAGTGTCCAAGGCTGATTGTGCCCTGAGGGCCAGTGAACATTCCCACCTGCATGTCAGTGCGCAGTCTCAAAGTGGGAGAATGGGAGTGTTTGGGACCCATGTCATGTGGTACAGGGCTGCAGTGTCCCATGGGCCTGCCACTGGTAAGGCCACTGGTAAGGCTCACATTCCCACATTCAACACATGGGACTCAGTCTCTGGAGCTGGCTCCCAACCATGCAAGTGAGGGGAACACACACACACACACACACACACACACACACACACACACACAAAGGGGACGAGTCTCTCCACACCCTGTGTTTAAAATCTTCTGTTGCCAAATCCTATGCTCTGTGGAAGTGTCCAAATTCCCAGCCGATTTAGGTTGGCACCCACCACACGCATCAGCCCACATAGTAGCTCTGCTCAGGGAAGGATGTCACCATGTTCACCTCCATGATACACAGCCCGCACAGGCTCTGTGCAAGCTGTGTCATGAGTCACCTTAGCTGGTTAGCCTTCCCCAGGGGTGTAGAAACCTGTCATGTGATTGTGGCTGCAATTTCAGCCCACCACCATCGGCACTTCCTGGGTACTTCCCGATCCCTCTCGGGCACCCTTCCCTTCTGCCCAGCAATCTGGCCAGACCTCTCTCCTACGGTTAGGGCAGGTCTCTCTCTATTCTTTAGCAACAACAACAGATAGCAAGTCAACATAACTTTTGAAGAGAGGTTTGTCATAGAAACTTTGCGAACATATTTGGCATTTTTTTTGTAACAATGCAAACTATATTTCTGAGGAAGGGGAATATAGATTTCAGTGGTATTTACTTTGGTTAAGTCAAAATTTCTTCATTTTAATTTTTTCCTTACACAAGTGAGAACACCATTAGATGAATTAAAATAAATACAGGACTTTAGGCATGTTTAGGGACATCTGAACTAACTTTCCAGAAACAAAAGGTCTTGTCTTGCATCTTCTGTTATTACAACTAGTTTCTGATGGGACAGTAGAATGCTATACCAAATCTCAAAAATATTAAGTTTATATACAGATAAGAAAAACACACTATGCTTACCTTTCCTACATTTAGAATTGATTTAAGAAAGCTAACTGACCGTAACTAAGCAAATATTTCTCTGGATCTTGAGCTTCCCAGTCAAAGTAAAGCAGAATGGGTTACAATTGTATGCCTGAAACATTGATTACCTTTGGCCTTGGGGCATGGGTGTGAGGCCCTGGAGGCTGGAGTCATTACAGAGATAAAGAGAGATCTGACAATCCACTCTTTGGTCCTTCTTTGGACATCCTCAACCACCTGGACATCTATTCAATGTCCAGAGTGAGTTTACTTTGCAATTTATCATGGACAGGAAGCCCAAAGAGTTAATGGAAGAGTTCCAGATGTCCAAGACAGACAAAATATAGCCTTAGTGATTTCAGAGAAAGGTATTGGAGGAAAGATTAAAAAATGGGGTCTCCTTGTGGACGCAGGTCCAGATGATGGCTCTGAATCTCTGCTTTCACAGATTTGAGATCCTCTTCTTCGCTCGCAGGGGATGTGACTTCGAATGGCATCAAAGCGAGCAGCACAAAGACAGCTCTAACAATGCCTGTGTATTCTGAAAACTGGAACTTGATGAAAAACTTTAAATACGTGACATGAAATTTTCTTTGAATTTGAAGTTAATTTGCATCATCATAATACTATTTAACATTATATTGCCTTATAAGGAGAGAAAACAACTTTTTTAGTTATAATTTTATTTCTTGTAAATTTTAAATGGCTGTAAAAATGGATTTAAATATTTGATCAATAACATTTCCACCCGATGGTGCCTCCCAAGAATATGAAGAGAACTTTGTTAAAGTCTTGATCAGAAATTGTGACTGACAATTTCTAATGTAAAAAATATTTTAAAAATTCATGGAAGCAAGCTTAATTTCTCTTTAAAAAATTTCAATTTTAAATGTTGGAAAGTTTCATATAACTTTAATATGTACAATGATTTCTATTCACATTATCATACTAAGAGAGTACAAAGCCTTTTTTCATCAAGCCTTTTTTTAATTTAAATTTTATTTTTCAATTACAGTTTACACTCGATATTACTTTGTATTAGTTTCAGGTGTACAGCACAGTGGTTAGACAATCATATACTTTACCATGTGTTCCCCACAATATTTCCAGCACCCACCTGACATCATATATAATTGTTACATATTATTAACTATAGAAAATTGGATAAAAATTGTGATATGTGTGTACAATGAAATATCACTCAGCCATGAGAAAGAATAACATATTACCATTTGTAACAGCATGGATGGACCTAGAGAGTATTATGGTAAATGACATAAGTCAAAGAAAGACAAACAACATATGATTTCACTTATATGTAGAATCTAAAGCACAAAATAAATGAACAAACAAAATAGAAACAGACTTGTGGATAGAGAACAGATTGACGGTTAACAGAGGAAGAGGGGTTGGGGGACTGGGTGAAAAGGATGGGGGGATCAAGCAGTGAGTACAAATTGGTAGTTACCAAGTCTCGTATGTATGCCTCTGAACCCCTCTTTGGTTGACTGGCATATTCTTAATGTGAAAAGTGTTGGGAATCACTGCTCCAATGTAGGCATTCTAACACAAGTAGCTAAGAAAATGGGGCAAAAAAAAGAGGGGGGGAAGGGAGAAAGTTAGTTGGCTAGTTATTCTCCATGTGTCCTTCCCGTATCACCACATCCATTCTGTCTCCTTTCCCTGCCCTGCAGGGAGGACTGGCCTGGTCCTTGTTGACTGTGTCAGCCTTTTCCCCTTGCCCGTTGGCTTGCTGCTGAATTGACCAAGGAGAGGCACTGGTGAGCAGTCATAGGAGAAGAGAGATGTAGGGTTTTTCTTTCTCTGCTAAGGCATCACTGTTGTAGTTTCTTCCTCTAAAAGTTCCAAGAAGCCTCCCTGAGCTTCCGATAGATGTATTACCCATGCAGCCCTAAGGAATTGCTGCTGTTGCTAATCGCTGGACTCCCTGACAGGCATTAACTAACTCTGCCCACACTTCCGTAAATACTGCTCTGTTAAGTTTTCCAAATCTCTGCTGACTGTGCCTGTTCCCTGCCATGACTTTGACTGAAAACGTTGTCTGAGTTTTCAGGCATTCTTATAATTAGTATAAGCCTGCGAATCATGCTATTGTCAATCAGTCAGTATGTGTTTAGGGAATGCTGAGTAGTCTAGGGCAGTGATTACCACATACCTATCATTATCCTACACTCCTGCCAATCTGTGATAAAGTCATCATTGTTACTAATACATTAAAACATTTTACCTTCATGTGAAAGAACCATGTAAAATGTTTTCACAAATGCAAGTAGGTAAAGGTGAAACTATAAAGTAATAGTGATATTAAGTGGCCATTTTGTGTTTTATTAACTTGTAAAAATTAAAAAGTTTGCAATTATTTTAGACACTTACTTTAGAATACATATGTGTAGAAATATATATGCACACAGGGTCCTGCAGAAGTACTGCCTGCTTGAGTGTGGTTGGTGAGGTAATAATATGAGTGTAATAATTTATAGTTTTAATTTGAACATTCCACCTAAAATGTCATATAGTGTGCTTGAGTGTGATATTGTTATATTACAGAGTTACATGCTTATGATTTTGTAATAAAAAAGGGGTATTATTTGTGCTGGACCCTGTATACCTATAGATAAATAAGGTAATAAGTCAGTGAAACCCATAATTCTGGAAATCTCCTGTTTAGTGTGGGAAGTGATAGATGTTTGTAAGTGGACCCAGACTGTGAAGACTTTGTCCTACTGCCCTAAGGAACAGGGTCTGTGTTGAACAGACACTCCGACCATATCGACAGTTTTGGAGCACGAGAATGACATGATAGTAATCTGTTATGGAGCAATGGAGAAAATTGACTGTAGCCGACTGGGACAAATGGCTAGAGGCAGAGGTTCCCTAGAAAAATACTGCACTGGTCCAGGTGCACAAAACGACAGTTTTACTAAGAAAGTGGAAGAGGAAATATTAAGGAGGGTTAGGAGAGAGTGGTACTCAGATCTGAAAATTCCTTCTGACAGAGAATCTTATAGATCATGGAGAGGAGACTCAAAATATTTGCACATTCTGATTTAACTGATTGGCAAAAGTATCTTTTGGAATGAAATGGGAGTGAGTATTGATTTTGACTGATGCCAGTAATTGGGAAAAAGAATTAAAAACTCATAGCAAAACATAGCTTAGCAGAAATTCTTATGAACTTGTGTTTTTAATTCCAGACTACTCTTATTTCACACCTTTGTGGGATCACCTAGATTAGCATATTACATAATAAAACACATAATTAGTGAATACTATGGTAACTTCAGAAGACATATTGACTGCATAAAAGTTGAGTTATTAAAAACACAGATTGGATTATGTAAAAGAAATAATTTAAATAAGAATTTCTTCCCTTCCTTAAATAATATCTAATTCAATTCCCTCAACCTGCATATTTAATTTGATACCTCTTAGATTGCTAATATTCAGAAACTGCTTCAATACTTGAATTGATCCCACTATAAGAAGTTCCTATGAGTTTTATCATTTATATATTTTTCCACTGCTTGGACACCTGTTTTGAAAAAAAATTCTAAATAAGAGACAATGATGAAGTTCATACTGACATAAATTGAATAAATAATATATACTTTTGAGGCTATATGTTAATACACAGATTATACACCCTCCTCTATGTATATGTGTGTATTTGCATAGAAGTAAGGGGATGATATTCCTAAGAAGATACTTGAATTAAATAATTCAACTACATTCATGTTGAAGATTTTGTTTTTCTTTTACAATTGGTGATTTCTTTCCTAATGTCCAAACCAGAAAGAAAAAAAAAATAATAGGAATCAGGGTGTCTCTTTTCCTTTGAATTAGAAGTTTGATTTCATGGAGGAGACCTCTGTAATAATGTCTGGATGCCTTTATTTTTATTCCACAGTTATCAGTATATTGCTATATAAGTACCTGCCAGCAAAGACTTTTTTTCTGGTTCAGTAATGTTTTAAGTGTCTGTTGTTCCCATTTTCAAGTCTCCAAAACTTTTATGTGAATTCTTTCAGCACATTTTTTTCATTATTTCTCGACCTTTTTTTCTGGATGGCTGAAATTTCCAGACATATAACCAGAAATGTCCTAAGAGAATTAATATATAAAAAACTAAAGCTAAGGAAATGGAAAGCAAAGGAAAATATGCATGTATAATACATATATAGACACGTAAGTTTTTCTTTAAAAGATAATACATGAATCTAATTTTTCTTATTAATATTTTCTCACAGAGTAGCAAATATGGTGGAAAAGTTATCAAGAAACTCATGTTTTAATTACTTCCAGACCTAATCTTAGTTCTTAGATTGGGTTAGTCTGTTAATGTCATTAATGTCAAGGACTGTTATTCCCAAAGATTCCTAGCATTTCCAAATAAACTGGTTTAAATAAGCCAAATAAGTGATTAAAACAAAATGCATAATATCACAGAGACACTTTATTTGAATGTAAAAATTCTTTCTGGTAATGTTTTTTTATCAATTAATTACCAAACTTTAAGTATAAAGAAACTTTAGAAGGACTATTCCATCAGATTTGAGAGAAACACTCTACTTAAGGGGAAAGAGGTGTTTGAAGCAAAATACCAGAATCTAATATTTCTTTCCCCTTTATCGTTCTGAGTGGGTTCATGATTTATAATTTTCGAATAGTTTGCATAATCTTACTTAAACTGATCCAAATGGGTAAAAGCCCCTATTTTGGGTTATTTTAGAATACAGTGTGTCTTCACCTTTCCCTTACTTTACATAATTTTGGTGTTCATTTGCTTTATTGATGGTGTACATAGAGGAGGAGGTGTATGACCAAGCATTGTCTCTGTTACCACGATGTTAGGTCTCTGGACCCATTTGAGGACTTTTCCGTGTTCCATGGCCACCTCAGTGTGTTAGAAAATGCCAAGAGTTCCAAACAATACTGAGTAGTGTAGAAGAGGGGAAGTAGTGATAAAAATAAAGGCAAGAATTTTCAAAAACAACTATGTAGAAGTAAATTTGACTATATAGTGGGAAATACTGAAAAAATTTTAAGAGAAATATTTTCCTAAATAAGAATGTTATTAAAATATTACAGAATTAAGGATTACAATCAACAATATAATTTTAAGCAAATAATGTCAAGTTCATAGTAAATATTTGTGTTAGTAAAATTATATTTTTAAAGTGTAATATTCTTAACTTTTTCTAGTTCAAATAAAGTTTCTTTTCTTGGTGTTCTTGGTTGTAAAAAACAATATTCACTAGGTTTTATTCATTTAGTAGTAAACAATTTGTGTTCTTATTCTCTGCCCAACCATGGTAATATCAATTGATAACTACAATCCTGCACAACAAGAAATGATTAAAGTGAACACTGTGTTCTTTTCTACTTCTTTAATGTGTTGATTTCAATTAGTTTGTTTATAGATTTTAGTAAAAGGAAAAAATGGCTTAATTTTAACAGGATAACTCAATATCTCTACAGTGTGGTTTAAAATCAATTTACCTTTTATTGCCTATACCAGCTGCAAAATGTTCCCTTATTCTTCTCTACTTTTGAGGCCCTAGGGTACAGTAAATGGAGCTCTCAGGTTCTAGCAGTCCAAGTATTTTCAACTTTAAATCTGTATGTTTTTGAATTTTGTGGTCTCATTATGTATATAGTTGAGGAACATAAACTATGAATATTAATCTGATGCCCAGATGGTAGGAAATTGGAAGGACTTCCAACACAGCATTAAAGGAAATAGGCAATTGAAACTGCCAGAAGAAAAATCTATTTTGAGAAAGGTAGGGTATTTTGGAAACAGATTCATAGGACATTTGATTATATTAAATTGTTTGTGAATGGCACCTCTTTTAGAAGTTAATCCAGAAATCAAAAACCTGCTTCTTATACCATCTATGGTAGGTGGCTTAGCTAGGTAGTATTTGCTCACTGCCAAATTTGCTTTCTAATTCTAAAATTTCCTCCCTTCCTTCCTTCCTTCCTTCCTTCCTTCCTTCCTTCCTTCCTTCCTTCCTCTTTCTTTCTGTCTTTCAGTGATTTTACTTACTTTCTGTTCATTCACTTTTTTTCTGTGTATGGTCAGAATGAGACTCATCAACTTCAAAGTATACAAAGCACTCAGAAAAAGGGAGCTAATATGTGTGTAGTATAAGAGCTCAAAAGTAGTCAAAAGTATATACAGGCTTTATTTTATAATGTTTCCTTAAAAAATACACTTTACCTTTAATTTCACTGAACTAGTCTTATTTCTACCCCAAAACAATCTTCTTTTTCCCTTTCTCAACTGTTTTGTGCCTAATGTTCTGTACATCTGGAACAATTGTCTTCCCTTTTGTTTCACACAAAACCCTTCGTTCTACGCTACAAAACCCAAATCGGATTCTGCCCCTTTCATGAGTCTCTCCTAATAACTCCAGCAGAAAGTAGTCTGTTTCATTTCCAGACTCCTAAAACACTTGTGGTTACATTGTTAATTTGTCACTTACTATTTACTGCCTTTTATGACAAGTTAGGTTCTTTTTATGACCCAAATGTTTAATGACATGAGCCTACTGAATTCATCACCGAGCGAGGCATATTGTTACCATAAGAATCCAATATACCAGGTTCACTGTGCAGGGTCCCTTCTGCACAAAAAGACAAGAACCCACAGACCAATTGTATTTTTAAGTGGATATGTTCATCTTAGCTCCAACTTAAACTTTTTGAGTGGGATGACTGTGTCTTAATGGTATTTTTAATGTCAACAATACTTTCTACAGTACTTTACAGCATTCGGGCATGCAAGATGATGGGAGTAGAAAGAGCGTGTCCCTTCTTAGATGGGGAGACTTCTTTTCATTAGACTTTGAGTTCCTAAAGGGGAGGGGCTGAGTCTCTGTGCCTTCAATTCTTAGTGTAAGCACTGATACATGATTGGTGTTCACTAAGTGTTGAGCACAACAAAATATCCTCCAGCCTGATATTTTCCATAGAGTTTGTTAGCAAAATTACATGGTAACTGTTTGATGTCACTGAATCTGGGGTGGTTTGTTATCGTGCCGTAGTAACTGGAACATCAGGTGATACCTGAACGAAGGTATTAACTCAAATAAAGCTAAAGACTGTGTGTATGTGTGTGCATCTGTGTGCAAATTGGTAGAAGAATGAAAAGGATATTCTAGCTTTTTGAGGGCTGGAAAATTTAAAAAATGAAGTGAGCAAGATGTATTTTGAAAATAGTTTACTCACTTTTCCAACTAACACTTTTTGAGCCCATAATATGTGCCATATTATGTTCTAGGGATATAATAATGGATAAAGTACAGTCTCTATCAGCATGGCCCAGTCTGGAGAGTCTCTCTGAATCTTTATTATGATACTAAAATATAGACTATAAAGATTTATGGCTAACATAGAGCAGTATAACTATCCCTTGTGGTTAGAAAATGAAAGTTTTCATCACAAGAAAGAATATGTAGTTATGTAATGCTTATACACAAATTAAAACCAATTGTCTTAGAAAATTAATTGAATCTTGAGTTATACTATTAAGAGTCCAAAGGTTTTACTTTGGTATTCAAGGTCATCTAAAATCCCCACTATTACCTTTTATTATCTGGACCCCCACACTCCCCAGACTGCCTCTAATTCCCTGAAGACTGAACACTTGCACACCTCCAGGCCTGCGTTTGGTTCCTCTACGTCATTTTGTAAGGGTCGCCCCACCATGTCCCGTACCCTGATTCACAGAGGCAGCTGGTCTTGCATCTCTCTTTCCTTCTGTAGACCATGGTTTGTATCTATTTTGAACACTGTTTCATTCTGTGTTAGGCTAATTCTCTTTTCTTCACCAACAGAAAATTCTTCAAGGGAAATAGTGTGTCTAATTCACCTTTGCATTCTTATATTACCCATCTTGGGTACTTAATAAATATCATCAAATGTCAAAAAAAATAGGACATGTTCTGAGGTAAGTGTTGGGAACTGCCCTGCCTGGTTTCAGAAGCTGTAACCCCAGCCAAGGCTAAGGCTGAGGGAGTGACCTTGGACCGTAAGCCACCAAGGAGACAAAGGCTTATCTCCCTGGCAGGAGCGCTGCTTCTGCTCCTCTTTCCCTAACTGGCCCCCAATGCTTGGTCAGTTAGCCAATGATGGGTAAGATTCCCCAAGGGGGGAGCAACCTAAGACAGGCATGATCACGTGGGAGGCCCCCAAGGAAGGACTTTGAGGGGTACAGCAAAAGGAGGTGATGGACCCTCGTCCCTCGGCTTTGACAAAGCCTGAGTCCTCATTCTGTCTGGGAGAAGTCTCCTAATATCTTGGCTGCTTCACTTCTCTTGCTCCACCTAATCCTGAAACAATGACAGGGTGGTGGAGCCCTGTGCTAGAAAGGGTGGGTTCCCGGGCAATCAGGCCTAAGAAAGAATATGTAAAATCCTATGAAACCTGCTTTGTTTAGAATGATCTCAATTAAATGATAAGGGTCCAAGCAAGAAGTGAGTTTGTTCCTCAAAGCTTTACAGCTCTTTAGCTATCTGACCCTGACTCAAAATAGGCCCTCAGAGGTTCTTTGTTATCTATTGTTTGATCCTTACTGCCTGACAATGATTAATGAGCTTTACCTGTAACCCTGTGCAAATGAACCCAATAAAAGCCCATTGAGGAACAGGCTCCTGGCCCTTCTCCTTTGAGAGATCGGCCACCTTTTCTCCCCAAGCAGATCATGTCTTGGTAGACTTATTCTCATCCATGGTGGCGGGGGCGGGGGGGCCCTGCAGGTGGAGCTGTCCCCACAGGTAAGTTTGTGACATGGCAAGAAGCACTCCCGAAAACATTATCAGAGCCTCTAACTACTCTTTAATTCCAAAATTGTAAAATGAGAACAAAAACAAAAATTACTGAGCTTCGTTGAAATCATAAAATTCAAATTGTGGAAATCACCAATTAGGTATGGAAAAAAATTAGCATCTCTATTCATGGAGACATCTGGACAATTCCCATACACAATTTGTGGTTCCATTTATAAACTCTGCCTTAATGAAAAAATTAATGCATGATCTGGCAGGCCTAATAAATGCCTCCTCTGCTTGCTCAGCAAAGAAATTAAACCAAACCATAAGGTGTAAATCATATACTTTCTTGGTACAGAGTCTGCCTTCATTTCCTTACCTTCTATGTGTCCAGCACAAATTATTAAGGCTATATATTACAATTTAATTAGCAAAATCAGTACAATATTTAAGGCCAAGTATATGTGATTTTATAAATTATTTAATAATTCTGGGCAAGAGTGTTATGTAAACATTTTGTCTACAGTATATTTTTGTATTTCCTGTGCCTCTTGGATCATACTTTCTTCCTGTTATTTCATAGACATATTCTTATTTACTAAACAATAAAAAAATATCTCTATGTGGTGTTATATTGTTTGAATGAAACTGCAGCCCAAATTTATTCATGAAAAAGGAACTAAACATGTTTTCAAACAAATTGGACGCTTTTAATTTCAATCACATCTACGATTTCTACCAAGTATAAAACAATAGCATACACTAGTATTTGATGTGTCTTCTGATCCTTCTCTTATATTTTTGGGGTCTTAAACTTGGCTCTATTTTCTGAAACTGGAAACTTTTCATAGTCTTTTTATGAGTTGCAGGAACACATGTCATTCATAAAGGGAGCTGGGTAATCTCCTGGCTAGTCTTAATACGGCGCGTGACAGGCAGCAGTGCCAATGAGGGAGCTCCGCCTAAGGCACAGAACATTGAAAATGGATATCTGTTGAAGCAAAGAGCACCGATGTAAGAAAAAGGAAAAATAGAACAGAATTGTGTAAAGGAGAAATTGAACGAATGTTAAGAGAATGTGCACATGTCGGGGGGAGAAAGAACAGTCTATAACCCAGGTAAACTATAAACAATTACTGCAGTTGAAAAACACCTAAAACACATCTAGAAGTAAACTTTATGCTTTGTAAAATCCACAGCCCAGTGGTAAAGCAATATTAACCATTGAAGATCATCATAGGGTATAAGATGTATGAGCAAGAGAAAATTGCTGATGTTGGAAATAGTTAAAGGCAGTTTACGTTACAGAGGATTTTATGCAGTGGTGTGCTTATTACTCTCTCGTGGTGTCTGTCATGATTGTGTGTGTGTGTGTTGTAACACGTACATGCTTTTATACTGGATGCTGGACATTTTCATTATTCTTCTGTTAAAGTTTTAATACTTTTTATTCATATTGTATCTTTCATTTTTACTTTTACAAAGTATTTTGAGATAATGTACAGAGATTCATGGGCACAGGGAAGTATGATTATGATATTTCTGTAGAGAGGAGAGAATGGGAAGGAAGGAACGTTTTAAGACAGAAGGGCAATGAACCAGGAGGATTCTGGCCATCGAATAAGAGGAGAAGAATTCTAGAAGTGTGAATGCAGTGAAGAAAGGGAAGTAGGATAAAAAAGAGTTTTCCAACACTTTGTTCCTGTTTTACAAAATCTAAATGTTCATAGCAGCATTATTTACAATTGTCAAGTGCTGGAAACAGCCTAAGTGCCCATCAGCAAATGAATGAATCACAAAACTGTGGTTCATTTACACGATGGATACTATACAACAGAAAGAAAGAATAAATCCCTACCCTTCAGGATAGCCTGGATGGAACTGGAGAGCATTATGTTAAGTGAAATAAGCCAGGCAGTGAAAGACAAATACCATAGGATCTCACCTATAAGTGGAAAGTAATCAACAAAACAAACAAATGAGCAAAATAGAACCAGAGACACGGACATAACAGACTGGCAGTGATCAGACAGGAGAGGGGAGAGGGATAACGGGGAAAGAAGGGGACGGGTCAAGTCAAGGAACGTGAGTAGAGGACTCATGGGCGGGGACAATGGGGTGGGGATTGACTGTGGGGTGGCAGGGTGGAGGAAAGCAATGGGGAAACGGTGGGACAACTATAACGGAACAGCAATAAAAAAAAGGTTCTTTCCAGAGCAGGACACATCACAAGACTTGTAACCGAGACTTGGACAGAAGAAAACCAGAACTCTGTTATAGCTCCAAATTAGAAAAGGCTGCCAGGAGGAGCCCCACTAACTGTTTACCCTGGGACGGGGTAACAGCGAGCTGCGGTTCTCTATGGAAGCTAGGTGGCTTTTTAGTTCGTTTTTTGGGGCTCCCTGGGAAGTGACTAATTTGACTAGTTTTGTGGACCCCCAGGGCATTGGGGCTCTCCCTAGTTGTCTGCTACCTGATCCCAAAGAAATTAGGGTGAGCGTGGGTGCATATAGCTGAGTGTCATATCCATAAGGGAAGTGTTTAGGGGAAGGACTTAGTTGGCTACTTAAGAGGAAGAACTGAAAAGACTCTACCCAGGGTCTCAAAACTGGGTCAAGACAGCATAAAAACAAATAATCAAACCCCAATATATTATACTTTCCTGGACCAGAAAGGAAAAAAAGGTTATATGTGTGTATATATAATATATAATATTATATATACATGTATTATATTGTATAATATACATAGGAAGAAAAAAGAGCCAATTAAATTCTATGTATAAAGAAGGCAAAGAAGAACAGAAAAAATAGCAGGGAGGAAAAAACAGTAGGTTATCTCTTGAACAGGAGATTCTTCATAAGATTGTTTTCTTTTCTTAACCTGCAGGGTCACAACCACTCTTTCCTCCCACTCTTGCTCCCAGGGCTTCGTTGCGGATGTGGGAGCCCAATGATGTGAGCATCCTGTCTTGGCCCATGGTCAGATTTACTACTGATACATTTTATGAGGATTTAAGTTCACTTCACACTTAGGTAATGAACTGAGTCTCTCCCAGGGTTATGTGACAACTGGTAGCTAAATGACTAGAAATGATCATCAGTATTCCTACTTTTATTCAGCAATTCCTCAATATTTGAGGTGGGAGACTTTAGACAATCTGAATGGTTTGTGTGAAGAGGAGGAATAGAGGAAACTGAATACTTGTATACACACACAAGATTTGCTTTCAAAAGACTCAGGTATCTTTGATTCACCCTATTGCTGGCCTCCACTGACCACACAATAGCTTCCATTGGATATCAAATTGTCATCTCAAACTTAACTTTTTCAGAACTAGAAACCCAATTCTCTCAAGACAAGATATGGCAAAACAAAAAAAAACAACTTCTTCCCTAAATTTTTCCCATTTCGGTACATGGCAGCATAGTGTCTATAATCATTTACACACACACACACACACACACACACACACACATAAATCTTAGGGCCCACCTTGTCTGTCTCTCACACCATATATCCATCCATCAGTGATAAAATTTAAATCACAATTTAAAATAAAAATCATAGGGACATATATAGTGGATGATGTAGTATTCTAGAGTAGAATTTGGTGCTTACATAATTCAGCCGCCTCATTATAAAATGAATATACTGGGGAGAAATAATGTGAGGGGAAAAAATTGAAGGAGAGAATAGCTATATAAAAGATATGTAGAATCTAATTATTTACTATAACTCCATTGCAATCACTCTCATCCAAGTCACCTCTCAGCTGAATTATTATAATAGCCACCAACCTGTTCTCCCTGCACTCACCCATGTCCTCCTTCAGTCTATTCTCCACCCAGCAGTTGGAGTGACAGCTTTAAACTATAAATCTGATTATATCACCCCTTTGTTCAAACTCTTAAAGCAAAGTCCTTGCAAAAACTTACCAGGCCCTATTGGATACGAACCCCCTCTTCTCAATCCCTGGTCTCTCTGACATTGTCTCCTACCCCCATAGGAGCCTGTCTCTGCAGCAGGAACCTCCGTGACTTCCCAGAACGTTTGATTTGTGAAATTACCCCGCCACCTCAGTGACTTTGCACTAGCTATTTCTTTGTCTGAAATGGTCTTTAGGAGTCTGTGTAGTGCTTTTACTTCATTTGGATCTCTCCCCAGATGTCACTGTGTTGGCTATTTCTTAACCCCACTTTACAGATGTGGAAACTGTTAGTTCGAGAGGTTAACCAATTTGCCCGTAATTTTTAGCAAGTAAGTGAAGAAGTTAGAACTTCACCATGATTTCTGTCTGTTTCCAAATCTGGACTTGTAATTATAAAGCTAACTGCAGTGACTATTATTATTACAATTTAATATGTCTATTCCTTGACAGCTTTGGTGGAGATAATGGCTGGTGAAATCTTTTGGTGAGAGACTCTGGAGCCCAAGTGCCTACTGTAAGAGTGGCATGATGGCATTTCCGTCTGCTGAGAGGAGCCCCCCCCAGCTCTGACCCCTTCCTATGCAATTCTGTCACTTCGGGCTAGGCTTGCTGTCTCGTCATCTGGTCTGGTATTAGATCCCTTCCACAATATGATTTTAAGAGTTATTTCTCAAAACGCTTTTTGTAAGTCAGCAGTTGTCAAAGATTCCATGTTGGTGAAATACGTGATAGTTTCAATTGTGGAAATTTCAGCAAGTTTCTTCATCCTTCAACAAAGCAATCCTAAATTTGTCCTTATCAGTGTTCTTAAAAATAAATGGATGGTAGAAACAAGGTCTACCTGCAAGAGAGTCCCAAGAAATGTGACAATAAAATCTCATTTAAGTGTAAATAGTTCTATCAACAAGGGTGCAAAATCAACAACTGGCTGTCCTTCCAGAAGGGTTACCATTCAGTTTCCCTTTCATGGGCACAGTCCTTCCTTCCGGCATCTGTTCCATGATCCAATGACACCCGCTTTTTCTATTTCAGATATTCAGTGGTTTTATGGTCCGTGTATTCATTCAGTCATTCAATGACCTGAGGTTTGGTACCATGCTGAGGACTTGATATGCAAAGATGAATAACTTTGTTCTTCCTCCTTAGGGACTTACAGTTTTAGTAGGGAGATATATGTGTAAGAAAATAATTGTGATACCACATTATAAATGAGATACAAAATAAATGAAAATTGTCAGAGCAAAACAGAGCAATATTTCTGCCAGGGAGATGAAGAGAACCACAGAGAAGATAACTATTAACCTAGTCCTAGAAGAATGAATCTGATTTATTCAGAAGGAGAAAGTAAAAGGTAAGAGATCATTCCAGTCAGCATGAGCAAAGACATGGAGGTGTGAGGGTATATGAAGTTTGGGATGTTGTGATATTACATCATGTCAAGTCTGCTGCGGACAATACATATGCATGTCTATTTTGTACTTTATAATGAAACCATTTGCTCATTGATATGCTACCTCATTTTTGATTAATTTTCTCCTCAGTTTAATTTCAAAGTCATATTTTTTTCAACTTGTGCATTTGAAACAAATTTAGCAGTTCTCCAACAGCATTTCATTTCAATTGAATGGCATAGAGAAGACTAGAAGAAAGCCAAACAGAAAAATATCAGAGTGCATTAACTTAGGGAGGTCAATAACTATTTTTCTGAAACATGTTTTGGTCGTGTATCTGAATGTGTTCCTATGTGTCTCTCCCTTACGGTATTCCACATTGCGGGTCACAGTGAAAAAGTTTGAAAACCACTGAAGTACTAATATTTTCTGTAGCTTTTCATTGCACTCCTATTATATTGGTTATGATTAAACCTGGAGTCCAAATCAACCTTAGTTTTTAATGAAGTGACAAGTGACACAGACTGACCCCATTTATAAGCCTGGTACTCAGGCAAGCATCTGTTTTACTGAACTCTGGTTACATTTTACCAGATGAAATGATTCTAGCCTGGGAATTAAGCCATCATTTAAAATGTTATTTTAACATTATTTTTCTATCCTGAGTTCCAAACTACCAAATTAAAGACAATATATAAGAAATATAACCAATTAGTAGGAAGCTTCCCCAGAGACTGAATTTTTCTAATATTCACTCATTCAACAATTATTTATTGAGTGAATGCCTACTAGAAGCCCAATGGCATTGTAGATGCTAGAGATAACAGTGGTTCAAAAGAAAGACACTTATTGAAATAACATGTTATATAAAACATTCATATGAAATTTGACCTTCCAATTAGGATGGCACAGATATTTGTAAAATATTTAGGAACAAACCACAAAAATATTTAAGGAAAGCCAAAGTCCATACAATAGGATACATTACATAGGATATTTAAAACTAGATGAGATAAACAGCATATTTCATGAAATGCTTGTAATCTCTCCTCTGTGAAGAAAATTAGAAGACATATGCTCATGTATAACACATTTTGCAAAAAATATGAGTCTTGCACAGTAGGGAATGGATATCTATACTAGTGTTATATTGTACTTACAAAGTTTAAAGTTTTCCTTTGAGAGTAAAAATAGAGTTTTTAAGTTGCATATCAAAATGAGAGTAAACCTTGAACTTTCACATGAAATCTCTCTCATTTAATTTATTCTTTGTAGTGTTGTATATGAATGGTGATGAAAAATATTACCATTTACTTTTTAACCCTAACAGCATGTGTAACTACCATACTAGGACCTATAAAATCCTTTGTGTTTGGTATTTAAAAATATTTCAATATATATCAATTCAAGGCCAATATTATGATCCAATATGGTAGGTAGAAAAAGATAAGCATGTTTTATATCATCGATAAAGTATTTCTATAAAAAGTAAGAAAGTGTTTTCACTTATTACATTGCTTCATATATTTATCCAGCACCAGGGCAGGTATTTAACTGCTTTCTGCATTGTTACTATCACTTACTTCTAACTCAGTCACGTGCCATGTTTAATAGCCCTTTTGAAGCTACTTAGGAATATAAGAATATAAGAAGACATGTATATGTTTTAAAGAAAAGGCACAGTTTATATTCGAGACAATGTTGAGGATGTGGAATGCCCAAAACACAGAGTAATCTAGAAACTTTCAATATTAAGGTCCTCTAGACTTTAATATTTAAGTGATAAAAAGAAAAGCTAAACTATGTTTTCTTTAAATCTGGTTTGGCTTTTTTTTTTTATGCTGTCAAATTTCAAGGACGTGATTAGACCTTTTTCACCCCAGCAGGAGAGGCATTTGCTTTCATTACCTTCACTTTGGTTCTGGAAAGGTAAGCCGGACCATGGTTTCCTAAGATGAACATGTTTAGGGTGAGAGAGACCGAAGCAAGAACATTCTTGGACAAAAGGATATCAGACAAATGTATTGGTGACTGATTAGAACAGATAAATAGAAATTTGATTTTGAACAATACAAAATAAAAATCAAAAGGGTATTGTTACAAATTCTGAAAAAATCAATTAAAACAATATTTTGATGCCTTTTCAGAAATCTTTTGTATTACTTCTGTTTTGTTATCAAAAGATAGTCAGCACAACTTTCCAGTGCTTAGGGAGAAAGTGCATATTTCTCCTAGCATTTTCCCTTTTACCTTTGCTAAAAGGACAGAGGATCTGATGCAGAATTCATAACTAAAAATTCCTGGAAGGAAGGGGCATTGGGGTGTCTTGAATGATTATACTTTCCCAGTGTCTCTGTAAGCCTCCTTATTTCCCCCAAATGGATTTTGCATTGTTCCTGAACCAACAAAAACATTGATTTACACTTTACTTTTTATAACATCAATATGAAACAATGTGACAAGAATATTTACATCTGGAAAGAAATAGGATATAAGATTTTCAAAATCAAAGGCGTTAGGTGTTTTGAACTCTTCTTCTGAACCCTGAGGATACTTCATTGGCTGATGAGGTTGGATCATGAAAAATTATCGTGAATTTTGACTTTTGACTCAAATTATACAAGTTCAGAAACTCAACATACTTTGTCAGGGCTCTAGGAATACTCAGAAATGGTTACTGTTTGATACATTTTATTATTCAGAATCATTTCCTCAAATTCAGCAGTAACCTGTTCTGTATGATTTGCTGATGTTTAATGTGTATCCAAACAGTACTATAGGCCTTTTGATAATGCTGCCCTCCTTAAAATGAGGAGGCTCCTTTTTTCCTCTTCTGGGAAGCCAAGGAAGAGCATGGAGCTGACAGCTGCCCCACCAAATGGAACAAAAATAAAAGGCTTGGGGGTCAGTGGGCCAAACTTTGCACTGTGTTTTGTCCCCTTCTTCATTGTTGTACTGCTACAAGCAAGTAACCCACGCAATGTCTCCATGTTTGGGATCAAATAACCACTTCCAGATGAAGGCGGTAATAAATGCAACACACATCCTTTAATTCCATCTAAAATTATCCACATCACTTTGCAATTGTAGATCTATGGGTAGTTTCTATTTGGGGGAGAGCAGGGAGGATGGGGTGGGAGAACAGGGAGGATGGGGTGGGAACAGTTAATCACTACTTGAGAAACAGTACCCATGAGAGAGAGGGTCAGAAGACCTGCGCCACCGCCATCACATACGTGGGATGGAGATACATGCGACACTGATGACCGTGAACACAAAACAACAACCAAGTATAATACTTTTGGTCTCCACGCGAGGGAAAGCGGTGGCCGGAGGTGGTTAGGACACTCACAGCTATACATTAGCTGTGAAGCAGACTCGAACATCTGCCCAGGCCCTGGCAAGACTCTTCGTCTCAGACTACACGGACTAATAAACAACAGTTGGAGAAAATTGTCTGTGACATTCAACATAATGCTGAGCTGAGGCTGAGAGAAGGAAGGGTGGAATTGTATTTCCTTTTGCAAAGCGAAAACAGCCCAAAGTGTAGCCTCTTCTAAAATCTGATATTTAAAGAAAAGTGTAAGAAATCAAATTGTTCAATTTGGAACGAAAAGGGGCTGAAGTTACTGGAAAGCTCATGCTTCTGAGTCTGCAAAATCACTGGCCAGGAAAGCAAAGCTTTTCCAACACCCCATTTTAATATTGTGCTAAAGCCATTGACTGTGTTAAAACCCTGGAGTTAAATATGATCCCCTCCCCACCCCCGGCCCTTTCCCTCTTAGGTTAGTGCTTGGGGGTCAAGGAGGGGGCTGGAGCTGGGCCCTAACCTCGGAATTGCTGCCAAGGGCTTGTAATACAATCTCTCCCCGTTTGAAGGGTAAATCAGTGTCAATTGCGTTTGCCGTCCACCAGAAAAAGTAAGCATTTTACTTCCGCTCGGTCTATGTGGACTGATGAAATGTAGGAAATCTGTTTCTGGCAGCGGGAAAAATCGTTTTCCCAAACAGCACCAAGAGGAGCCATCAGAGAAGTATGAAGAGGGGCAGTGCGGCTGTAGCTGCTGCCTCTGCCGCCGGGCTGGTGGGGTGCGGAGAGCGGCTGCTGCAGGACCTGCTCCGGGAGGGGGCCTGGCCCGAGACGCTGCAGGAGCCGAGCCGGGAGCCCCGGCGCCTCTGAGAGCCGCCAGCAGCCAGCTCCGGACGCGGGGGTGAGCAAGGCGGCCTCGCGGTCGCAGCTCTCCGCCAACGCCGCCACAGCGTGCGCGCTCTGCAGCGTGGGGTCGCGGGAGCCCCTGCCTGCGTGGGCACGGGGGACCACGGGGCAGGGGGTGGTCTTTAAAAATAACCCGGGGGACCGGGCTGGGCAGGGTGAAGAGCCACGGACTGCTGCACGGGCTCTGGCGCTGAGGGGTGGTCACTGCAGTGGGTTTCTCTCTGATTCACTGGACACGACCATGTGTTCCTCATCCCTATTGTGGAACAGTCCAAGTGACCGCCGCGCGAAAAGCCCGCTGGGGCTGCTCAGCCAACCAGGGACCGAAGTGAGGATTTCTAATTAGCACATCGATTATAAATGCACACTTACGCATTCGAGCACCAGGGTGGTTGTGAGGCATGCTGTTATTGGGGAGAGGGGAGCAGAGTGGGGGTTGTCTTAATGGACTGATCCTGAATGTTTTACTTGAGTCAGGCAGGCCAGGACGGGAGGAAGAAGGGTGACTGGAGTGATTTGGGGTGATACCCAGTTTTTCAATTGATGAGTTTGACAGAGTTAAGCGTTTTTTTTCCCCTTTTAGGAGAACAAGGAAATGCTAGCCTGTGAATCAACCCCCTTTGGGGAATATTTTTGCCTAGTATTGTTCCTTTTGAGTCCAAAGAGCAGGGTTTTGGAATCTGAAATTGTTTGGGGAGCAGAGGAGCCAACTTTGTTTTAAAGGCATTAATTATTTTGGCAAAATTAAGTTTTATCAGCCCAGTAAAGGAGATTGCCATTAACCTGGTCCATCCATCCCAAGTTTTACTGTCTTGAAGGGAGAGAGAGCGAAAGCAGCGCTTTACTGCTTTCAACATTCTAGTACAGTCGGAGCTGGGGGTGGGTTACTCAGTGCTTTCCTCCAGTTAACTTTTTGGAAATTTAAACAATGACCCTCCCCACCTTCTTTAACTTTCCCCATCTCACCTCCTCATCCTCATTCTCTTAAAATCAAGATTTGCAAAACTTTTCTGTCCCTCTTGTAAACTCCACCTTCTCCCCAAGAGCCCTTTCCAACAAGGCTAGATCAGTTGTGTATGGGAGATCTTGTGCAGAGGAAAGACGATCTGCTTGTGCACAGGAACACCCATTTGGCCTCCTAGTGTTAAAATAAAGGCCCGGGCAGGTCGGATGTGCCAGCCGGGCAGGGGAAGTCCACCTTTCCTCCCCACCTATCCCCTGAGATTCCCAGAGGCGAGGCTGAGAACGAGCCCTTGTGCTCATTGCTTCTTTCCCCCAACCTCTTAGCAGTGTGGACACTGATTAACTGCAGCTGGGATCTAGCGTGCCCAGCCTGTCTTTGAAATCGATCAATGAGCTCCTTCTCGAGGAATGCTCCCCCCTAACCGTGTAGGGGGAGGTGGTGGCTGTGGTGGTCCTCTCCAACATGGGCGTCCTGGTTCTGACTGCCTAAGAGAAGGTAAGGGATGTCTGAGGCATGGGACATGGTAGGCTTCACACATGGTTCTCTGAGTGGGCTCTGAAACTGAGAGGTAGCTTGGATTTCAGCCTGTATGCTACTAAACTTGGAGCTTCTTTACTTTAGGGCTAAACACCATACTTGTGTGATATGGTCTCTTTATTGGGAAATAAATTCACATGGCAAAATTTATTTCCCCTAGTGCAAAAGGTCATATGGTTGCCCTGAGTTTTCTAGTATCTTGTTAAGGAATCTTAGTTAAAACTTAAACTTGCAGGGATGATGAAATGTCAGGTCTTATATTAATCCTAAATATGTGATGCATGATTTCAGAATTTTGCTTCAAGCTTGCCAAGTCTGCATTATAGAGATATTTGGAGTCTTTGGAAGGTCAAAGTTAACCTTGGTTGAAACCAGAAAAGGAGGCTCTAACAATGTGTTTGCAGAGGGACTTTGTTACATTTGTTAAAATTGCAGCAGATGTTAAGGCTATTTTGGTATCTCTGTGGTTTTGATATGGAGGCACAAATAGGATACCACTGTGTTTTTGTTGTTGTTGTTGCTTTTTAATTTTCTCCTGAGCAGCTATCAAGGTTTTCTACTCAGGTTTTCTGGCTAGAGAAAACTGGAGTGCAGGTGGAACATATTGCTTGTCAAAATGACTAAAATGCTTATGTAATTTTTGCCTTAAACATTTTCAGGGTCACTTCAAATGACTTTTTGCTGATGCTCTCCCCTTACATGAGATAGATATATGTCTATATATTTCAATAGAAAGTAGAAATCTGTGAGCTCCCAGCTACATTATAGTTAAATAAAACAGAAAATCATTACATTACAAACATATAACCCCCCCCACAAAATCTCATGACATTTTACCTAATCAACCTAGATGAAATTTTGATGGAACTCTTTAAATATTCTAGTTGCTTTATGATTCTCAGGTGGTTTATTACTCAAATTATGTTTCAGTCTGGGAGGGGTTCAGAAACCTGTACCAAATTGTTTGGAAGAGAGGTCTAGTACAACATAATTTAAAAAAAAAGAAAAAAATGGTAATGTCATAAGAATATAAGAGATCAGTTCCCACTCAGTCTTAATTTTTTGGTTGTGATTTAAGAAGGAATTATTATTGCAGGTATATCATTATTTGGTTCAGAACAAATTATCGTGGGGCTCCAGGAGAAGAAAGATTCTTGGAAGAGAGTTAGCGTTCCCTAATATTGGGCACCAAGAAGCTGGGTAGGGTATTTGTAATGGCTCTGTGGCTACGTAGCCTCGTTACTTTGGGCAAGATATTTTAGGCCTCCAAAGATTTATGAAGAGCCAGGAATTTGACTAAGTAAATCTTCTGTCCATTTGAATTTAAAGAGTTTATTACATAATTAGGAAAACTAGTCATGTGTGTTGTTTTTGACTTTATGTTTGGTGCTTCTTTGATTTGTGGACAAGTTGTTCCTCTTAGCCAGGAGTAGAGGTCCATTTACATGATCTAGAATTGCTTTTATGATTAAATTTTGAACTTTAATGTTCTGGTAAGACCCTTAGGTTAAGATTTTGCATTCATGACATTGGTTGACAATATGTAGCATTGTGGAGATATTATTGGTTAGCCAATATGAATCCCACAGGAGTAAAGAACTTGGAATGGTGAAAGAGCCATCCTTCGTCATTAATTCATTGGGTCTAGCTTGAAAGATACCATTTTCTCCTTTAAGATTTTGGGAGGGTGTTTGGCTTAGGGTACTTACTTATTTGTTTTAACTTTTTAAAAGATAGTGTTACTGGCCTATAAACTGTTTCTCCATTGTTTCACACCAAGAGCACACAAGCCTGACCAGGCAGAGGTGAGGTCAATGTGCAGAAGTGAACAAAGGTGGCCTTTAGGGTGGGACCCTTCACTGTGGTTCATTAGCACTCTTTGCTTTAAAGGGTCACAGTTAGGGAGCCAGTGTGGGGGGATGGGGAAGGTGTGTTGTGACATCCTGTCCCATGTATTTTGAGAGGTGTAGCACCCTCCTATCTTAATAGCTTATGATCTTTACCTGGTGTCAAAAACCAAGCATAATTTGTTAACAAGAGTTTAAAAACACATGTAAACTACTCATTTTAGAGCAAAACAATTCATTTATCATCCTATGAAGAAAACTTTGAGTTTTCTGATATTTAGGATTTTGTTTCATCAGTACTTTGTTCTCATGTCTCTTCTTTAGCCTTTGTCCTCTCAGTGATTTAACGGTCTACAAAGTATTCCTATTTTGTTGTAGAATTGCTTTTCTTTTTAAAATAAGTCAATGGAAATCAATGGAAGGTGTATTTCCTCTGGTGATAATTTAGATTTAGCTAGTATTTAATGAATATAAAATGCATGCCAACACTGGTACAAATATTTTATCTTCAAAATTATATTTGAAGTGTTAACCTCCTTTGCACATACTAAAGAACTCAGGCACAAAAAGAAAATGACATGTAATTGGAATAGAACAGCTATTAAGTAAGTACGTAATAGAGCTAGTATTTGACCACATGACTTCTGATTCCATTTCTAAAATTGCAATTAATATTCATTAATCAGGATTTTTAATGGAATCACATAGCAGCCAGTTATCATATAATGTTTATTATTCTTATCATTATTCTTAATGTTTGTTCTTATTTTTCTTCCTTTCCATATATTTTCTATGCAGTATTGCAATGCATTTTTTAATAACATGTCAACAAAGTCTAGAGATGGACTGGAAACCCTCTTGGTCACTCAGAGCACAGCACACCTCTAGGTGGTGTGAAAGAATATTTTATCTTCAGAGTCAAAACTATGAGTTCTTCAGCTGGGATTCTGGAGCAACAGACTAAACAGAGTCTTTAGGCATATGATATTTTACTTACGGAGTCATTAATTTTTTCTTCTTCCCTTGGGCTAATTCACATCTCATCATATTCATAATGGTTATTCCAGAACCACTTGTATGGAAAGAAAGGAAAAAAATACACACATTCTTTGAAGAAATCTGTATTAAGTTTCTGCATGTTTTTTGCTTTAAGTTTTATTTTTCTGAATTCCAAATCCATGGGGTTGAGTTATCCACTTTTAGATAGAGCCATAAACCTCGGAGAAGCCATAGTTTAGAGGGTCCATAGAAGTATTTGAATTCTTACTCCTCTTTCCAAAGTGAATGTCTTTGTTTAGTACTTGAGAAAGTCGCCTATAAAGCTTTGTAAATATTTAGATTATATGAATTTTAATGGTAACATCTTTTAGTGTTTTGATGCAGTATATAAAAAAAAGTTTTTTGTTTTCCCAAACTTGAACTTCTTTCTTCAAGTCTAGTGAATCATTCATCATTTTACTTCCCATCTTTAAAAGCTACCCCTTCTCATCTCTTGTGGTTTTTTGAAAACCTTTGAACGAGTTCAAAAGATCAAAAATGATCTTTTGGTTATAGTTTGTTCTTTGTGATTTAATTGAACTCATCCACATTGATTAAACATTTGTTAAAAATTTTAAAAAGGTTATCATCCTGGAGTGGTCTTTTTATCTTTGGTAATCTAAATTTGTGTGACTTTTGTTCACCCTGTTTAACCATTTCAATGGGAAGCTACTTCACCCTGAAGCAATTCTTCCACACCCTTGCTAACTGGATTCATCTCCATGGTTCATATTCATGTTTCTGCCATTATCTAACTCCAAGACATCCATGTAGTGAATGGAGTGACTACTTTCAGCTGAGTCTCAGGTGGTGATTTAAAATATGAAAAAAGGACCGTATTGGAATAAAATCCAAAGTATTTTCCAAAGAGACTTAAGAGAGGAGTTCCTATCCATGACAATGACTTTAAGTGTCAACATATATTTAATTACTTCTCTTCTGTTTCATGCTGATTACCCCCTAAGCCTTATTTCTCCTACTTTTACCTCCTGGTAAAAGGTAACTCTTTTCTTTTTTTTTCTTTTTTTGCCCTTCGTATGTAACTTTGATTATATACAAAACAGCATAACAAAAATTGCTTTATTAGTCTTGCTGTTTTTACTTAATGATCATCTATAAATATTAGAAGATAGTTTGAATCACATTTCTGGCAAAATACAGGACAGACTACATGAGAAATAAATGTGCCACTGTCAAGAAAATAAAAACGTCACTGTTCAGAAGTACTGAGGGGAAGGATTGTGTCCCTCTGGCTCACTGACACTGTTACACGCCATTAAGCCTACTGTAAACTATCCCTTGATGAATTCTTTGCTGGACAATGAGCTTAAGAATCTGAGGTGTCTTCTTGCTTTTACAGAGCAGAATAGGACTCTGATGCTTAAATGGAAGTTGCAGAACACATAATAGGATGTAGCTAAAGTTACTGACCTACCACATCTCACTTTCAGGAAAGTAGTGGGAGAGATTGTGTCTTGAGAAGAAAGGCATTTTAGAGGTAACCCTTTTAAGATTTCAATTAGTTATTTAAATGTATGAATCATGTGCTTAAATGTAATATTACTTAAATGTTTGTCTCTGAGGCTGGCTAGCCTATAGGAATCCTAACCAGTTCCGAGGAGATGTTTTGTTTTCCTGTGACTAGACTTATTTTTAAAAGAACTGGGGCAAAAATGTTTTAGGTGTCTTATGTATGATGACAAGATTTGGAGAAAGTTTTAGGACTTTGTCTGACTAATGTGACAATTAACTAGAAAAGAATAGGCGATGGTAACGTTCTGGTTCCTATAATGATAATTTAGTAACATATGACAAGGTATATTAGCACTGTTTGCACGGGTTCACTAGAGATACTTAGAGAGATGTATAAAAAATCTTTTCAAAGAAAATTTGCGGTAAATTTCTTTTTGCAAAAAAGTACTCCAAAGCATAGTTGTTTAGAAATGCAATTATCTGTGGTTTTAAGTTACATGTTTATGACACCTTTTAGGTGTTTACGCTCTAGCTGCCCTGTCTGATACTACAGCAGAGTGGGAGATGGTCACACTTTGCATTTTTCTGAACACCAATAACTTTTTATATTTTAAAAAGCAGTCTTTAAAAGACAAAAGTTATCTTGTGATAAAAGAATTTTAATTATGTAAAATTTCAAAGACTAGAACTGACAAGAGTGTATATACACTTATATTGATAACTGAAAGATACCACAATTATTGAAATATAGCTGTAAATACCATTGTATCATATGAATCGTACTTCTTGCCAGTGATATTTTCATTTTTGTTCAGTAATACTGAAATGCATTTAGTTATTTCATATGCACTATTGGTGTCCACAAATGAGCTTAATACATTGTTAAACTCATGAGTTTGTTACTTTAGCTGCTTCAGCGTTGCTTCTATAGTCTTAGGTCCTGTAAGTAATGCACACGAAAGTGCTATGTTCAAGGCCAGGTATACTTTCAATTTTTCTACAACCACCTAGGGGACCATCATACCCATAAGGTGACCAGGTTAATGATATCAACTTTTATTTTGTAGATGTAAGGTAACATTTTTTTAAAAAATCCTTACCTGAGGATTTGTTTTAATGATGAGAGAGAAAGAGAAAGAGAGAAATATTGGTTGCATCCCGCATGCGTCCCCAAACCTGTAACCTAGGTATGTGCCCTGACCAGGAATTGAACCCGCATATGGGATGACACTCCAACCAACTGAGCTACCCAGACAGGGCTGTAGATGTTACGTATTGAATCATTTCTATGGGAAAGATGATTGCAAACAAAACCTAGGATGAAAAACCCATAAAGTGAAAAGATACAAAGTAAGACAAAAGAAAAACTTGCAGCAGTAATTGTTAGAATGATGGTGTTATTCTTGGGTTGTACTGTGATTTCCTGAGGAATCTATTTTGTAAAATGTGTCATTCAGGAAAAAGTATGAAGACCTAGATTCAAACCTGATTGTGCTGTGATCTAGCTGTACATTCTTGGTTAAGTCACTGATTGTCTCTGGTTTTTATTTTCATTAAATGTAATACAAGATAAATATAGTAGGGACTCTTTGAAAGCACCTCTTACCCTGTCTCCCACCCAGTTCTCTGAATTGTGAATCCATGATTGCTCAGCCATCTGCAAAAAACCAAGTACTGTGCTTTATCCTATAGGAAGTGATTTTAAGGGCAGTGACCATATGTGTATAATGAATTGTGCAAATACTGTCACTGCTACCACTCAGTCCTAAAGTTCTGTAGCAACCTACAGTTTCAAAAATTAATGCAATCTGAGTTTGCAATTTGGATACTAAAATTTTAATCAACAACTTTGCTTGCTTTTGAATAAGTAGAGTTTCTTGTTTTAGAAACTGACTCTTTTTAAATGTGATGTTTTGCACAAGCTTAGCGCATATTGTTTGATTCTTCTCTGACCTTTGATTGCTGCTATTTTCTACCAAGTGGCTGGTTAACAGTGATAGGACCAGTAAAGATAGCAGTGTTTCCTGGGGTTTAATCATTAATAACCTGACCTGTCATCAACATTTCCATGGATCTGGTTCCTTCCTTTGTCATTGGCACCAAGATTTTAATAAGAAAGTCTGAATAAAAAGCAATTACTCTTTTGTTTCCAAAACAGGTATTACAAGTGGATAAATAATGTGCACTGCTCTGAGCCCAAAGGTACGCAGTGGACCTGGCCTCTCTGATATGCATCAGTATAGCCAATGGCTGGCCAGCAGACATGAAGCTAATTTGCTACCGATGAAAGAAGATCTGGCCTTGTGGTTAACCAATCTATTAGGTAAGGTTATAAGATCTCGTTTTGTGAGCAAAGATAACAGCTTTTTTATTTTTTTCCTCCTATAGTGTCCTTCACCTAAGCATGTGATAGCGCCTTGGAAAGAAAGATTTCATTATTTGGGTATTGCATCTGGGAAACCTGAAGCATGTGGAAAATTTAAATGAATTTCCCAATGTCTCTCACATTAACTGTGCTTAGTCATTCCAATATCCTGCACTGATATGTGGTTGAATTCCTTATTTCATCTATATGCTGATCTGGTTTATTTTTTACTTTTCTTTTATGTCACTGACAAATCTGACCTATTCTTTGGACATTGCGCACAGGCCATAGTCTGTGAAATCTGACTTCTAAAACTAGAGTGCTTTGCCCTACTTTCATAGCAAACCTTCTGAAACTGCTGAATGCCCAAACTCTAGAATAAACATAGCTCTCCTTTGTCCAAATGAGCTGACTAGGGTCACCCAACCTTGAACTAAAATTTTTCTTTTCATTTCACTTTTGTTTTTAGGTATTCTAAAAGTACCATCTCTGAGAAAAATGCTACCTTATGCTAAAGCTGTCTCTTTTTAAATTTCTATTGTGTGGGCATAGTCATAGGATAAAATTTCAACCACGTGCATTTAAAGGATCATTATATATAGAAACGCTATTTTCACCAATAGTTTTTTTACAGAGAATACAGTTGATTTATGATCCAAGGAAAGGACCCTTATTGATATATAAGATAGTAGGTTTGAATATCGAGTAAACTTATAATTTATATGGTCCTTTATCATTTGCAGAAGGAACTTTGCCAACATTATTTTATTACTTTAGGAATCATTCAAGATCAGTGTTTTAATTCCCACTTTCTAGCTGAGGAATCTGAAGAGCTTAGTGAGAAGCACCCTGTCCACCTGAAATCTCAGCAAGGTTTGGAAAGACGTGAGCATGTTTTAGCAAGATTTTCCTTTTGCTCACCATGGCTCTGGATTTTTCATGGGTTTTTACTTTTTTGTTTTTTGCCTTTATGTTAGGGTTAGGATGCTTTCTTTTCCCACCACGTGCGCAGTATTTGGACCATTCTATGCAGTCTAACTAGGGCTACAGCATGCGAGTTGCTGCATGTTATACCTTCCACAAGGGTGCCCAGCCAGAGGGTGAGGGCAGAACTGCAGAGACCGTTCAGGAGACCCTTCCCTGTGCTGTGGAGCTGTGTCCACTAGAAGGAAGAGCCTACCCCCTTTTGCAATTCACCTGTGCAAAGGAGGAACTCTTATATCCATCACATAGAGGGAGTCACCTTAACCTAAGCAAGTGGATTTCCTCTTTATTCCTGTCCTTCTGAGGGTCACTAATGATTGTTGCACTAATAATTTATTAACTTTGAGCTGTCTTTAGATACGGGCTATCACAAGTACGCAGTATAGAATAGATGATAAGAGAGCAGACGATGTAGACTGCCTGTGTTTGAACCCCAGAACTGCGACTTACTAGCAACATGATAATTGGGCAAATTACTTCACCTCTCTGGGCCTCAGTTTCCTCATCTGTGAAGTGGTGGTAATAGCAGAGCCTACTTTGTAGGGTTGTAGTGGGATTACATGCACTACTTAGAAAGCACCTTGACATTTTGTAAGCACTATATATGTCATTGCTATTTTAATTATATAGTTCAGTGCTACTCTTAATTCGACTTTGTGGATAAGTTTATTTATTGAACAAACATTTGAGTGTGCAGAAGTATAAAGTATTAGTTTAAAAATATGGACACTGGAATCAGGATGTGTGAATTCAAATCTCAATTCTCTCTCTTACTCGCTCTGTGATGCAAGGCAAGTGTCTAAATGCACTGTGCCTTGACTTTTTCATCTACAACATAAGTAAAATACTAGTACCAACCTCAAAGGATTGTTGGGAATTTGAATGAGATGATCACATTTAGAATAAGGTTTGTTGCATAGTAATCAACTAGCTGTCATGAACATGAACTATTGTATTTTTGTGTTCCGGACACAGGTTAAGTACGGTGGGTAGGTGGTGATTAAATATAGATATAATGCCTGTTCTTAGAGATGTTGGTAATGAAACATTAAGTAAGTAATTGAAGACATAATTCATTAATTGGGCTTGTTATAAACACTAAAAGATACAGGTTGAAATAAGAGTGTAAAAACAAGGAGGTGGTCATGGAGCAAAGGATTGCAGGACTTGGGGTCTTATATGTGTTTCAATGGAGGACTGAAGAATGATTAATCTCTAGCCAGATGAAGCTTGGGAGAAGAGCCTGGGTAGAGGGAATGGCATGTGCTGAGACAGAAAGGAGTTTGGTACCTGGGAAGGACTGAATGAAGGCTAGTGTCAAACGTGCAAATCAAGAGGAGAGTTTAATGACACTTGCAGGTGCTAGATTGTACACTGCTTAGAAGACCATGTTAAGGAACTTTATAATTCATAGTAAGATCAGTGAGGAACTGTGAGGTTCTAGACAGAGGAGATGGTGATTAATTAGAGTATAGCCTGATTATACAGGGATGTTCCAAGGTCCCATGACTTGTCATCAAAGGCATTTTATTTGGTGAATGTGATCACTTACAAAGCAGCTTGATCAGTGTGAGCAGCCCAAGACAACCTCAAAGAATAGAGAGTCACTGTGTGTGTAATGGAAAGATCCTTGGAATAAGAGTCAGGAGACCTGGCTCCTAACAGGACGTCAGGAGACCTGGCTTCTGGTTCTGGCTCTGCCTCTCAGTAGGAAACTTGCCCAAAGTCAGTCAGCTATCTTTTCTGGGCTCCGTGTCCTCAACCATAAAATGAAGGGGTTGGAGTAGATGATCTCTAATGTCCTTTCCAGTTCCAAAAGTCTCAGTTTCCAAGAAATCCATCTCTTGAAACCCAGTTGGAGATCATCAATATGCATAAACAAGGAGAAAATAATTTGCATAAATGAATAATTTTTTAAAAAGAATAGACCAATTTTTTTTTAATGCTAGCAGTTAGTAACACAAATGCAACTGATGGCTTGTGAGATTTTCTCAGAAAAGGAATCTCAAAAGAATTTCAAGATACTGTAAAATACCAACTTGTGTTGACTTAAATTGATAAAAGTAGATAGATAATAGACTTCAAGTGAATATCCTTATGGTAACTTAAAGAGTAAAACAATAACTTGACATTATTTAAAAGTGGCAAAACATTTGGAGATGAGAAAGTATGTTATATACTGGAATGGTGATGTAGAGGGGAGAAAAATATATGGCTGTGTTGGAAGATATTTTTGTTACATATATTAGGTACATTTAGAATTCATATATTTTAGAAATGAAGTCAGTAAAGTACACTTTAAAACTATTTATTGCTGGCCATTTTATCACCTCAGAAATATTATCAAATTTATATTATGTATCTCTCTTTCAATTCTCGCTTTGTAGCTACTTGAAAGTTAGAGATACCGTGAAATTAGTTCCAAAGTGGATGCTGTCTTTATATAAAATATCTGATTTTTTTGTTCACATTCTACATTAAATCTTTTAATTAGATTTTACCACTGTGATGTGGACCCTACTTGTGGAAAGGTTTACTACTTCTTTTTAGTAATACTTGATTAAAATGTAACATTTTCTTTTTATGTCTTATGTTATGATGGTCTAAATTCAGATATTTCTGCTCCTTCATATAAAATAAATTGAAAGATGTAGTTACTTAAAGAATACTTGATTTGGATTTAGAAGTTTTTGGTGGATAAAAATTAATAGATGGAGAAGAAAATTGTTTCATTGGTTCATAGATCAATATTTGCATTCACATCACATATGGAGGTATAATATAATTTCAGGTATATGAACTTAATCAGTAACACTAATACATGCCACTTTAGATTTTTATTTATAGAATTAGAGCCGCAATAGAAAATTTTTTGACTATCTAAAATTTATGTATAGAAGTATAAAATGATAGCTATGCTGTGAGCAGCTAGCTAAGATGAGTAAGTAGTTATGGTTGTTGGGATTTCTTTATGGACTAGCACACCAATGATGTCATTCATAAGGACATCATGTAATATTTACTAACTACTCACATATCTTTGAAAATACCATCTGATCTCATTGAAAATGCTTTTGTAGTATATCTATTATGTTTTTCAACAGCTGGCACCATGCAGCAGTTTTATGACCAACATTAAGAAAAGGGCAGCAAAAAATACTGAATTTCCCTTCATTCTTCCCTGTCAAACAGATATTTGGCCATTGTCCCCTATTGTACATTAAATATACACATTCCATTTTTATTTTTGACCTTCTGTTTTGTTATTTTTGTTCATGAACTAGCTGTTTCCCATTTGTTATTGATCTGTGTCCTTAGGACATGTTCCAACATCAAATATTATACAAACAAATCTTGGGGAAAACTTAATTATCACTTTGAGTAAACAACATTTTTTATTTACATTTTCTTTTTTTATGTCATTCAAGTACAGTTGTCTTAATTTCCCTCCCACCACTTTCCTCCCTAAACAACATGTTTTTGAATGAACAGTCCCAGATTATAACAAAAACCCACCATTCAAATAGATTAGGCACATTCTACAAATTTAATGATTACTGATGGACTATTGAAAATTGGTATTGGCTTAGCTTTGAAATGTTCTCAAATTGTTTATTTCACTTGTGTGCATTAATCATTTGAAAATGATGATTTACCTTTATCTTTAGTATTTGTTTAACAACACTATGAAATAATATGGGAATATGTTTTTGAACAAATATTATATTTAAGTAGCAAAGAAATTGACATTGTTCTTATAGATTATAGATCTTTAGTTACAGGAATATGTGTTTGAATACCTGCAGGGACTTTGAGTAAATCATAAGATATCTTACAAATCAAGTTTTGCTTAATTGATTTTACTTCCATTTAGAAATGCATTATGAAAATTGATGTTATGGTGACTTTTCCTTTATCTGACTTTCCACTAAAAAATTCAGTTGTTATATGCTTAATATGACCAATAAGTAATTTTCTTTTATCAGTTATTTATAAAAATAACCTATTTTCAGCGTTAAAAAGTTAACCATGTACTTATTAGAGTTGGTGCTGTCTACCAAGTTTTGAACAGCTTTCTTTTCTTTTTTCTTAAAGCCCTTTTACCAGATCCATATTCTGCTGAGCTCTTATGTTCTTGATATAGTCAGTAAAAATTCCTTAGAAAAGGTGGTATCTTTTGCTACTTCAAAAGTTTAAAGAATCAAGTTCATGTTCACAAACTGACATCTTTCAGAAAAGTTACTGCCCATTTTTTTTTACCTACCTTTTCCAACAGAACCAGCTTTGTTTTGTCTCGATATAAACACAGGGTGGAGAGTGGGAATCAGTGTGGTACAGATGATGATCTAAGGTTTCTGGATGGAATGAATCATTTTCTACCTCACGACCTTCAAACTTCAGTCTCAAAACACTTGAGTAATTCAAGTCAAGATAGCAGATGAATTCTCTAATTAGAGAAGCATACTGAGATTAAGAGGTGCAGTAGAGTTTCAAATAGAGATTGATCCTATCTGGTTCACCTGTGGAGATAAAATATGCCAGTTTTCTTCTGCAGTAAATCAGGTCACATATCAGAACATGCCTGAATGACATTCTCAGGCATTCTCCAATTTCCAAGGTGAACTGCTATTCATTTTTCAGCACTGCTGTCGTTATCTTTAGCTCTATGCTGTTTTTGTTTTTTTGTTTGTTTCTTTTTGCCTGAAGGGCTTTCTTTGGAGTTTCTGCAGAGAAAAAGACAACTGAATTAGGGAGAGTGCATTGTAATGGGAAATAGTCCTTTGTATATTCAGCAGATACACATTTAAGTAGTCAAGCAGGGTAGATAAGAGCATAAACTCTCAACCTAGCATCATGGTTTAAAGAGCTGGATTCACTGTGTGACCTTAGGCAAGTTACTTAATCTTAGGGCCTCAGTTTCGTCAATTATAAAATGGGTATAATGGGAGAACCCAACATCATAGTTTTGTGAGACTATTAAAAACATGAATACATGTAAAAGTGCCTGGCATACAGTAAGAACTCAAATGTTAAATATCATAATTAAATGCTATCATGTCTTTAGGAATCTGAGTTTAGTACTACAAACTTACTGGGAGGAAAATATTCTTCTCAGCAAAGTGTAAGATAAAAGGGCTTCTTTTTTCTGTTGGTGGCTCTATTGTAAAACACTGTAGATTGATACTTAATCTTAATGGAAATTACGGTGAGCATATATTTCCGGGAGGAATCCACTGATGTGTACAAGCATGTGTGTTGATTTTTAGTTATCTGAATGATGTTTATTTCATACCATTGTACCCTAATATTTTAATAGGAAGTGACTAACCACAATTTTTAACCAAAATCTGTGTCTACTGTCAGGTTGTCAGTCATGGCTGAACAGATGGTGTGAAGTTCAAAGCCTACAATTACAAACTCAGGAAGTAAAGACAATACCCCTAGACTAGGCTATTTTAGGTTAACCTTCAGGTCAATAGTCTGCACAACCCAGTGTGGGTCAGTACTTAAGAAGATTTACATTATCTGTTCATTGCCCTGTCTTTTCCCAAACATAACCCACACAGAAGGATGGGGCTGTGGAAGAAATGATTCTGTTACAAGAATCCTACTGCTTCTAGTATTTATAAGCTACTGTCTCAAACCAGCTACACAAGATGAGTATCTGCTTCTGCCTAGCAAAGATATTTAGCTTTGTATAATACTTACTTGAGAAATGGTAATTAGTTCCTCACAGCCTCTTCTAATGGATATGTCATAGTTCAATTCAGCTAACTTTATGTTCTGTTTTTTATACTTTTGGTAATATTAATGCAATAAGAATGAGATAATATATTATGCCGTACAAGGATTATACCTGATTTCTTACAATTATATAGTACATTTAAAATGTGTATTTTATGATTCTTAATCTTTGGATGGAAAATACATTACATGTGAAGGTTTTTAAAAATACTTCTCTGTCTTGCATTTTTCCTTCATTTGAGGCAGCACACTTCAACTATAAAGTATGTAACGGAGCCTGTTTTAGCCAAAAAAAAAAAAAAATCACCTTTTGGAGCTATAAAATATACAGAATTGAAAGCTGACACCTAATATATTTTTCATTAGATACAGATGTTCAATGTAAATTCTTTCTTCAAGGGTTCATGAAAATCAGGATAACTAAAAAAATTCAGATACAATGCATAAGAGTAAAAATCATACCTTTTGGGAAATTGATAACAACTTTCAAATGAAAGACATTTTCTTTTTATAATTTATAAATTCTTGTAAATATTATAATTATCTTGTCACTTAACATTATGAGTAGAATCATAAATTGCCATGGAGCTTAATGAAATAAGAATACCTGAGGACCTTATGCAAATAGGGAAAATCTTAAAATTAATATATATATACACACATTCAACAATTTTTTAAATGTTTATCTTTTTAACTTGAGATTTAATTGTTAATTTTGAAAATATTCCTAATATTTATTCTTCATTCTTGTCTGCAAAATATCTTTCATATGTTAGAAAACGCGCATCAATATGGTGAATGCGTGATACAAATTCGGTTGTGCTGGCTCTTTGCATCTCGAGACTATGACCTTCATTCCTGAACTGAGTTGAGCTGCATACAGTGTTGAAATAATAGTTCTGAATAGGCTATGTCTGTGCTGGGAACTGAGAGCTACTGATGTTTGCCACCTGCAGAAGTCATTATCCTATCTGGGGGCTGAAATGTGAACTATCCAGTAGGAAAAAAAGAACATTAAAAAAAGAGTAATTCTCCTTTATTTTTTTACCTGCCCTTCCCCCAAAATAGAAAAAAATTTTTTTTCAAACAGATATTTCTTGAAACCCAAATATATTAGGTATTGTGTGTTTAACTTTAAGCCAGTAGTTTATCTATTGTTCCTTTGGGGTTATATTTACCTGTTCATGGATTTGGGCTCATGCATTTAAGATAAAAGGTGATCTGATGAGAGTCTAAATATAAAACTTAAAAATACCTCATTTTATTTTGCCTTAACCACTTCTCACAAAAAATAATACCCAATATTTCCTCAGAGTTTTCCAGTAGTTTATTTCTTCATTTGTTAATTCACATGCTCTCTGAACACATTAACTGGGTGCCTGCTATGTGAATAACGTTATGCTTACCTTCATAGGCAAACACACACACAAATACACCTCCAGAGGTTTACAGGGTGTTGAGGGACAGGAACTTTATACTGAACATGTTACTAGCTACAGCAGTTTGGTAATGCCAATGTGAGTGATATTGATGATTATAACCATACAGAAAAGAGATCAGTGTGCACTGGGAGAATCTTTTTCTGGATTTCTGATTAAAGGACATCTGGCACTTGGCCAGACAGATAGAAGGTAAGACACTGCAGGCAGGGGCTATGCCCGGAACAAAGGCATGACAGTAGAAGCTGGACAGTCTGCCAATGGAACCCTGAAGGCAGGGTGCAGACCAAGGGGTCGGGTGTAAGGACATTAAATTAGAAAGTTAAATTGGTGGGTTTAAGGAGACATTTGGGTATTGGGTTAAAGTAGATACAAGTCATCTTTTAAGTAGAGGAGAAGATTAGGGACTATTCCTAAAGATAAAGAATGACCCAGTGAGGGTGATATTTAGCAATAATAGTTTTAGCAATGAGTGCGATATGTATTGGGCAAAAAAGTTGAAGATTCCAGGAATAGCCATTGCTCTTGTTGCTAGAGGTTTAGGTATCAGATCAGGAAATTTTTTTATTAGATTATGGTATAAGAAACATGCCCTGGCTGGTGTGGCTTAGTGGATTGAGTGCCAACCTGTGAACCAAAGGGTCACTGGTTTGATTCCCAGTCAGGGCATGTGCCTGGGTTATGGGTCAGGTTCCCAGGTGAGGGGGCATGAGAGGCAACCACACATTGATGCTTCTCTCCCTCTCTTTCTCCCTCCCTTCCCCTCTGCCTAAAAATAAGTAAGTGAAATCTTAAAAAAAAAAAAAAAAACAGTAGAAGCATGAATCTACACGATTTGTCACTAATAAGTTATAGGAAAGTAAAACAGGAAAAGAAAATGTTGTGAAACCTAGAGAATTACAGAGCCAGGAGCAGGAGAGAGCTCCGGGGGGGATGAGTTTGGGGGAGCATGTAAGCAATGGTTTTATAGGGGCTGGTGGAATGGGGTCATCAGGAGTGACAGTTAAAAGGTACAGGGTTTCTTAGGGTGTTTTAAAATTGTTTGAAAGTTGGTGTGGTACTGATTGCACAACTCTGTGACTACAGTGTACTAAAAGCCATTGAATTTTTCACTTTGAATGATTGAATTATAAGGTATGTAAATTATATCACAATAAAGCTGTTATAAAAGAGAAAAAGAAGAAAGAAAATATGCTTTGGGAGCACATGAGAGAGAAGAAAAATAACGGTTAAGCCGTTAAATGTCAGGGATGAACAATTGTGGATCTTTTTCATAAGAGCAGCAGAGGAAGCTGTGAGTGGTGGTGAGGGGAGAGAAAAAAGCGAGGTCTGAATCTGATAATTCCACAGTTCAAGGACCTCGGCAGAAAGGGAATGGTTAGAAAGGGAGTGTTTTCTTACAGAGCATTTATCAATGGCATTGAGTTTACCTCTATTATCTTAATCAGGAAAACACATTCAATGGAATTTGGACATGTGGCTGTAAGCAGTGGCCATGCTATTAAACTCGCCAATGGTGGTTGATTTTTGATATACTGTGGCTCTATTTCAAATTAAAGAACAGAGCGATGGCGCTCTTCTTACCGAAGACACAGACATAACACACAATACCAGTTCTGCTTCATGCTCTTGGCTTGCAGGCTGAAGTAATCGAATGGGTCCCCGAGGATGAGAACTGAACAAACCTCGGACACTGAATTGTGCAATCGTGGGTGAAGCTGGTTCTTTTAACTTTCACTGACTGCTCGATTACTGCATGGTGGGACTCTTTCACCCAGAAGATCCCTTTGTCTATTTCACTTTTAATGTGAAATAGAACATTGATGCAGTTGAAACTACATTAGTAAATATAAACTGTTGAGATTCTTGCTACCCATGGAAAGCATAAAATGAGTTGGTTCCAACTCATTGGAAACAATTCTTTCCAATGAGTTCTTGTCCCAGACACGCAACTCACCTGGAGTAGAAGTTTTCATGGTAAAAACTATGTCAACTATGTTGACCTGAATGTCACCTTTGTGTTAGGGAATGGTTACACTTTTCTAATGCTTCTTTTTGTTATTTCAGGGAAGGAGATTACGGC